>CM032890.1:31485215-31667715 GCA_019176425.1 Megalops atlanticus
GTTTTTCATTATGGTTTAAACGATATCCTGTTGACATGCCAAAGCTAAAGGGTCACGCTGTCGTCTGTTTTGTTTTATTTGTTATTTTGTACAATATGTTCCTCAGATTCTGCTTTTCTCAAAGTTTCCTGAACAGGAGTCAGTTTAGTTGTGACTTCATAATGAAGAAATCTGCCATGACTTTGTCACGGTATGTATCTGTGTATTTGTGCACAGAAGAAAAGAAAGATCTTGTCCTTCTCTCAAAATAAAAATGGTCATGGTGTGATAGATATCAGCACTAAAAATAAATAAAGAAAAGTTAAACCCATTTTTCCTTGTGGAAAAAAAAAATGTCTGATTGAGTGATAACACAAGCAACATTATCAGCTGCCTCTCCTCTCCAAATGTTAATAAAAAAGCACCACAATAAATTCTTGCACTTTATTCAGAATGCAAACTACATGTAAATGCATTGGTAATGAATGCTTTTTTATGGGGAATCTATCATTTTGTTTATGCTACATTTATTTCTCGAATTTCCAATGAAGATGATGGATGTCTGCAGAGGAAAAAGAAGTATGCTCCAGAAATAAACATCATTGAACTTAAAGTGCTTATAAACATTTTGTGAACAGCTCTTAAGTTGCAGTAAGGCAGAGGTGTTTTGGCAAAGAAATGCGCTGGAGCCACGTGGCCCCCTGCTCGTTTGGAGTCCTGATGATATTTCCTGCAGCGTCCTCTTTGCTGTCAGTCTGTTTTAAACATGTAAGCCGCAGTCATGGGCTGAAAAACAACGATATCACCCAGGGTTACTGCCGGTGGAATACCTCTTGGTTTTGTTCACCTGAGGTTACTGCAGGTAGAATACCTCTTGGTGTTGTTCACCTGAGGTTACTGCAGGTAGAATACCTCTTGGTTTTGTTCACCTGAGGTTACTGCAGGTAGAATACCTCTTGGTGTTGTTCACCTGAGGTTACTGCAGGTAGAATACCTCTTGGTTTTGTATGGATTTTGGGCTGTGGACTGGAAGCTCAGCTTCACCACACTGGTTTCATTCTCCTGTGAGGCAGTGAAAGGAGACATTTTGAAGGACACCCTGTGCTCTCATGTGCTCTTCTGTCACAGTGCAGGTTTCATCAGTGTCCTGCTGAGCATTCAAAGGGCTATTGGCTTTTTCCCATGACAAGTCCCTCCCCTTCCTGTAAACACACCACCCCATTCGCCAGATCAGGTGCCATTGAAGAGTTTCCCCAGCTCCTATAGGCCTTTGGAAATTATATAACACCTGAGAACTTAACATTCATGAAGTGCATTATAACAGCACATTTAGAGTTATGCAGCCTACATTTTATGTCCATCATACAAAATGTAATAATGAATGATGTACAAGAGCTCTTTATATCAACCATCATACATGCTTATAAATGCTTTATAAAGCAGTAATGCCATGCTTCTGAGGGCTTTGTGGATGTTTTACAAGCACAGCGTGAGGTTACAGGCAGTAGAAGCCATGCAACCACTTTACTTCAGCATAGTAGTGTTTATGGATTTCTCACATATTCAGGGAGGACATTCAATACCACTCTTATGGACCTTTGCCCTTAACTTCAAAAACGAAATCTAAGCATCTTTTTCCCAATTCTTACATATTGTTACAAATATGAAAGTAATACTGGCACTTTATTCATGAATTAATTGTAAGGGTAGCATGCTGTAGTGGTTAGTCCCCCCAAGTCTTAATTCATCATGTTTGACATCACATGTGATCCGAGGAATTAACTCAAACTCTGCACATACCACTTCATACCAGAAATACCGTCGTCATGAAATGCTGAAAATTAATGTAATGTGCAGGATCGTTGCTTTCAGGAGAAAAAAATATGTGTACATGAGGCCGTTTGCTGCATATCAGAGGGAGCTGTCGCTGTTGTTTTCTTTGTTTGTGGTATATAAAAAAAAATCGCTTGTTTTAAAAAAAAAAAAACAGAAAAGAAAACGATTAAAAACATAAGTGCGATTGTGCATCTGCAGTCATCACACATTATCAGCATGTGTGGGGCCATACATTATGCGGTGTTACACTCTGAATTCCAATCCCCTTTAAATTGATTTGAAATAATGAAATGTGATTAAACAAATAAATAATAAAAAGTTCGGCCATTAGATACACCACTGGGAGATGTGATGCTGCCTCACGTTCCTGCAGTCTGTCCTGTCCTGTACAGGCTTCGCTCTTGGTCTTATTTTAGCAAATGAAGACACTGTCGCGTGTGTAACCATTGCTATTTATTTATTTTATTTATTTTTTAATGAATTTAAAGGTTTTGCAGCTTTTCTGATCTGTTTATGCCCCCCCCCCACCACTCCCGCCCACTAATATATTCATCCTATACAGCCATCTTAGTTAGTGTTTATGAGAAATCGAAAGACATTTGTGCCTCGGCAAATACATTACATGCTTTTTAATTTACATGATTGAATTTTAATTCATACCATATCTTGGCTTCGGATTATGAAGTTATGTGTAATGTCATGCCGATAACCGTGACTTTCAGACTGCTAAGGGTGTCTACAGGGTGTCTGTGCAGGGGAGTCAAGTTCGTTAGCCCTTGTCCTACTTCCTGTGGTCAGAGGAGACATCCTTTTGAATTTCACTGGAAACTTGGAGATGCACACATTTACATAGATAAAAACATTTGTGCTCATAATTGATATAGGAGTTTGTCTCAACACAGTGGATTCTGATGTGTTTATGTGTCTATGCAGGTACAAGCACACATAGAGCCCTGCTGGTGTGTGCTCTTCCTCAGAATTGTGCTTTGTTTAGATCAGCTAATCTAAGCAAGCAGATGTTTGATTAAACCTGTGGAAATTTACAGAGGTTACAGCTGTTTCGGCAAACCAGTGAAAAAGAGAACCAGTGCATTTAGTAGTAACCTACTGGCTGAGGTCTACTCCGATAGCTTACCATATGGTAAACGACAGGCAAACAGATGAGGAGAGAGCGTTTTGGGAAGGAAACGCACAAAACCCATTTGGTAACTTCACATCGCACGGCAGGGTGTTCTTGTGGTTTCTCTGTTATCTGCCATCTTTAGGGCACCATGCTGATGGTTAGCAGCCTGGCTGGTGATGTCACTGTCAGTGCTGCTCTAGAGGGGACGTGTGATTGGTCATTGTTTTTGGTTAATTGTGGTTGCTGAATCGCATTCTATGGATACAACTTTTACTTCTTTACCCTGAAGAAATTTATTTTTCACAATCACAACTGGTTCTTCTAACAAAGTGTGCATATCTATGGGAAGCTTAAATGATTAATCTAGTAACTGGACCGATTAATCAGCTGAATTTTGAAGACAAATCAAAATCTGCAGTGTTGCATGCATGCCGGCTCTTGCGTCTGTCCATTGTCATGGCTGTATTCATGCTGTATTGTGGGTTTTTGGGGTGCATACACTGGGCAGATGGCCTCTGTCCTTATGGAAGAAATAAGCATTTGTTGCCTCCATACCTAGCTAACTTAGCTAGTGAGGTGCTCTGTCAGAGTAAGATATGCATCTTTCTGTTGTTTTTACACTGCAGTGGTGACAAAACACACAAGACAGGGTTTAGGTGGATTGTTTGGGGTACTGCATTTGTTAGCACATCAATGAAAAACTTTACAAATATGACAAGCTTGGAAACGTTATGCTGCAGCTGCTAGCCGGCTAATCACAACCGTAAAGCATGACATGACATAGTACACAAGTGGCAGCGTCTGGAAGAGTGTATGTGGGACCTGATCATGTGTTGAACAGCAGCTGGGAGTCCTTCCATTCCCCCTGCTTTCCCAGTGACCCTTTGGAGGGTCGGAGAGGAACACACCAGGCAAGCAGAGCTCTCAGAATGTGTGCCATTTTGCTGTGCCTACATGTCTGTAGACCTGTGTGGACAGCAGTGACTCAGTCAGCTGAGAGTGAATCTGCACCTCCACCTCTCTGTACCGAGAGGAAGTGTAGAAAGTGTAGACGTGTGTGCGTGTGTGCATGTTTGTGTTTTTGTGTGCATGTACGTGTGTTTGTGTGCGCATGTGTGTGTGTGCGTGCGTGTGCTTGCATGTGTGTGTGGAGGGGTGGTGACTGTCACATTAATCTCACCGTGTTACGCCTGGAAATAGGAACACTGGAAGCGCCCTGCCTATTATACATAAACACAGAGCATGAGGAGCTTACCGCTGGAAGCATTAGGAGCCTTCTCAAAGTCTCTCCTGTGCTTTAACATGGATGCCATCGTTTGCCTCCCGTTGGATCACTGTGCTTTAGAAGGATATCAATTAGAGCTTTCCCATCCAGCATGAAACACCATAGCTCTGATGGATAGGAAGACGCCACCTAGTGGCCAAAGAGCACTTTGCATGAGCTGTCTTTTTTCTTTTTTTCCTCCCTCTCGGATATGACAGATGTCATGCTTGATTTGGAATTGCTTTTACTAAAAATATTCAAGGCTGTGAATGATTAAGTGTCATAAAGTTTGTGCAATCAGTAAAATCATGTAAAATAAATATGCACGTGTGAAAAAATTCAATTGCTTACTCTAAAATGTGTCACATAATGCACTTACGGTAAAAGATCAAGACTCACGATATTATGCCATTATACTTTATGTACAAGAACAAAGAACTTTGCCACGTGTTATTAAAAACTGTGTTCAGCAGATCGTAATGCAGTTTAAGCAGCGGAATTACAGAGGTATATGAGGTGTATTGATTGAAAAAGAGCACAGTTAATGTTAACTCGAGTTTAATTTATCGGAAAATCATTCTAACAAGCAGGATACGTATTCTGAAAATACCAGCATCTCCCTTTGACATTGCTGCATTCAGACTGTCGCTGTGTGTTTGCTGTAATCATGAATCTGATGCTGACAGTGATTACTGGCGTTGTCACATCTGAGCTCTGGCGCGTGTTTGAAATGTACCTGGGATTACTCCTCACGCGCTCACCAGGGTCAATCACATCAACAGCAACAGCGATGCATACGCCATCCAGATTCCCTTTGTTGGAGTGTCACCATTGCCCTCTTATTATAATAATAACCATACACGCCGCACCTTTATTAAATATTGAGTATATGTTTGAAGTGACAGCTTGTTAGATAGCTGTAGGGGTAACGGCAACTCGTAATTATTCATGAACAGAACATCTGAAAACAAACTAATTATACACCTTGGTGTGTTGATGGACTTATTTATTTATTCGCATGTAGTGTTTTCTAAAAATCCCAGTAGCCAGGCTGATTCCATGGTAAACTCTGGGAAGGTATCTGTTGTCCAGATTGTGTGAAATGAAAGCATTGGTCTGACCTGAAACCCCTTAACACTTCCTTAAAAATGAACCGTACAAAAAACAAAAGGTTGAAGGCGGAATGGAAAAATGAACAAAGGGAAGGTTGTGTGTGGTGTATATGGGTACCTCACATACAGGAGATAGCTAGGCAGTACTTATTTTATTTTTTTTAAAACAGGGGTCGCTGAACATTGATGTTGTATACACTAATGCATTCTGCGTCTTCATTCTTGCTATGTGGTCTGTATGTATACACATGTACACACACACACCAGGCACACTTGTATGTACAGATATGTTAGGTTCAGTTACACACACTGATGTTTGAACACACATGACCAGAAAGACACGTTTTCCACACACACACACGCACACACACACGCACACACACACACACACACACACACACACCACCAGCAGAATTCTAAGCCCACAGGCTTCAAGGAGAAGACAGAAATTATTTAATTTATTTCATTGAAACGTATTTGCATATGGAGATTGACTGAAAATTATATTAATTTGTAACAGACAAAGGAGAGTGGCTTATTTCTAGATTAAAACCAAATATCAGAGGGGAAAAAGAAGAAAAGAACCCGCTGAATGACAGGTGAGGATGTTGAACTTTGATGCTTAAATGAGGCCTTTGGCCCGTCCCACCCACACAAATCCCCTAACGCCCAGATCCCCCCGGCTCCTGCCCCCGCACCCGTCCCCGCCCGCTGCCGCACGCCGCCGCATGCCTCTGATCTTGTCAGAGGGGGGTGGCGGTGACAGAGGGGGAGGGGCGCGGTGTGCTCCCGCAGTCGTCTCCCGACCCCCGTCGCCGTGGCAGCACCGGGCCCGAGTGTGCTCACAGCCGCCCCTGGTACAGCACCATCACAGACAGGGCCCGGCCCGGGCGGGGAGAGGCCGCAGACAGGACACGCTCCCCGTTCTCCCCGAATACCTGGCTCTCCACGCCCCGGCACCGCTCCACCCCTCACGAGAGGCCAGCCGGTGCTGAGGGACGAGGAGCGGGGCGAATGGGACTCTTTGTGCACGCTAACGTGCACATCACGGAAAAAAAGGGAACCCAAATTAATTAAGAACAGTATTAGAAGTAATGGGATATTAAAATATAAATTGCTACATTCTGGAACCAATTTAATCCAATTACTGAAGCCCCTTATGAATATGATACCTCAAAAATCACTCCTTAATAGTCTTAAGGGAGAGGAACGTCAGATTATTTTCTGAGAAGAAGGGGGAAAAACTCTTCTCTTTGAATCGTAAAACTAATGATAATTAGCCAGTTGACATTTAGGGTCATTTTCACCTGAGCGATCTCTCCAAAGAGCCAGGCTTCCTCTTGTCTTTGATAAAGAGCGGGCTTTTCTGTCTGGACTGCTGTTGCCAGCACACAGACCTGTTCCTCTGTGGACCTTTTCTGAGGTTCTGTCCCACTGTGGACCGTGCTTGAGGTTCTGTTTCTCTGTGAACTGTGCCTGGTTCTGTTCCTTTGTGGAGCATTCGAGGTTCGGTTCCTCTCCAGACTTTTTTGGGGGTTCTCTTCCTCTGTTGACTGCATGTGAGGTTCCTCTCTGCATTGTGCCTGAGGTTCTGTTCTTCTCTGGACTGTGCTTTAGGTCAGGGTGGGTGTGCCACAGCCTGGTGGGCTTTCTCTGTAGCAGAGCTCCTCCTTTTCGTGGCCACGCCTCCGCTTAGACAGCCTCTGTTTCCCACTGAGGTTCTGGAGTGTTCTGAAGACTCTTAACATCGAGACTACGGCAAATGCAGAAGCTGGATCGGAATCATTCCCAGAACAGCATCGATTAAGCTCTGTATCACATTCTTTTTCCTCCCAGTCAAATGAAGTAATAATAATGAAATAAAAATCTAATTTGCCATAATTTTGCTAGTGCATAATATGTATCTTTATTTTAGTTGTTACTGTAAACTTTGACTGACTGCAAGCCTGGTGCTTGGTAAAGGTAAACATTTTCAAACAACCCCACATTTCTCAATTATTCAGTGGATTTATTGCAAGTTTACTTAGAAAAATGGTTTGAGGATTATTTCATGGTGATATAAACTCATTTTTGTACCTTGACAAATGTATTTATAGTGAACAGAAATTATTACTTATGGACTCATTTTTATCAGTACCACTGTCTGTATGTCTGTCAGTCACAGTCCTGTCTTATCTTTCTGAATAACTTACAAAATTAAGAATCCAGTTCTTACAGAACTGGATTCTTAAGAACTGGATTATTTCATTAATGTAATAATAATGTATTTAATATTTTAGTTCTTTTTTTATGTTTAATTGTCTATTCTTAATGGGGTTTTCAAATTTTCAAATCAATGGAATAACCACTGTCTCTTTATTTTGATATAGTGCTATTTGCTCTTGCCTTTAAATTTGAGACATAAAAAAAATTATGTAAACAAGTGTTGCTGTCTTAAAGGTATGGGGAAGCTTGTGTGGCATGTATTCCTATTAAATCTCACAGATATGATTAACCAGCATGATGTAGCAGTTGGTTACTTATTGAGTAATGAAAAATAAGCCATTTAATACACAGAATTATGATGGTTTCTTCCAGTCAAGGAGATTCCAAAGTATATTTATGGATTTAGAAATAAATACAGGATTTGTTCTGTTGTTTTGTCTGAAGCATGTGTGTAACTTGTTTAACACATGGATGCAATTCACATGGCCAAAACCCTTCAAAATAAATATCCTCTTTCAATCCAGTCTTTTCCAGAAACTAAGATGCTCTCAGGTTACCGATAAGGCACTGCACAGATTAATAAATGAAAAAAAATCATAAATTATTTTCGCTGACAGGCATAGCATTAGTTCTAAAGTGAATAATCAATTTAACAGTAACATACAGTAATTTTCAAAAATAAAAAAAGCCAAAGTCAAAAATAAAAAAAAATCATAATTTTGACAAAAATAAATACAGTAGAGATAACACCACAGATTTCAGGTATGTGTTTAACTGTTGACCTATAAAAACTGCTCATAGGTCCCGTCCCCTTCCCGTTCCTCTCAGTGCCTAATTAATGGGTAGAACAGTGTTGCAGGTTTACTCTACAGCAGCAGCAGGAGTGAGGGGAACCGTTCACAGCGAGGTCCTTTCATCACGCGTGAATACGCTGGCCGTGTTCGGGGCCTGCAGTTCTCCCTGCTCAGCCTCATCGGTGCCTCTGAGCGAATCTTTGCACAGCTTTGCTTCAGTGTGAATGTTTGTCAGAATTTCTTCCTGATTATTTTCTGAGAGAAGGGGGGAGGGTGAAATGTTACTTTTCTGATTAACACGCAGAAATTATTCTTAACTGACAAAACAGATCCCTTAATTAAATATAAGTGTCTTTCAATAAAAACTTGGTTGTTCCTCTAATTAAGGACTAATTTATCTACAGTATACTGTGTGGTTAATTAGATTAAGTTTCTTGGAGGAGGCGAGAACACTTACAACGGTGCAAACATAAGGACATTAGTGTAAAACATGAAGGACCAGGATGAAGAATAAAGGTGCATTCTCTGGAGAGAGGGGAGGCCAGAAATACACTGTGGAAAACAGCAGCAGATAAGGAGCACCTTCTGTTCAGAGAAAATAATGTATATGTGCATCTCCTGCGCTAAAATTAGAAATGCTGATATTAATATGTTCAACATCAAATACGCTGTGAAACCATTAAACGGTATTTTATGTTGTCCAATTTTGTACTTGTCAAATACATTTGCATTAAATATTTAAGCAAATATAGAGAAATGGATCTAAACAATGAAAAATCAGGCCCCATCACTAGGGAAATGATCATTACAAAATGGCAGATTAATTGTCATACAATAATGCTTGATCTGCTGAAATCCAAAAATATGAGTCCCTGCTGATATTGATGGTTTTTGAGCAAATGGTCCTCCTGTCCAACTGGGGGCGCTCATACCTATCATTTCACTTAATCTGTTAAGCATCACAGTAGTAGTAGTTGTTATTATTATTATTAATAATAATAATAATAATAATGAAATAGTTGTTGGAAGTGAGTGGCTATACAGTATATCAGTTACTGCTATTTACAGCTCACTGCAGTATGTGTTTACATTTCAGTACAGTGGAAATATTCATATTGACTGACTGTAGATGAATGGATTAGTAGAACAGGAGGGGCTTATTGTCTGCTGGGGTGTGTGGAGGTATATGAAACTAACACAGAAATTAGGTTTTTGTGTGATGCCACACTTGCTTGTTTTTAACACATCTCTGTATGTGTACAGTGCCCATTACATTTAAGAAAGGCTATCTTGTTCTGGCTGTTGATGTTGCAGTGGATGTCAAAATGTCTGCCATATAAAACGCAAAAATATCAGATGTAGTTGAAAGGACAAAAAAAAAAAAAAGAGTGTAATTTTCAGTGTGGAAATCTGCGAAGGTAATGTCCCTCAATTCATGGTGGTCATTAACTTTCAGATAATCGCCTCGTCTCGACCTCTGCTGCAGCCTCGTCCCTCTGCAGCAATTTGCGCTCTGTGTGCCAGGGCAAATGGTGCCACCACGTCTCGCCAAAGAAAGGGTACTTAATCAGCAATCAAGACTGAATTTGTTTTAATTTCAGCAGGTGCATTTTTTCTTTTTTTTTTTTTGAGGTACACTGATGGAGAGAAGATAAAACCCACTGCTATCATTAGTTCTCTTGTTTTAATTTATTTCTTTATTTATTCCAGTTTTTTTTTTTTGTGCTTCAGCATTTAAGAGCCAGATGTTCAGAGGTGAGGTGCTCGGAATACCAAGTCCCCGGGGGTTGGTTACCATAGCAGTTAACGTTCCCGTTTCTCTCCCCCCGGATCAGCCGGGAGGCGACGAGGTGCGGGCGCGTCTCATTCTGCTCAGATTCATCTTCCCCCTTTTTGCAACTTTACAAAAAGACACGAAAATAGCACTGCGTCTGTCTGCTTTTCCATTCATATTATTGTTATTTAAGGGCAAGAAATATGCTTTTTTTTCAGTCTACAAGGATTTTTTTGGAGGAAAGCCTCATGGCTGTGTGTGTGCGTGTGTGTGTGTGTGTGTGTGTGCGTGTGTGTGTGTGTGTGTGTGTGTGTGCGTGCATGTGTGTGTGTGTGTGTGTGTGAGAGAGAGAGAGAGTGTACGTGTGTGTGTGTGTGTGTGTGTGTGTGTGTGTGTGTGAGAGAGAGAGTGTACGTGTGTGTGTGTGTGTGTGTGTGTGTGTGTGTGTGTGTGTGAGAGAGAGAGTGTACGTGTGTGTAATCTTTTCCAAGTTGCAGTGTTATGACTCCAGGATGATATGCATAAACACTGAAACAGCAGAAAGGATGGAAAAAAGCACCAGGCAGACAGAGAGAAGTAGGAGGCAGCAGCGACACAGGCAGTGTTTTCCTTTCTGTTTACTGATAGTGTTCCAACGGCAAGGGACAAACCTGTAGTTATGTATCTCCACATTGAAGAAAAAAAAAAAAACAAATGAGAAGGAGCTCAAGTAGCTGTGTTAAAATTAAGTTACTCAAAACAATTTGGACCACATTACCTCACACAAAATTCCCTGAAATATTTTGTATAGCTTGTAGTTTTTTTTAAACATTAATGAGATATCAATAATACCATTAGAACAGAAACTTCGATTAATTTCAATCAAAGACCTGTGATTGCCTTTTATCACATATTTTTGTTTTGTGATGGAGCTTCTCCTTCATGTTCAGTGTGCCTGTTTCTTGTGGAGAAGTCATTTATTTTTTAAAATGAATGTTATGGCTTAGAATGATACTATGTGTATGTTCATGTGATGTTACAGAGGACAATGAAGACTATTTTGAGTCATAATGCCTTTATAGTCTTTGGAAATGCTGAATCTTTGAGAATCAGGGCGGGGGTTCCTTACATTTTTTTATACATTACTGTTTGGCTGCCATTGTTGATTTTAGTTTACAAGTCAGCAGTCTAGCTATTGAATTGGTACTGTTGTGTTAGCAGCATCATCAGCATGGTGGTGGTGGTGGTTTTGACACATCCTGTTGGCTGAATTAGCTTCCAGGCACACTGTGATGATATGATTTTACAGGAAAACGAGGATGGAGAAGAAGCAGACAGAAATTTAAAACAATGCAAACAGCCAAAATCTGGCCGTTTGCTGTGTGGCTGCAGGAAGGTGTGTTAGAAGTTATAGAATTAAACAGTTTTAGACCTCAGGTTCAGTGCAGTCACTCCTGTAGGGAACCCCAGAAAAGGGCCGGGCGATGTGTCAGCACGGGCTACGCCCCGGCAACGAGTAACCGGCAGCCGGCACACCTGCTGTCCCGGTTTTGTCTCCGTTTCGTGCTTTATGTTAGGATTCCTGCGTTTATGATTTACACATCTGTCAACAGAAATCAGGCACTCCGTCTCTGCTCCTGCTCTCCTGCCTCTGCCCCTCTCCTCCGTCTCATTATTTCCTCAGTTGTCTCGTAAACAGGCTTTATTTTTGCTCTACGCGTACAGCGGCTCTCGGACAGACCTGCGGGAGGGGAGTGTGTTTGTGTGCTTGCAGCAGAAGACAGGTGTTCAAGGTCTCTAGTGTTCATAAAAGATAATAAATAAATGCATAAATAAATAAAAACTGCTTTCTTGCTGGTCAGGTATGTGCCACCAAGACCTTGAAACTATCATTTGACCAGCCTTACTTGCTTTCACTGAAAGAAAAATATGTTAAAATTAAAGGTGCAAAACGTAATTAATATGTCTGTAATGTGTAGAAAATGTGCGACATATAAAGTAATCTCTGTTACAGGCAACAGACAAAACACTGAGGTATTAAAAACGCTACATTTATAGTTGCCAGAATAATCTGTTTTGAAGTGGTAGATGTTCTCTGTACATAACAGTGTGTGTGGCCACACAGCAGGTGAAACACAGTGCTTCACACTACTTGGACACAAGAGTTTTCCAGTTCTGGTGTTGCACTGTGAGAATATGAACCCAGAGAAAACTTATCTGGGAAACACAAAACAAAATACCGCATCTGCTAGTAAAGAACAGGTAACAGACCACAGGTATGCAGGTCGAAGGAGTTCCAGTGTCAAAGGTGTCTAGGTGCTTTGGTGAGCCCTGTCTAATATATGGTCTGTTTAAACAGGTTCAGCCGGGGCATCCTGGATCAGTGGTTACACTGCGGAGTGCCTGTGTCTGGGACAAATACTGACCTGGGTGCAGCGCTTTTGGAGAAATGAAACCTGATTCAGAGGCAAGTCAATGTGCTTGTCACATCGATGGTGATGATGATGTTGATGATGATGATATAATAATAATAATAATATTTATTATTATTATTATTATTATTATTATTATTATTATTATTATTATTATTATTATTATTATTATTATTATTATTATTATTATTATTATTATTATTATTATTATTATTATTATTATCATTATCATTATTTATTAATTTACAGTTTTTACTATTTATAGCTGTTTTGAAAAATGGCACATTAATCATGTAGGTTATGGCCTATACAGTTTGATAGAGAAATTCAAAGGTATTCTTCTGTTACATGTTTTTCAACTATTAGAAATACACATTGTGTTGCATATTTAATTTCTTTTAATATATCAAAACATTCTAAAATAATGCATTCATAAAGCAGGTCAATTATGAATAAAATTACAGGTGCAAACATTTTCTTCATAATTGACATGCTTCATAAAGACATGTCAATTGTGAACAAATTATGAATCTACATGAGCAAATTATGTTCTTTTCCTTTTCGATCTTGTATTTAACAGTACTGTTAATGGACATATATTTTCCACATAGGTTCCTTAGAAAATACACATCTCCATATAACTTTTCTCTCTTTTGTGCAGAGACGCTCGGCCAGATCCTGCTTTGCAGGAAATCCGTACGGTGAAGGAGGGACCTGAGGTAAGTGTGGCCAATCGCAATTTATTCTGCGATCAAACAGATTGCCAAAGCCCACATGAGTGCGAATCTGTTTTATTCCAGAGGAGAAGAACGAGTTGTCTCTGTAGCTATCCATTCCTCTGCCTCCCCCGGCCCTTTATTTTCAAGCACTGAAGAAAAGTTTGACCCGAGCACCTTGTGAGGGTAACGTGAATGAGATGCTCGTATTCGAGCGGTAGAAAGACGTTGCAGATGGCATTACTGCAGGTCTCTAACGCACGGAGTGCCCACCACACGCGCAAAGTCAAGTGTAAACAGAGCGAGAAACTGCCCGCCGCTAAAATCCAATATCAGCACACACGCCCAGCTCAGCATGTACTCAGAAACCAGCCACCATCGCCGCCGCCGAGGCCGCTGTCAGATACCGACGCCTGCGAAAGGTTAAGTGGTAAACAAAATACCGTTATTCCGCATTGTTCAGGGTAATCAAGATAAAGAGTATTGTTTGAGGGGGTCAGGGAACGTTCCCACTGAAATTATGCTAAACAGACAGATCCCCATCAGTGTTATTAATTTCTGTTAGTTTAGCCCCTTGGCTTATCTCTTGTTGTTTTTATATTTATTTATTTATGTTTTATTCACCCTCAAACCACAGTATGTATTTATGATTAGACTAATATTTAGCAAACAAGATAGGTGTTGGTGTTAGGGTGGGGGCGGGCGAATCCCATACATGCAAAGCTGTTAATTTTGGGGGAAAACCGTGGCAGCGAGGTGTTAATCCCATCAGTGTGGCTCCGGCCCCCGTTGCCGTCGGTGTGGGAGGGGGGCAGCCCTCGGTACCTGCCGATGAGGGGTCCTCCTCTGGCCTCTCCGCTCCTGGCAGGAAGCTCCGTGCTGGGGAGAGCTGCAGTAAGAGGGAACACATTTCGCTTTGATTAACAAGGTGGTCCTCTGCCACTCTGTGTATTAGATAGATGGATAGCATTACGGGATATAATTATGATCTTTTAATTTGTGGCTATTGACCCAGGCCTGTTATTATCTATTGTCACTTTTAATGATGTATCTCTGTACGATTAAAGGGTGATGTCCAGCAGATCCTAGTGATTACCTCTGCTGTTATTTATAGATTATGTCAGAGTGGTAATAAACATTAAACGCTGTTAATGTGTGGCTAATGAAATCTGGACATGAGCAACTTTATGAATCGGCATAATTCATTTCAGTGTTTCAACAGAGCTCCGTGTTTCGAGTCATAATTCAAAATCTTAGCAGGGTTCACCGATTAGGTGGTAGACTAATTTGCTAGAAAAAAAAGTCAATGGGTTTTCAGCATCTCCAGCCTTCACAGGCAGCATGGCTGATTGCATTAGGGTTATACAAAGCAGCGCTCATAAATATATTTATTAAGCTTAATATTCTCGGAGAAGACAGGACAGATGTTATCTCCACAGAAAATGTATCATTAATCTCTTTATATCTATTGAGTTTTAGGAAAAAAGTAAAGATAACAGCTCTTGAGCGAGAGCTCGGAACAGGGGAGGGAGAGTGCGTTTGCCTCCTTCCTGTGGAAACCCATGGCGCCGCTTCCAATCTCCATGAATTTATCGAGCAGAAAACTCAAAGATAATCAAAGATAATCATTTCCCAGCAGCTTGCGCTTTCTCTGTGATTGCGGCGGAGAAAAGCAAACAGTAAAATATACTTACATATGCTGCAGTAAAAATTCATCTGCAGCGCATGCTTTTTTTTTTTGTGCCGAGGAGAGCACAAAGTTAGTCTAATGTAGAGGGTTTCCACAAGGTACACAAAAAAAAAAAAAGTTCGGAGCAAAGACGGTAAGTGTAAAACTTTTTCTCAGAAGAGCTCCGAGACTGAGGGTCAGACGTTAGATCCACAAAGCTCTGCAGGCTCACACACACACACGGTCCTCCCCATCAGCACCTGTCTGCTGTGTTCACCATCTAAAGGCGGACGGGCCCTTTGTCATGAGTTTCATGCTATTTTTGCCGTCCTGAACTCCAGTGTGCTTGTGTGGCTTCAGTCTCGACTTTCTCTCGTGTGCCAAGTTGCGGGGGGAGCGTGCAAACCGACGATGCGTTATAAAACTTTGACAGCACCGAGCACACACAATGTACGCTCACCTGCGCCGTTAAAGTTAAATGAGGAACACGATGCAGACAATCAGTCATTTAATCAATTGTTAATCGTGTTTTTCTCAAAAGAGATTTCCTCTGTTTCCTTTATTCAAGTGGAAGACAACATAAAAAACAACAAGGCAGTGCCAAGAGAAACACCGATCAGCCAGGCTGCAAAGCTTTGTGTGTTCTTTTTTAATGTCTCTCTTCTTCATCTCCTCTCAAAAAACAAATATGAAACAACACAACAGCGTCTTTATTCCATATTTGCTGTAAAGAATCATTTCTTTTTCCCTCAGTTCTTGAGCATAAGATGAAATTAAAAGACTGCAGTCATCCTCCAGGTCTGATGTTAACACAGTAAACATGATGGAGACACGAGGTTAACCTTGACAGATGTCTGCCAGAGCGTAAGTCTGAAAATAAAACTGCACGCTGTGAGGAATGGCTTTCCGTGATACCCTCGGTGTTTGAGCTCCGAGGCGTTTGGCCATCACTTCCTCCCAGGGAGCAACAGGGACACACCTTTACGCTTCCCTCTGACCTCTTCACTCTGTTTTTTCAGCCAATCAGCTTGGATGCAGTTGTCTGAGTATACGCAGTTGGACACAGTTGTCTGAGAAACAGGCAAAGCTGAGGTCATCCTCTGTCTTTAAAATTTGTGAAGGTCTTGGTTGCCAACGCAGACAGGTTAACCAGAGGTGTATGTCTTTTTGAAAATGTCACGCACAAATGCACAGCACTTTGTTTTAATTTCAGGATCCCTACAAGGTGCTTAATGGTAGAGCTTCACCCAGTACAACTAGATCTATGCAAAGTATATATTGCATATATTGCAGAATTTATCGGTAATTGTGTATGGTATTGTATGTATTGTATATTTCTGTCTTACACACACGCACACACGCACACGCACGCACACACACACACACACACACACACACACACACACGCACACACACACACACACACACACACACACACACACACACACACACGCACTGTATAAACCTGGTACACGTGTACTTGTGAGGCATGTAGCCCCTGGACAGTGGGTGTGTGGTGAACGCAGGGACAGAGGAGACAGAGGGAAGTGTGTGTTTATGTGTAAAGCTCCCTCCGACAGCTTGCCTTCTCATTGCTTTCCTCAGCTTTGGCTGCACAAATCCTCCAGACCCCCCTGGTTCCTCCTGTTCGATCCCTCAGGCTACATTCCTGTATAGAGCAGATGTTCTCCAGTAAAGGCCATGAATGTTTAATCATTTCTGTTATTGAAGGAGTTTTTTATTGTTTGTTTGTGAGTTTGTGTGTGTCGGGGGTGTCTCTGAAAGAGAGAAACCTATAAGTAGAGGAAATGCACTATTATACCTGTTTCTTTTCATATAAAATTCATTTCATTACATAAAAGTGTAGTGCGACTTTTTTATGGTGCCCATCAAAGAACAGGCTTGAGGGAAGACTAGTAGCAAAGGCATTCATCACTAATTTAAAGGTGGAGGGTGATGTGTAACATGAGTACAGACTAGCCCTGTGTCCTCAGGTGCAAGCAGGTACAGTATTATTTTTCATAAATTAGACATTGACAGCCCTGATATATTCATTACAAGAGTGACATCATGCACAGGCACTTTGAAGGGGCTTTCTAAGTAAAATTTTTACTCCCAAAATGTTATTTTAGTATATTTATATTTTTACTCCTATCATAAACGTGTTACTAATACGTTTATGATATGTAAGCATAACTAAAACACATTTGTATTTATACTGATGTACTAAACATACATCTATTGTATCTTGGTGGCACTGTGTTACTGATGCTTCAAAGCCGTGTAGTTAAGCAGCTAGGGAAAGCAATAACAAACCATACAGTATGGATTACCTCATTGTGTGTGTGTTTAGAGGCATTAGTTTTACATATTAAAGATAGAAAGATGGGATAGTCTTACTTTTTATCCCAAAAAATCGATGGAGGACTCCAATTTTGTCTGAAGTAAATTTTTGTTTAAATAAAAGTGTGTGATGTTAGTATTTGAACTGACAGCTGAATCTGATAATTAGAGTGCATGAAGTCGGCTTTGATTGGCATTGTAATTGGATTGTCATTGGGCTGAAAACCTATTATCTTTGGATCATGCCCCATGAAATTTGTTGGAAAAACTTTGCTGCCAGTCATTAAAGTGGCCATCTTGGCTTGCAAATTGGGTTTAACTGAGAGAGATTTGTACCGCTGGGGCCTTCATTTCAGCGAATCGCAAAATACAATTCCATTCGTATTGATTAATGATATTAACATTGCAGGTATCTCTTACGGCCCGCTGTGTTATTGCCCATCGCTTCTGGCTACTGCTGTTCGGGGGATGAGGAGAGAGAATGAGAGAGTGGGATAATGAAGGGCCTGCGAGGAGAGAGAGGAGAGGCGAAATAAAGGCAAGACAAAGCGTTCTGGATGTGTCTCTCTCTCTCGCGCGCGCGCTTAGCTGCTGTCAATATCCAGATGTGCTGGGCTGAGTTACTGGTGAATTTGATTTAATTGATGCGTGGATGGTTGCGTGTGAATACACGTGCCTGGGGTTTCGGTGTTCACGCGCATATTCATGTAAGGTTTGATCTTCAAATTATTAGGATCATCTTCTAAAAAAAAAAGTCCTGGGTGTATTGGGTAGGAATTATCAAGAATTTTTTCTTTTTCTTTTTTTTTTTTAATAAGAACTAGAAGCTTTCTTCAATGCAGCTCACTTGCAATTGTATTTCAGCAGGGATTTGCAAATTGCCCAGCTAAGCAGCAAGATTTTGCCAACAACACAACTGGAATATAGAAGTAGCTGTGAGGAATATGGTTTACATGCCAGGCATTCTATAGATTATTTGCCTTTATTTGCCTGTAGCTAGCGGGGAAGATTATTACATAATGCGTGTATGTGTGTGCATGTGTGCGTGTGCATGTTTTGTCTGTGCAGATTGTTGATATGGTATTCCTTTTCAAATTCTTATTAAGCTTTTCCCCCATTTACACCCCTTTGTCAATTTCAAGTTCCACATTCAGCTCGTCTCACTGCCGAACCAGCACCTCCACTGACTGAGTGGCTCCGGGTCCCCTGTTGTGTAATGTTCTTTGATAAAATATATAAAATAATAAAATAAAATAATATTTATCACATGGAATTCTTGGTGAGCAAGAAGACATAAGATTTTCAGCAGTTCCTTCAATGGCTAAATATCAAGAAAATTCAGGATGAAAAGTATTTCAGCACAAGCTATTTTTATTTTTCATATAATGTACGCAATATATATGTGCCCTTTACTGTGGTGGTGCATATTAAAAAGGAGTTTCAGTTGAAACTGAGCAGTCAGGTAGAATATGGCTTTGCTATGGTCTCTCTCCGTTATAGAAGGTATGGTCTGTCTTGCTGGTCCTGCTTTTGCCTCCAATGGCAGTGAGGGCTGTGTTAAAAACAGTAGGAATGCTGAATACCTTCCAAAGGAAGACTGTTTTTAACTGCCTCACAAGGACTTATCTAAATTATATTGTCTGGCTTTGAGAGCCAGGAGTGGGTGTGTTATTTACTTTTTTATTAGTTTTTCAGAGCAACGCACAATAAACTGGCCCGTTCAGCGTGCTTTCCTGAGAGACAGTCTGTTGCTGTGTGATGTGCTGATGAATTTAGCTTCTCCTTTTGATGTACGGAGCGTGTCTTATTGCCACTCAAAATTTCTGACAAACATTTTCAGGTAATCTGAAGTAAATGTTTTGGTTGCCCTGGGAAACCAAGCACCTGTCAATATCGAACCTTGCACTGATGCAGCTTTTGTGTGTTTGTTTTTTTTTTCCCCCCTATAAAAATTTTCTCCGTTCACAGTTACTTGGGTGTCACACCCACCAGCCCCTGAAAGAAAAGAATCTGATCAGCATGCAGTCCCAGGTGTGTGTGTGTTTGTTTGTGTTTATGTTTGTGTGCGTGCGTGCGTGTGTTTGTGTTTCTGTGTGTGTGTGTGTGTGTGTGTGTGTGTGTGTGTGTGTGTGTGTTTGTGTGTGTGTGTGTGTGTGTGTGTGTGTGTGTGTGTGTGCGCGTGTGTTTGTGTTTATGTTTCTGTGTTTCTGTGTGTGTGTGTGTGTGTTTGTGTGTGTGTGTGTGTGTTTGTCGGTGTAAGAGTATTAGCACACACAGGCACATGTGTTTGTGTTTGTGTTTGTGTGTGTGTGTGTGTGTGTGTGTGTGTGTGTGTGTGTGTGTGTGTGTTTGTGTGTGTGTGTGTGTGTGTGTGTGTGTGTGTGTGTGTGTGTGTGTGTGTGTGTAAGAGTATTAGCACACACAGGCACATGTGTTTGTGTTTTGACATTGCGTGCATCTGGGGTTTGCTCGTGAGCGCGTACGTGTGTGTAGTTGTGTCTGTGCATGTGCGTGTGTGTCGCCGCATTTGCATCTGTGTGTTTGTTTGTGTGCATATGTGTGTAATCCCTGTGTGGCTGTAGATGGCTGTAAAATATACATTTACACCAATAAAGCCACAGCTCTCTGTGGAGAAACCCCAGGGACAGCTGCATGATGAGGTACCATCGTGGTCTAATAAGATGAACCAGTGTATAAGACATCCTACGGTGAAAATGATTATTTTCCATAAACTTACCAAAGTGTGGATGTTGTGGAATGGCAGTGTGAAGGAACTGTTAGAGGGAGCTCGTCCGGGGTGTGCGCACGGGGAGAACCAGATCTCCGCTCTGAGACGCTGCGTTAATACCTGCTCTCTGAAACAACGCTGGGGATAGGTGTGTCCTATTTACATGTGAAGGCTGCCACTTCAGCCGTAATCAGCACACGTCTCAGGCTGGGTATGTTCTCACCAGCACCTCAGTAATCTGAGAGAGAACATGGAGGTCTTTTCAAACAGCTCTGTAGCCCAGGGTGAGCTGGAAGGTAATTTGGCATTGTTGAAACCCTGAGCACAAAGCAACGTTGAATTTCCGTATAATGTAATAAAATGTAAAAGGAGAAGGTTAAAGACAGGAACATGCCATGCGGTTCTGCTTCATTTAAAAAGCAGAAGACTTTTATTCCTCTTGATTTCTTTTGTTTCCTTCCTTTGTTTCCTCCTTCATGCTAATTTTGCTCATCAGAGTTGGGTGCGTCTGCCGCCACTCATTTCTGAGATGGGCATACGGGAAAATATCCAGATCTCTCTCATACGCACTGGCGTGTACACACACACACACACACACACACACACACACACACACACACACAGATGTATATAGACCTACACAAATATACAGACACACATACAAACACACACACACCAACACACGCACAAATACATACACACATACAGACACAGACATACGTATACACAGACAAATACAGTGTGTGTGCACATACACACACAGACATACGTATACACAGACAAATACAGTCCGTGTGCACACACACACACAGAAACCGCAGGTATGGGAAGAAGCACAGCAGAGCTGAAATGTATTTGTGCCTGAGAGAGGCCGTGTTGTTGAAGAAACGCGTGAATTCCGCCTATGGAAATGCGTGCGGCAGCACACTGGATATGGTAATGAAATATGTTTTTTTGCCTGCTTTATGGGGGCCGCTGTGCTGCAGCACAGGAGACGTCTTATTTTTGTAGCTCAACACAATTCAATTCTGCTCCAAAGCTCTTATACAAGCACTGTTGATCACAGCGTATCAGCTGTCATCTTATTTGCATTCTGTGGACGCGTCATTATTCACAACATTTGATGTCCGTAAAACACATTAGAACTATTTCCTTGAGCAAAATATTATTGGCCTGGTATTGTAGACATCATTTGTGTACCCAAATTGTAAAATGTAAATTGATATGTAAGAAAATGGCCCATTAACTTTTTCATTAATGGTTATAATGCATTCTGTGTGTCATCTGTGGAGGGATTGCGCTTTTCCATTTGAGTCAGGCAAACAACTGAGACAGAAGCAGCCGCCAAACGCACAGCCACTCATGGAAACTCACACCTTTTTCTGTTAGATAGTTTTAGATATACGTGCTGTGCTGGTGGTGTCGCGCCTTTTTATCGATGGCAGTATTGATAAATTGTGGATTTTGGAAACAAGGGGCAAAGCCATATTTGATATTCAGTTTTTAAGACTTTGTCTCTATTATTTGAATTGAGACTATGTGAGATTGTGAGTTAATGTGATTTTCCTCATCACATATGGAACTCTGGCAGTCCTGTAAAAGGTAAAAGCAAACCACATGTCCCATGATACTATATAAAACAATTACCAATTACAATAATAAACAGCAAAATAATTCTGTGAATTAAAGCTCCTCTTCCTCCTGTTTGTCATTGCTGAGAAGTTAAAGTTGTGCTTTGTTGTTGTGTCAAACACTCATCTTTTCACAGAGAGCATTCCATCACACACAGATAATTAATAGTGATAATTAAGCTTCATAACCACCGGCTCTGTGCTGATCTCCTCTGCTTTCTGCGGAGTATTAGAAGAGCAGTATTAAAAGAGTCTGTGGCCTTCATTTCATTTTTACCTGCTCTGTAAAAAAAAAAACCTGCCACGAGCCTCTCTGGAATTATACCTTTCAACACAGATTTGCATAACATTAATGCCTCCATTGTGGGCGTTTCTTTCAGTGTACTCCACGGAAGCCCTCAGTGTCCCACGCTGCTGGTAATTCCCCTCTAAAGTGGTGCTATATCCACTTCTTTTCACTTCTAGGCACCCGCCCCACGCTTTCCCATCACCGGCACCAAATTGCTATTCTTAGCGTCTTACATACAGTAGGGCAATTAACGTGGAGAGCAGCAGATGGCACGCACCAGGCCTGTTTGGTGCTGTTTGGTGTTCCGCCCACTCGCCGAGGGTTTGGTGATAGCGCGCGGGGCCTCGTTCACCCAGCAGATGCTTTTAATGGGCCGCACTTCAGCATAACAGTCAAATATTACCATTGAACTAATGCGTGAGCGGCACGGGGATGAGACCTGACTGCACTGTCCGATAAGTGACTGCGTGTGTGTGTGTGGCTGCGTGTGTGTGGACGTGCACGTGTGTGTGTGTGAGTGCATGCATGCATGCGTGCTTTGATATGCCTCTGTGTAACCTTGAACAGAGGTGTACAGTTACAGGTGAGAGAGAATTTTTCTTTTTTTCCTTGTGATGCATTTCATTCTGCTGGAGAGTTCTGGAATTATATTTATTCCAGAGATGCATCCAGTGAAGGGTAATTAATACTTAAATAAATAAGCGGGTGAAAAATAAATAAATCCGATGTGTATCTGAGAAAATGACAAAACAACTTCTCAGAAAGACAACCATCAGCACGCGTTACTGCTGGCTGCGGAGGACACCCTGTTACTCATTCCACACCCGTGCTACATTGATTGATTTTCTTTAATTTTCTTCTGCATCCTGAGAGAAAGGAAGGGAAAAAAACAAATAAATAAAAGAGAGGGGCTATCTGTAACCTATCCTCTCATCTCTGCAGAGACCATCCAGCACTGTCGCTTAAATTTACTGGTGAAGAGCAGGACATTAACAAAAAGCAACAGATAATGCGGACATTTCATGCATAATCTGTAATATGAGATATGTATTAATAGGGAAATTATTGTGCATTCAATTATTTAGAAATGCCTTCCAGAGATGTTTTGATTTGCCGGGCTTCTGATAGCGGTGTCACAGCAGGAGGCTTCTTGAGTGATGAATAACCTAATCTCCTAATCTGGAAATGGCCACCGTTGACTGCACTCGCGACGGAGCGGCCAATGAAATTAAAGCAGCAGTGTGGACAGCGAGGGGAGAACGAGGGAACACAGGACAGATAAACAAACGCAGTCATAAAGCAGACACGTTTAAAAAATAATGATAATGCATAAATAAATAAATAATCAGTCGTTCCTTCACATGCATTTGTTCAAAAAAAGGAATAAACGAAAACAATGGAAGAACAGAAAAAAAGAGGGGAGTAAAGACAGGCGTCTTGTCTGTAATGTCTCTGTCGGCCAGTGCAGAGGCAGACAAAGGCCTCTCAGGATCTGCTTTCTCTAATACCAGGCAGGATGCTGCTGTCCACACACCTGCCGCTGGCTGCTGTGGGTGTCCTGCTCAAAGGATAGATGCTTTATTAGGAGGCACATTTTCCCTGTTCTGTGTTTGGATAGGAATTCCCGCGCAGGTATGCGCAGATTTGCGTCCCCCTTCATTGCACGCATGTTTTGTCTGCGCAGGTTTCTGTCCTTAGCTCTGCAGTAGGGGATGCTTTGCCTCCCTGCTGCGCAGTGATGCAGGCAGCTTTAGCCCCGCCCTCACTCCAGGAACAATAGAGTGATGCTGCTTGCGGGTCAAGGAGGGTTTATCACTCCCTGTGCATGTTAAAAACAGAGAGCGGCAGGGGGAAGGAGGCAAGACGAGACTCAGGAAGTGAAAGAGTGGGAATGAGGAAGAACAGGAAGTAGCAGAAATGCATCTGTGCATGCAATGATCTGCCCTGTCACTGAAAGAGGGAGAGATTTCACTTTACGCCTCAGCATTATCACCCTAATGCAGCACCTATTAAATCTGCCTTTTGACTGAATATTTGCCATATTAAATAAGATTCCAAGTACATGTTGTTGGAGCGCTAGTTAGCATGCAGATCATTCAGACCAACCAATGCTCCCCACTGGCACACACACTTTTGTCTCTCTCTAGCTGCAACTCTTACTCTTTGAATCTCTGTTTCTCTCTGTCTGGGATTCAAGTCATGGTGAAAGTACTTACAAGCAAGGGACTTATCAGCTTGCAAACAAGTTTTCTATGTAGTTACTTGTGTCATTATGTTACATTACTGACATTTAGCAGATGCTCGTATCAACTTACATAGCAACAATTTTACATGTTACCGATTGAAACAGCTGAATATTTACTGAGGCAGTTCTGGGTTAAGTACCTTGCCCAAGGGTACAAACAGCAGTGCAGCAGCGGGGAATCGAACCGGCAGCCTTTTTGTTACGAGTCCTGCTCCTTAACCACTATGCTACACTATCATATCTGAGTATGATTTTAATCTGGCGTGCACAACTCGCTGTGCTTGGTTCTGTAGGGTAGACTTGCGCGTCCGGAGCCCGTGGTCCTGCAGGCCCGGGCCTGAGCGCAGACGCAGCCCGGGCGGAGTGAGGCGGGGCGGCGCGCGGCACTGTGCTGGGTCAGAAACTAAGCGAAGTGTGTCACCGCCACACTTCCAGAGCGTCAGCCGGAGCCAGGATACGGGAGGAAGCGGCCCTCCTCAGTCAGCTGCTACCTTGATTGAGACATCTGCAAGGACCAGATGGAGCTTTTGGAAGGCTGGGGTTTAATGTCTACTGTACCACTGACATTAAAAAGCAAAACACAGCAATTAGTGAGGCTTGGGCATGGAGAGGGCTCATCCCCACTCGGCTGTCTGGCAGTGCGCACCACTGAGAAAGCTGGAATCGTCAAACGCACCGTACCGAAAAAAGCTGGACTCGTCAAACGCGCAGTACTGAGAAAGCTGGACTTGTCAAACGCACATCTCTGAGAGACCACAACTTTTTATATCGCATCTCCTACATATTGAAGCAAGTTGTCTATACTACCTTATGTCAGTGGTAGGCAGGTGTTGTGAGAGTCTAATATTGAAATTATACCTAATGTACTTGTATATGTTGTGGTTTGGAAGCCTGCCCTGTTGCAAGTGGGTTGTAATTTTTTCTGCTCTGGGCAGTAACCCCAAGCAAGGTACTTAAGTTGTATTTATTGAATGACCCAGCTGTATACATGGACCTCTACAAAAAAAGAAAAAGAAAAAAATGCTGTCAGCACAGAAAACCGCCAAGTTACCCATATGTCTGAAGATTCTCTGCTCTAAAAACCAAAAATAGGTTTATGAAGTCAAGTTACAGTAAAGAGTTTGACCCACATTAAAATACTTCCTACAAACTGAAGTAAACACGTAACTTAAGTTATACCAGAGATGGTGAATAAATGAATCAATGAATCAATCAGCCAACCAATCAATGAATTAATGAGTAGTCAGTGACTGCTGTTGTTTCTTTTTCCTCTTGTTTTTCCTGCACACAGTTACGGTACATGTGAGTGCATGAAGGCAGTGCGTGTCTGTGAACTGCTTCCGGGGTGTGCAGCGTTCAGTGGTGTTCACCTGCGTGAGTGTGTCAGTCAGTAGCTTACCCCGTGTACAGAGGGTCTCATGCTCCCCGCCTGGCGTCCCCTGTTAGCCCCACCCCCACCCTGTGACCCCACCCACCTGGACCTGCGCGTGGAGCGAGCGCAGCAGCTTCCGTTCGGCTCTTTAATGTTGAGATCAGTCCGTATGAAAGTTTCACAGGCGTTGAGCTGTGGGTTCTGTCCCGCCGGGCCGGGCCGGGCCGGGCCGGGGGAGGGGCCCCATCCGCCTGCCTGCCCGCTGCAGATAAATAAAAGATTGGGTTGGAGGCCGCAGAAGAACAGCGCACCCGGTCTGAGGCGCATCTCCAGTCTTATCAGATTTGGATTTGTGTATCCCGTCGGGACGTGCAAAAATATTGAAACAGACGGCCTGATATTTCCAAAGAATGTGGGCTTTAGCGGCAGCCGTTTCGGTGCCTGACTGACGGCCGGCTCCCGCTCTCATTGGTCTGCTTCCCCTGCCTTATTAATCCACAGCGCCGTATGTAGATGCGTTTCCTCCCTGCGTGAATGAGGAGAGCCGTGATTTCTAATGAATGGCTGGGGCACCCTCAGGCAGCACTTAAACTTTAAAACATCTATTATTAAGTTGCGAAAAAAACATTGTAAGGGCCAATGTTGACCTCACAGGAATTTTAAACTGTGGTTGTCTTTTCTGTGTTCTTTTTTTTTTTCTTTCTCTTTCTTCCCCCCTCTTCCCTCCTCTGCATTAAGAAAAAAGAGCCTGAAGTCAGAATTATGAGCTCTGCTATGGTAACCACGGCGTTTTGGTTATTAAGAGATGTTTCTCCACCGGCTGCCTCCCCCTTTTTATGGCTTTCTCTGAATAAAAATTTAAAAGGCCATTAAACACCATCATCCTCACCGCGGTTCTGCAGGTGTCACTCCGCTCTCTGCAGAGTCAAGTATCTTATTTTTATATTAGCGGGGAGAAGAGTGGTAAGTACCTTGCGGTCAGTGATAGCCGGGCAGCGTAAATCGCTCCTGTTGTGCGCTGGCCAAATCGTGTCTGTTAATCACCTGGCACAGGGCCTCTCTGCATCGAACCGGCGTTTCTACCTGTGCATAAATCTGCCGCGCTGAAACGTTTGGGCATTGGAAGCGCGTGAACTCTCCACCCCCGGGAACCTGTGCTGATTTTAGAGCGCGGCCCAAATTAGGAAAAATATCCCGTCTGCCAGTCAGAACCCTCCAGCCCACCCGCGGACCAGCGGTAAGTGATTTGCAGCTGACCGCAGGACCGGCTCTTCAGTGTCAGAGCGGCAGAGATGTAGAATCCAGAACAGAATTCAGCACAATATCATTCCAGTTTATTTGAATTTGTCTCACACATGGTGAAAGTCAGGAAAGCTGAGTGTCTCTGATACTTTTCTGCTCCTCTTCCCTCCTGCTAATTGGCTAAACCCCCCCCATTCCCTCCTCCTGAATGACATAGCTGCATGGCAGAAGCCCATCTGAACGGGCAGGGACACGGGCAGATGTTGTAGCCACACCCCAAAGGGAGCTCTGTCCGCATCCTACCTCCCAGAATCTACCCCCATCTGTAGAGCATGCGTTGTGTATACACTTTGGTGCACCATTTTTTATGTATTAAGCCCTTGGGTTAAAGAATAGCTCTACATCCCTTCTCCATATCCCTGGGATGGAGGGAATTGCATATCTGTTTCAGCCTCTGCATCCATTTTTTTTCGTCTCACTGGGACAGTAAGAACCGCATATGTGTTTCAGAGCCAATGTGCATTGGGTCCTGGATTCTCTCTGTTCCTGCTGATAGAGGTAGCTGTCAGGGGATGTTCACTCCAGCTGTGTGTAAGTTATGTCCTAGGTTTACCTGTAACACCTCAAATAAACCTTCAGTTGTTATTAGTTAGCTTCCTAGCAGTGCTCTTTCAAATCCAGTTGCTCCACCCAGATGTATGGCTGAACTTAACTGAACTTAAACAATGCGCAATATGAGTATTGCCTGAAACAGAGATCAGCTCAGCAGGTACAGATTGCACGTGGCTTGTTTGTGTTTGTATTCTGTATCAGTACATGATAATCAAGTACAAAAAATGTCGGGACTATTGGGAATTTTTTTTTTCCATTTGCTCAAGTGGTCTTGGCGTTTTGATCCTTAGGATTAATCAGCTACATAGGTAGCTACTGTATATCACTAGCTTGAGGCAGACGTTGCCTGTAAATGTTGATATAGGACCAGATTTCCTAATGACAATTCTGACTTTCACCACTATAATCTAAACAGCAAAACTGGTCCTAGATCAGCACTTACAGGCGTTCTGACATGATATGACATAAAAAGCTGAAATCTTGACAGCATCTGTTATGTTTTAGTTTATTTCTCAGTTACCGAGACTGAGATTCTTACCAAAAAAGCACAGTAACCTTCCAACAAAAGGACAAAATGTTTGACATGGCACTGAACACAGTAGTAGTAATAGTAGTGGTTTTGTTTGTTGCTGTTTTTAAAGCCCTTGTTATCCTCCATGTTGTTTTTCATTCGGCCTGCCTCTCTTTAATTATCTACAGTGGGGTGCGTTGGCTGGGTCCGTGATGGTATTCAGCGGTATCTCCCTGGCCTGAAGAGAAACTTTGATCTGTAATGGGCCAGCTTTAATTTTTAATGAAAATCCACAATTAACATGTTCCAGTTTGACACATGGGTTGTAGAGCAGGGATATAATTATCTTGTTAATCTTTATAAATAGCAGCTTTGTCCAGGCGGGAATGTTGTCAGACACAGGAGGCCATGTCAGCTATGCTATGCTTGGTCTTTGAGGAGTCGCACAGTTTCGCTCAGATGTAGTGTCATCAGCATACAGCATTTTCACGTTACCTCACGAGTCATAAATGATGTAAGTGTGCTTGATTTTAAAATGTGGCTTAACTTTCAATTAGTGAGCAATAATATGATTGCGTCCTTATTATTACCACAGTAAGAAGAATAGAATTCAACGATGGCTTGGAAGAAAATCAGAACATGTCACATATTTCAGGTTAAAGCAGTAATGCTCTGCTAATCTATTCTGAGGTGGTGATGAAGGATGTGTTGTGTTATTTTCATCTCCCACGTAAAGTGTTTTCATTATTTGTCAATAGGAGGCCACTTCTGCTTGCCAGCTAGATTTGTGTATTCCACAGGGAACCATGGCCTACTAAGATCTCAGGGTTGTTCTACATAATTATAATGTGTAGGTCCTTGTTGGCTCATTAATATTTTTGTGCATAAAACGGTCTCCTTTTTAAGCACAGTTTGAGCGTGTTTCGTTCAGGCCACCTGAAGTACGCCAAATAGAATTTTGGTTTGATGATTCAGAAAGGCAGATGAAACTTATACCCGGTACTGACAATATTGATTTTTAGGCAATGCCCGTTGATAATACACACTAACCGTGTAGTTACGAAAAAAAGAAACCACACAGCCTGTCATTCAGTGGATGCTAGTGAGCTTTGCATTGAATTGTTTAATTTTACTGGGTTTTAGAAGGCAGTGGATCCTGTCCCACTGAATCCTGTCTGACTCAACCCGTATGTGGCAGCCGCGTGACTCCACAGTGTGTCCTACTGGCTGAAGCACTGACACGGGTAAAAAATAAGGCACAGAGCTCTCAGGTTTGTTCAAACAGCTTTAGAGCAGCGCGTCTCATTTTGGCTCAGAGTCCGTCCTTTATCTGGCCAGGGAAGCCCAGCTGTGGCTGCCCGGCTTTGACATGAGCCTGGTACAAATGCCGACCGCGAGCGCTCTCTGACACCGATATTGATCTCCGCTTTACCTGTGGAGGGAAAATACGTTCCCAGCATCATACTGCCGGATCCCTGCGTGGCCCCAGACATCATACATAACCATATATATAACAGATATATGGTTACATATGACTGATTGATATTATATATTTATAAAATGTCATTATATTCAATGTGTAATCTTTAAAATGATTTATATAATTAATAATGTTTTATATAATTATATATTAAATGACTGATAATCACCACACCCTGTTTGTATGTGTGTGCTGTATGTATGTATGTATATACCTAAAATTATATCGAACAAGCATCATTCCAAAACAAAGCAAGTGAGCACTTCCTGAATTTGTGTCTGTAACCTGACCCTGTCATTTTGTTTTTTTCATTTCACTATCAGCGGATGGTTCATATAAAATGCTGTCTTAGAACCATTGTTCTAACTGGCTAGCTGGTCCACCATTTTTTTTCAGATGACAAGCTAGACAGGTAGAGACACACACTCAAATGCTTCCTGTACACTGGCCACATTGAATAATACTCAAAGTGTCAGCCTACTTGTTAACTGTGACTGTCAGCAGCTTGCAGGAAGGTAGAGGGAACTGGTCTTTCACTGGCAGTAAATCCACACAAAAAGGGGGTATTACGATGAGTGGATCGTCCACATCCACGGTAGTGAGCTAACAGGTCAAACCTTCGAGCCTGTTTCAGCTTCAAGCTCGGTGGCAAACAGAACTAGACCAATAAGGCAAGGTTTACTTCTTACCTTGCAAACAACCATTTTCATCCAGGGGTATTGCAATTAGTTTGCTGTATTATTAACGCATTGAGCATCTTTTGGCTAGGACTAGTAGTATAATGCAAGAAAATTTATGAAGAAAGGCTTCCAGAACTAGCAATACTGTTACTGTGGCCTCTAAGCAACAACTTCCACACCCCAGAGACCACATTTCACGTCAAACACCTTGAGTGTATCAGAATGAAGAGCCCTGACTATCTCAGTTGCTATGCGGATTGCGTCAGGTAGTTAACCAGGTATTATTGTTGGAGACAGTGTGTTAGACAGGGGCATACAGATGGCACTGTTGTATTGCCTCCAATCAGATAGTACTGACAGTGTTAAAAACATCCAGGAAAGCATGCCAATGTACAGATCCAATTAATCTACCGAGTAGTCAAGTAATTATTTTTATCAAGTGACAGCCATTACACACACATGCGCACACACATGTGCACACATGTCCACACAGAGAGTATATTGAACATTTTTGCTACAGATATTATGTCCATTTTTTTTGTGATTTGGCACAAGCCTCAGACTTTTTCTCAGGGATTTACGCTTGTAGAGTGTTACTCTCATTGCCGGGGAAATGTGTGTGATTTTCACCTGGTTGTGAAACACTGCACCGAGTCTCCATCGGCACACAGCCGGAGGGTCCTCAGGGTCTGAGGGGTTATGTCAGGTGCAGACGGAAACGTGGCAGCATGCAGACCGCCTGCACATCTGCAGTCTGCGTTTTCATGCAGATTAAACGTTTAAAAATAAACCGGCCCTTCACAAAGACGCCATCTGATCTGCATGATCCACGATAGCGGCCTGCTCGTGTGTTTCAGAGCACAGAACATCCGCACCGGAGTGCTTTTAAAGTAGGTCCTTCGGCTCGGCCTGACATTAGTGCGATTGGGAGAATGTGAGTCCATGTGACTCCTAAGCGTGTTACTGCTCGCCAGCAAAAAAAAAAAAAGGTCCCGTTCGACAGACATCCCCACCGAATTAAGCCCCCTACACCTGTACAGAGATTCTGCCCATCCATCTGATGGAGCACATTATTCAGATTAAAATAATTTAATGCATTCTGTGCTGTTGAGAGACCTCAGAAGGTAAAAAAAAAAAAAAAAAAACACACACACTCCCTCTGTTCTCTCTCCCTCTTTTTCCCTCTGTCCTCCTCTCTCTGTCTCCCCCTTTCTGTCTCCCACCCCTCTCTTGTCTCCCTTTCTCTCTCTCTCCCCCCACTCCCCCCTTCATTTCCCCAGATTCATTAGTATGCTTTGTTTTTGTGGGAGGAGGCTGTTCACGGGGAAGGTAACACTAGTGTTTGCGTTGCTCTGGCCGTTCGGTGTAGGGTGCATTAGTCCTATAAGTGTTTAGAGGCTTTTTTTTTCCTCTGGATTAAATGGGCCTAAAGTGCTATGCCCTTTTCATTAACCTTGGCTCCTGAACGTTTCATTTAATACAATACCAAGTCCTAATCTAGGGCTCTAACACGTCTCGGTCACTGTATTACTGTCTGATATTGCTTTCGGTTCCCTCTCGCCATTTCACTAATTAAGCCCCCAGTACAAGCTCAAGTTCTTCTATAAGCTATCATCATTTTAAATTTATTTTGATTGATTTGTGTCAGCTTTAACTATGCTTTCTGCCAGATCAATAAATAAAGATCAATACTTTAATGTTTTCTTCAGAACCTTTATTAAAAAATAGATTGGCTATAAAGAGGGCTGAATTACTGATAGTCCTGCCTACTTCCAATGCATGTCAACTGGAATCTAATTGAACAACATTGAACCAGTTGAGATTAGTTTAGGGAGAGCTGGTGAGGAGGAGAGTGAAGAAAAGAAAAAAAAGAAAAAAATAACCTTTTATTTTTCCTGGAAAGAGGGGAGAGGAGAGAAAGAAAGAGGCAAAGATATGCACAACTTGGATAAGGGAGAAGTAAGGTCTCGCCAGTCAATCCAGGAGTTCTGTCTGTGCGTTTGTCTGTGTGTGTGTGTGTGTGTGTGTGTGTGTGTGTGTGTGTGTGTGTGTGTGTGTGTGTGTGTGTGTGTGTGTGTGTGTTTGTGTGTGTGTGTGTGTGTGTGTGTGTGTGTGTGTGTGTGTGTGTGTGTGCGTGTGCATGTGTGTGTACACTTGTGAGAACAAATGTGACATGTCAGCTTTGTAAATTTGTGATTGGTCCAGATCCAGAGCTGTGTCATTTGTGCACCTTGTACTAACATGCTAAGGACTGCCGGGTAGTTAACACGCTAAGCAGTGCCCGGCCGCTGTGTGACACAGTGGCGTGACATTAGAGGGTCAGAGGTGAACAGTTCACCTGCGACGTCACTGCTGTGCCCTTGAGCCTGAACTGCCTCAGTAAATAAGCAAGCTGGACTAACAGATAACATGTACAGTATGTCTTTGTAAGTGGCATGCAATTTCATTTCGAGTGTGCATTTTCTGTCTCTAATTTTTTCAAAGGTTTCATTCAGAGGCCCTCGTTCACGATGTGCTTTCACCTGGACCCCAGGGGAAGGGTTCTGCTGCATGTCCTTATAGGCCTGCAGCCAGAAGGGTCAGGAAAACGCCAGAGACTGGGTGGGTGTCGGCGTGCAGCCAGCGAATATGTGCTCCTCGACTGCAGAATGCAGTCCTCAGCTGGGTAGCACCCTGGGGGTTACGGCCTTTGGAACGCGGGTTGCTGTGGTTACGTGGGGAGGACTGACGGTGGAGTGTTCCTGTGCGGTTAATGGGGACGGTGCGGACGAGCGTAGCTGTTTTGGGTTTTGTTGGGGGTCGTGCGTCTGGGAGGGGGTGCGTGGGGGCCCGGCCGGGCTGAGGCAGCGGCTTCCTGCAGCTGCGGAGCGACAGCGGACCCAGCTGCGGTCCCCTCCCCCGCCGGGGCCCGCGGGGACAGAGCGCGGAGCGGGGACAGAGCGCGGAGCGGGGACACAGCACGGAGCGGGGACACAGTGCGGAGCAAGGCAGAGCGGGGACACAGTGCAGAGCGAGGCAGAGCGGGGACACAGTGCAGAGCGAGGCAGAGCGCGGACACAGCGCGGAGCGAGGCAGAGCGGGGACACAGTGCGGAGCAAGACGGAGCGGGGACACAGTGCAGAGCGGGGACACAGTGCAGAGCGGGGACACAGTGCGGAGCGAGGCGGAGCGGGGACACAGTGCGGAGCGAGGCAGAGTGCAGAGCGGGGACACAGTGCAGAGCGCGGAGTGGGGACACAGCGCGGAGCGAGGCGGAGCGGGGACACAGTGCAGAGGGAGGCAGAGCGGGGACACAGTGCAGAGCGAGGCAGAGCGGGGACACAGCGCGGAGCGAGGCAGAGCGGGGACACAGTGCGGAGCGAGACGGAGCGGGGACACAGTGCAGAGCGGGGACACAGTGCGGAGCGCGGAGTGGGGACACAGCGCGGAGCGAGGCGGAGCGGGGACACAGTGCAGAGGGAGGCAGAGCGGGGACACAGTGCGGAGCGAGGCGGAGCGGGGACACAGTGCAGAGCGGGGACACAGTGCAGAGCGAGGCGGAGCATCCCGCATCTTTCTTTAATAGCCTCAGTTTGACCCCGCCCCGTCCCGCCGCCGTGATTAATTGCCTGGGATCGGCGTGCAGGCTCCCGTCAACGCTGCGGTGCTGACCCTCTGCTGCAGGAGAAACACACACACACACACACACACACACACACACACACACACACACACACACACACACACACACACACACACACACACACACACACACTCACACACTCACTCACACACACTCACTCACTCACTCACACACACACACACACACACACACACACACACACACACAAAGAGTTACACACACTCAAAGACACACGCAGTTACATACAGACTCTCACTCACACACACACACACACACACACACACACACACACACACACACACACACACACACACACACACACACACACACACACACACAAAGAGTTACACACACTCAAACACACACACAGTTACACACAGACTCTCACACACACACACACACACACACACACACACACACACACACACACACACACACACACACACACACACACACACACACACAAAGAGTTACACACACTCAAACACACACACAGTTACACACAGACTCTCACACACACACACACACACACACACACACACACACACACACACACACACACTCACACACTCACACACTCACTCACACACACACACACACACACAAAGAGTTACACACACTCAAACACACACACAGTTACACACAGACTCACACACACACACACACACACACACACACTCACACACACACACACACACACAAAGAGTTACACACACTCAAAGACACACACAGTTACATACAGACTCTCACTCACACACACACACACACACACACACACACACACACACACACACACACACTCACACACACACACACACACAAAGAGTTACACACACTCAAACACACACACAGTTACACACACACTCTCACTGACACACACAGAGTTACACACACACGCATACACATTCTCTCTCTCACACTCACAAACGCACACGCAGAATCTGTAGTCTGTCAGTTGCCTGTTTCCTGTGCTGAAGAGTTCCCCCACGCAGAAAACTCACAGATAAAGCCAGGACATGACTGTGCTTCCCTTCACATAGTCATGAGCACAATGGTCCCTATTTTATGCCAGGGCCACCTTTCTGCCCAGAATACCCCAAATCCCCCCAAAAGCACCCACAGCTCTCTGAACTCTACTCATGTATATAAGGCTGTACATCCACATGACTCCCAGTTTGTAACACTACATGTATTTCAACAGAAACCTTACAGTCATACCCTGAGGTAGCACATTCATACAGTGACATTTCTATGCACCTGTCTGTGTGTTTTGTGCCTGCGTGTATGTGTGTGCATGCTCATTCACTGATGTTTGTGTGTGTGTTTGTGCTTGCATACAGTATGTACCTGTACATGAATGTGTGAATGTGTGTGACTGTGTATGGTTGTATGTGTATTTGTCAGTAGTTGTGGCCGTCTGCATGTGTATGTTTTTGTTTGTGTGTACACAGTTGTGCATGTAAGTATGTGTGTTTGACTGTGTGTGTATTTGTTTGTTTGTATGTATTCACACTTGTGTATGTGGGCTTGTATGTGTGTGTGTGCATACTTCTGTGTGTTCTTCTGTATGTGTGTGTGTTGTGCTTGTTGCGTGTGCACTTCTGCACGTGTGTGTGTGTGTGTTGAGGGGAGGGGGTCAGTTTACCTCACAACCATTTTTCCAATATGTGCTGATTGATTTCCCGAGAGAGAAGGTCTGGACTCTGTGGTCAATAAGCAGATGACAGACACGTGCTGCAGAAAGGGACAGATGCATTAATCTGTCTACTGACCAGAAATTAGACAGGTTAAGCGCACTGACCTTTTTTTCCTCTCTCAGAAGCAGCCGAAACAGTCATATTCTACACTAGGATTAAAATGCCTGCGTTTTCATTTGTTCCCTTGTTTATGTAAGCACTCGCAGTACTTCAGTACCAGTGATAGAGAAAGTGACGGTACATTTACAGTAAAGAGGCCGTTTTTGCCACTTTAAGTGATGTTGGTTAGAGAGCTAATATTGGTGAACCACGGTGAATGCAGCCACAGTACGTGTCCTCGCGCCAGGTTTTCTCTGCTCTCCTTGTTCCCAGTAACTCCGTTCCCATTTGTATAAAGAATCTTTTTTCCTTCTGTCTTGTTCCAGGAACTCTCCCTGGTCCGATCATTCCTGAGCTAAGAGGGAGCGAGAGAGAGAGAGAGAGAGAGAGAGCTGTTGTCTCTCCTTTCTCTTTTCTGTAAACCCTATGTTCCTCTTCCCTGTAGCCTCAGGCTACATCCTTTTATTTATTTTGTCTTTTTTAAGGAATGAAAGCACCACTTCCAGGACAGAGAGGGGGGAAGCAGCGTGAGTGCGGGCAGAGTTTGAAGGTGAGGCTTTTTGGATAGACCCTATCGCACATCGCCTCAGAGCCCACGCTGGAGTCTTCGCGAGGAGACGATGTATTATTAAACTGTTTACGTGTGGAGCGTCTTTGGAGAGGGGTGGCGGGAGTAAGTGGGCGGGTTCATGGCCAGCCAGGCCCCGCGGCCTGTAGAGGTGCTGCCGGAGCTGCGTGTGGCATGGCGTGGAGTCGCTCCGCAGATACGCCGGCTCGGTCTCCGGCACCACGTCACCCTGCACCTGTCCAACACTGTTCCTCATGACGCTCCAAACCGCAGAGGTTTTATTGAGGGGGGGAAATTGCATTACACGTCTTTGCTCCCTTCCAATCCCGAAACCAGAGCACTTTCCTCCAAAAATATTTCATTCTTTTTTTCTATGACAGTGTAGTACTTTTCCATATTTATGTATTTTTAATGTACAATGTTAGATTTTTTTCCCCACTTAGACAGTTGGCTGGAATCAAAGTAAAGTCTGTGTACTGATCTTCCATGACTCTGGTGAGATCCGTTGCTTCTTAGCTCACTTTCTACAGTATAGTCAGTTTGGCCAGTGAGTGTGGAGTCCACCGTGTATATTGAAATGCATGTGCCAGAGAGCAGAAGGAGGTTTCACTGCAAATTTAAATTCACTAGGCGTTTCGGACCAATGTGTGCGGGAGGGTTTGTTGTGTCCGTTACAGCCCACCCCACCCCCCCGCCCCGTCTCTGACCACAGCAGTGCCGAAGAGCTCCAGCCGTCTTGGACGTAAGCAGGCACGAGTGGCCAGCTTTAGTGCATTTTGTTGTAATGGTGTCCCAGTTGCCTTGTCAGAAATCAATTCGAGTTCAGAGCTGGCTAGCGCACGGAGGTCAGGGCTTCTTCTGCCTAAATATTTTATCTGTTGTACATGTCTGGAGCTTTTAAAGACGTGCTCTGGCCTGGTTTCCCTCCTCCCAGCCGCTGAGGCCGGCACTGGCTCTGCCTATTCGCCCAGGTCAAGGCCGGGTTAAAATCAATCATAATCAATTATTAAGAGTCCTGTGTATCTTTCCAAAAGTAAAGAGGGGGCTGGCCTCCAGTGTGGAGACAGAGGTCCATTTTTATTTATTCTATTACATTTCCACATGGCTCAGATAACACTCTCAGCCTGTAAAAAAAGAGAAAACTTTAAAAAAGATTTCTGTTCCTCTCTTTGTAGCATGCTAAATGTGACTACGGTTTGGAAGCATTTGGTTTTGCAGGTGTGTACGCGTACATGTACGTGTGTTTTGAGAAAGGGGGGTGCGGTTGCAGAGGGATTGGATTATACAGTAATTGTATTCTAATGCACCAGGTAGGGGTGCAGTTTGCAGCCTGCAGTGGCACACAGAGGACACCCCCAAACTGAGTGTGGGGGTCAGCAGGTCAGGGCTAGGGGGTGTGGGGCAGGATCAGGATTTTAGGGTGCTACTACTCCCTAGCCTGAGGGTGTCCACCAGGGGGTGTCTCTCTGTCTCTGTCTCTGGGATAGCGAGACAATGCCAGTCACGAACAGGCAGCATGGGAAGCAGGTCCTTTCTCTCCTCACTGTCTTGTTTATATTTACTCAAATTTCACTTTCAGTTCCTTTCTCAGCTTACAGACACACCGAGACAGAGAGAGAGAGAGAGGACATGTATTCTAAAACAGTCAGATTAAACAGTGACACACTGCACCCTCAAAGGATAAGTTCTTCTCTAGTTTTACACAAGCACCTGAGGGAGCACAGTTTAGTGATTTAATTAAAAACACAAACTCGGCTCGGCAGCTCCCGAGAGGCCCGGGCGGCGTTCCTCGAACGGCGTACGGTGCCACCACGTCATCAGGCTGGCTGGCGTGCTGCAGATGCGCCCGCCGAGCTATAGGCAGATCATGCGAGATGCCCGTGTCACCACATCATCACCCCTGTCATTTATTCACACAAGGTCAAGAGGACACTCGCTGGAGAAAAAAACAATTAGAATAACTTTCATTCCACCCACGCGTGTTGGTTTTATCTGCAATACCCTCCGTCAGGTAATTACAGTCAATAAATACAGGAAGGCAACACTAGGTAACTGAGAATCATGGCTAACATGTAGTGTGCTGTGCTGGATTAAAACTAAGCAGATTTTTTTAATCACAGGCCTTTTTGTTATGGTGGGGACAAAAAATGTTCAAGTTCAATTTGCAAAACATTTGTATTCTCGTTCTGTACAGATCCCCCAAAGTACAGATCGGGTTTCTGCAATGTCCAAAACAAACATCTGCTCCAAGGTTTTCAACATGTTTTTTTTTTTTTCTCTTTTATCAAGCGTTCATTCGGTGCGAAGTGTCCCGTAATGCACGTGAGCGACACCTTTGTGTCTGCTTCCCTTGATGTCGTCGTGTGATTGAGAGGTGAGGTTCACCGCGTGCGGCTGGCGTGTCCTTCAGTTAAAAGAGAGGGCGGGGCTGGCCAATCGATGGCTCAGCCTTAAGTGTGATCAGAGCGGGCGAAGGAGAGCGACGCCCTGGCCCCGCCGTCTCCGCGGAAACCGCGCTGGATTCGCCCGCGGACAGATTGAAAGGCATTACATCTGAGGCGCATGGGGTTCCACCCCGATGAGCAATCTGCTAAATCAAAAGGCAGTTTTTTCCAATCAATAGCTCTTTCATCAGGAGAGTCTCCCTGACGGCACCCAGGCCTCCCTGCAGGCTGCCGTCACATGCTTATTTGAGTGATGCATGCTCAGCTGGGCTCTGAGTTTTGACGTCTCCTCAAAATTGACATCAATTACTGCTGGAGGTGAAGGAAAATAAATATTTGAACGGAGAGGAACGGGATTGTGAGATCGTGCGAGCGCTCATTGGTCAGGGCCAGGAATCACCTGTTCTGGACATTCTGCTGGTAATCCTTTTATAAGTTATATGTGGGCATATTTTGGCTCAGTAGTGGTCATCTTCCCTTGCAGGTTTTCAAACCCTTTTCCAAAGCTTTTAATAGTTACAGCTGTTCTGTCCCCATCAGTATTAATCACAGCTTTCTTTTTGATTGACTCCATCACTCATTAGAGAATATTCTATTCTATTCTATTCTGTTCTATTCTATTCTATTCTATTCTGCTCTTTCTGTGTTTTAGGCTTTTGCAACCCCAGCCATTATGCACTTGTAGTACACATCCTAAATACTGTCAGTGGTTCCAGTAATCTGCACGCCGTTCATTTAAAAATGGTAAGTGACCCGTTTAGAGTCTGTGCACTCAGTCACTGAAAGCTGTAGTGTATCCCAAGAGTTGAACTTCCTGTTGAAACTCCTGCTTTTGCAAAGTTTTTTTTGGATGATGAAGATTAAAATTCCATCTAGTATGTCTTTATTTTAAAATATAACAGTTCATCATTGTTATTACATATTAATTAATTAAGTAAATTGTCAGCCTTGAATTGGTAAACAGTATATGGTATTCAGTGTTTTGCAGTATGTCCCATCCATCCAGTTTCAGCAGGTGCACAAACAATATTGTCATTTTTATTTTTCATACGTGTTATCTTACATATTTACACACTGAGAAAAAGTACAGTCATCTTCAAATGTGTTATTCTTTTATTAAAATCTTAACGAATGCCTGCATCAAAAACAGTGAATAAAGCCACAGGATTTATCTTTGATATGAAGAAGGCGTGCTGATTACAGTGGATGGATTTACAGTCAGCTGTAATGAAGGGCTCTGGCGAGCTCCAGTCAAAGAGGAAGCTTCTTCAGGGTTTTCTCATTCCTGCGCTAAGAAAGGGGAACAGTGAATTAATCAGAAATCTCACCGATTAAATGAATCCCCAGAGGTTGGTTAATTAACCTAATAAAAATACTAATAGAACCATTTCCAAAGGTAAATTTAATTTACTTGTCAGCATTGTATATCAATAGGAACGAGGAGCACAAGCACTTGGCCCTCTCCGTTAGTGTCCTCACTCTGACATAATAAATAAGAGTCTTTTACGTCTTCATTTGATTCCTGTCAGTTGCCTCTGTCAAATTAGCATACTGTAAAAGTGGGAGAAATTGGCTGACCAGAGATCAGCGCAATATTTGCGAAAAGAGCGTCATTTGCTTTCTAAAACACGTCCTCCCTCGGTCCTGACCCGCTAATAGTGGAAATACCGTTTTAATAAATTGGGCTTGATTAAGGAGATTGATCCCCTTTTTATTTTAATCGAGGCTTAAACAAATGCAGTTCATATGGAATAATCATAAAAACTTACTGACAGGAACTTTTCCCTATTGTTTACAGCAATGTTCTACAAGAGCCATTAGGCAGCTCTCATTACTGCCCTCCCAATGACTGTGTAATGACCCGCAATCATTTGTAAGTGAATAACTATTAAAAGCATTGCCAGCTCAGAGAATGCTTTTAAAGTCAAATTAAAACACATGGGAGGTAGTCTCTCCTCTACTTATTATGAATGTATGGCTGTTTTAAATGCTCCGCGTTGTTCTTACGGCCAAAGATATATTATTATCAAAGGATTTTAATAGCCGTGGTGAATGAGAACCGCGGCATTTGTTTTATGACAATGCGGCTCAAACAGGGGGTTTTCTAACGCGTGTGTGCGTGTGTGCGTGTGTGCGTGTGTGTGTGTGTGTGTGTGTGTGTGTGTGTGTGTGTGTGTGTGTGTGTTTTTTCTGTCGTGGTCCCTCCGGCTTCCGTTCAGAGCACAGAGTGTGTTGCTCGTCGGATTGGAGGACGCAGCTGCAGTCCGCTGTGACGGCAGACCCTCGCCGACCGCACGCTTAAACAGCATTGTTCAGCGTCCGCCATGCGTGAAGGGGTCCAATCCTGGCTCTTTACATATTTCAAACCCGGGGTTACCCTGTGAATTCATAATCGCCCCGGCTTAAAGGAATGGAACTTTTCAAACTGTGGGGCAGCTCTACAGCCTGTTTGGATTGTAACTTGGCCCTGTTTTATTCTTAGACAGTTATGGTCATGGAGCATCAACCTCGCAGTTGCTTTCAAAAAACAAACTGTACAGAAGTGTTCTACAATCCACTAATATTTGCATTCTACTCTTAGCTGAATATACAGACCTCTGTGTATGTAAAATTGTGAAAAATTCCATGTGGGTTTACTTTGTTGTGTAAGTACACACACACACACACACACACACACACACACACACACACACACACACACACACACACACACACACACACACATCAGCGGGACCTGAGAAGCAGCACACAAGACACTACAACCCCATGAGTCAAAAGGCTGCATACAGGCTGGTCCATCCATTTTTACTATGTGTAAATAAACAAGTGAGCAATTAATAAACCAAGTTTGTCATAATACAGTGATAAATAAGAATATAAATTTAGATAAATGAATTAGCAGTAGTAGGGACTATGGAAATTTATCATTTGATTCCTTTGGGTGCTACCAAAAGGAGGAGGAGACTGATGATGTCAGCTCATCCAGCAGCCAATCAGCCTCCAGTATTTCTACAGGTTCTGAGAGGTAGGCATCTCTGGCAAGGGAGTGGAAGGTAATATCTGCTACATAAAAGAGCCAATCCACTGTTCAAAGGCCAGAGGAAGGAAACAGACAATCCTCTCAAAATATTTAGATCTTTCAGTAGCCCCTCTTATCTTTACATAGGGCTAACTTAATACCTCTGGCTTCAATACTTTAAAGTGTATATAAAAAGGTTTAATGAAGTTGAGCTACCATAGGGTGGCCATTCTGCTTCTCGGTGTACAATGTTAGCTCCTGTTCAGATATAGCCAGACAGGAGAAGGGACTCGACTATACATACCGAAATGACCAAGCCCAGTACTCTGGGTTAGGCATATCATATCACAAGCTGCTACGTGTAAGTCATTTTAGCACATCAAAATAACGTTTCTCTGCCCAAGCTCAAAAACTTTAAGAGAATTTATATATATATATATATATATATATATATATATATATATATATATATATATATATATATACCTTCAAAATTTAATTAGAACTCTCCAGCTGTCGACAGCAGTATGGTACTAATATAAATTAGCAATGGACAAGCCTCCTCCCAGAAATTAATAAATGCAATTTATAAGGAATGTTAACTAACAATTTAATGCTTTGTGGGCAGCAGCCAAACTGATTAAATAATAATTAGAGCATATTCCATGGGAAAGGGGATTTGAGGCTACAGCTGAATATAAAGTGAGCCGTGCTGAAGTGGTCTCCCATTACGGATATTGCATAAAAGAGCGGGTTCCTGTATGACGGACGCTGGTTCAGGCCGTGTGTAGAGGCAGTGAGGCTGTGCACATACAGCAGTCGGATAACGGCACAGGACACAAACTGGAGCGTATGCATGATGCATGGCTCCTAAACACTCTGAGTGCGGGCCGAGAGGGAGTAGCTCGTCCGCTTTAGAAGCAGATCGTATTGAACCTTTTGTTTATTGCGAGATGGAAAAAGCTGCTCAAGCAAAAGAGCAGAAGGACTGAAACGTTTTAGCATGCTGCAGCTCCTATTGCAGTGAGCACCCAGACACACACACACACACACACACAGACAGGCACATACAAACATATATGCACACACACACATGCAGACAGACAGACAGACACATACACACACACACACACAGATATACACAGGAAGTGGAGCTCCTTTCCCCTCTCATCGTTGGTATCATTAAATGCTGTTTTAGAGAGTCTGATCCACTTTTCACATTCAGTCTTGAATGGACTTCATCTTTTTTAATCATGTTTATTGCTTCATCTTTCTTACTTGAAACAGTTTAGCTAAGTGAGGGAAGGTCATGCTGCCAGTGATCTCTCCAGTGCTGGCGTATGAACAGAGTGCTGCGCTTTGGCTCTGTGGAGGTGCACCAGTGAGATCATCACATGGCACATGTCACAGCCTGCCAGGGGAAACATGACTGCTGCTTCCATGGAAAGAACAAGGGAAAACCTTGACCCTTATTTTATAAACATCATGGCTGACAAAAACAAAAAAAAAACATATATGCATATATGGTAATAATGCCAACAGCCGAAAACTCTAATCGGTAAAAAAAAAAACAGCACACACACTGTGGAGATAATTAGAATGATGTTTCACTTCTCTGAGTTAGACCCCTTATAAATACAGACAGCACAACACAAAAGACTGAAGAGGTAGATGTAAGATTCTTAAGGTCCTCCAGGGCTTGTTTCACTATAAGCATCCTTTCTCCAGTACCAAGGAAAACCTTCCTCAAAGAAATCAGATTTTTTTGGGGGAATTAATACTTCATGAAAAACTAAGGGAGATTTTCTCATCTTTCTGTGTGCTTTGTATATGCCATTCAAGTCACATTTACAATATGACCTGAAACATGACATCAGGGCAAAAACAGTGATAACAGGGTCAGTAAAACACACTGAGGGTGTCACCGTGCGAAGGCATTGACAGTAAACGGGCCCGGGCCGGATCGTGGGGGCGTGGCACTCCGGATCACACGCCACACCTGGAGCGTGAGTCTCCAAAAACGACCGAAGTGAGAAGCGCGCCTCCGACTCCGCCTCCCTCCCTCCCATCCGATCAGGATTTCTCTCTGAGGCCTCAGGATAGGCCGCGTCCCGCATCAGAGACACGGAGCCGAGGCGGAGAGGAGGAGGAAATCCTGGCCCGCAGCCTTCAGTGGGGGCCGCCCGGCTTTCTCTCCTCCCCCCGGAGAGGGGCACGTGGTGCACGCAGACGACATGGCACGCGCCCCAGAGCCAGGCTCCTCCTGTTGGTTTTAATTCAGTCCTCATGGAAATGTATATTTTAACTCCCCGCGCTGGAAAGGCTTTTTCCCTGTTTCCTTTTTTCCCCTCCCTTCATGCAGCATCACGGTGCCCCGGTCCCCCGGGGAGGTGCATGCGAAGGTGATTTTTCATCGGGAGGTTTTTCGGGCAGCGTCTCGCTCGCTGCTTCAGGACCCACGTCGTCCTGACGCATTGTCATTCTCCGCGGCCGACGGGCCTCCGAGATCCGCCCTGGCACAGCGGCATCAAATATGCATCTTCCGGCTCCCGCACAGAAACCTCACGAAAGGCTTTCAAACGGCGCATTTTCACCGGGGCAAGGCCCGCGAGCGGCGCGCAGAGTGTTCCCTCACAGGCGCTGACTCCATCGGCAGCCCCTGGCCCTCTGAGTCCTCCCCCGGAATCATACATTCTCAGTGCTGATTCCAAAAGGCCCACCGCAAATCTGGCAACCAGAACCAGAACTAATTAGCCTCTCTCTCTAATGTCCACTCGCAGAGGCGTCCCTCGCACCTCTGTCGCGTCCCTCTTTCCCCCATTTCAGCCCGTGACGCTGAGAGGTTGTCGATTAAATGAGCTAAATTTGTAATGATTCTGATCCAGCCGGAATCAGGCTTGTTAGGAAATCTGGCTCCAGGCCTGCTCCCCTCATTAAGGGCACAGGGTATGCATTATCCTCTGAAAGCAGCAGGGGTGACTCTCTTATGGTAATGATACCATGGGAACTTGCCAAATAATGCTGAATTGACTTGTTATTATTATTATAAGCAGTAGCAGTATTACCATTATTATTATTGTTATTGTTATTATTATTAGCAGAGGTAGAAGCAGAAGAAGTAGCTGGCACAGCAGTTGCGTTGGTAGTAAGTGGAGCTGGTAAAGGTTTCAGACATAAAAATGGATGTTTGCACTGAAAATGCCTCTTAAAGAGACGGTAAACAAAGAACGGAGAAATGGCTTTGTAGATTAGCATATGAAAAAGCGAGGCATACGCTCGGCGTATTTTCAGACTCGGATGTGACTCGGAGCTGGCAGGGGTCAAAACTGTGCCCTGAGAAACGTCTAAATGTGTGTGCAGTATTATAGAGGACCGAATCGCCCTTCCTCCAGAACACCACGACTCCCCGTGTTAGCGATGGGTTTGTCATCAGTGTGTGTGTTGTGGTTAATGTAGAGGGAATGGCGGTGTTTGGCTGGAGGTGCGTCGTCTCTCCCTCCCAGCTGCAGATATACGTAGCTCTGACCTCTCCATCACACTGCCGATGTCATGCTGTGAATTCTATCTAACCAGAAAACAACTGGAAATTGTTATGCAAATGAGAATGTGGCTGGATGCTCGCTGTCGTATTCGTATGTCTGTTTTCCTGGGTCCCCGTGTGAACGTCTGTGTGTGTGTGTGTGTGTGTGTGTGTGTGTGTGTGTGTGTGTGTGTGTGTGTCTGTGTGTGTGTGTGTGTGTGTGTGTGTGTGTGTGTCTGTGTGTCTGTGTGTCTGTGTGCGTGTGTGCACGCTTGTGTATGAGTGCACTGTGCCCGTGTGTGTGTGTGTGTGTGTGTGTGTGTACTTGTGTGTATGTGTATGTGTGTCTGTGTGTTAGCACCTCTCTGTGGTTGTTGGTATTGTCTGTTTACTGTTTATGAAAAGGCAGGAAATCCAAGTGGATCTTCTTGAGAAATCAATGTTATTGTTTGGCCCTGTGAGACACACACAGATCAACCATGCGGCTGTGCAGAAAACACTGGGTTTGTCATCTTATCAAGGTTGATTTAACATAAAAATGAAATGCACCTGATCTGAAACAGGTTATAAAATGCACGTGGGTGACAAGGGGGCATGCATTCATATTAAATAGGAAATATTACACTTTTTAAGTGGATACTACTGCGAAAACATTATTTTTGAAGGGAATAATCAAGAGGTCACTACAATCTGCTGCAAGCTCCGCTTTCTGTGTGTTCTGGTCTGTGTTGATCTCTTCTCAGTATAACGGTGCTAGCCATAACCTCCAACACACCATCAGTGATTCAGCAAAAAACCCTCAACAAAGAGGATGTTATTTTTACTGATGTGGAAGCACTGATAGACACCCCCAGTCAAACGTTTACAGCCCTGCAGATATGGTCCTTAGCATTACCGCCTAATAAAAAAGAGCCATGCACACTGAGTGATTAAATAACGGGGAAGGCAGTAAAAGGGAAGGCATAATGATGGGAAGACACAGGTCAGTTACAATTTAATTGTCATTGCACTTCACTGCGAACGTATCAATCCGCTGCTGCTTAGCTGAGCGGAAAACAACGCTTTAGCATGTAGCGCGAGGCCTGCTGACTGCCTGTCAAAACACCGGCCCTCCCCGGCCGTCTCTCAGCGGATTCTCAGCCCGGCCAGCGTGCCGGGGGGGTGCCGGGGGGGTTGGGGAGAGGGTGGACGGGCGCTGCCCAACGCCCCAGTGATCAGCAAACGCCTCAATCGCGCTGTTCACGCTCCAGTCAGAGCGGCCTTCAGTGCCTGTCGGCGGCACCTGCTTCAGATGCCACGCCACGCTCCACTGACATCAAACGCGGACTCCGTCCCCCTCTCCCTCTGTAGTCACGCGTGTGGTAACAACTCACACATGAAAATAATTATTAACGTTGTGATTGGTTTTATTGGTGCGCTTATTATTGTTACGCCGATGCTGTTGATGATGATGGCGGTGACAGAGCCGTTTATTTTATTATTGCTGTTGAGCGGTAGAATTATTAATGGATCTTTATGACGGTTTCATTATGCTGTTTATGCTCATGTTCATCAAATCTTTCAGGTAAAGATGAAAAGACGAGGAAGAATGGTGCAGCCAGAGCCATTCTTCAACTGGAGATCGGCGTCACTGTCTGCAGCTGCATGGCTGCTGCTGTGTCATTTTTTTGATTGTTTCTATAATTAGTTTTTTTTCTTAATTGGCTTTTATTCATTTCTTGCATTAATTGCTTTTCTCTCTTGATCAACATGGTTTTATGTGCTGTGTAAATGTATAACGCTTGGCTTCATTTTGTGCTCATCCTTGTAGTTCAATATTTCAAACTGAAGTGCTTCCCGTAGCAATTAATTGCAGCCTGTGGACTCAGTTTCCCAGAGTGCTCCTGTACTTATTAGGATGAAAAGAATATTCATTATACAAGCTTGTACAGGTTGACGGATTGAGACTGCTCAGTATGTGTTCACTTCGGATGAATGATCTGCCAAAGTCTTGATAAAGCTCGTTATCATTGACAAAAAATTGGTTCCCATTTTGATCGTTCTTACCCTATGAACAGAGGTTGTGTTTTTTGTATAGGTTTGGTACCTATCAATCCACCCTGAATGTGATGGGGGAAAAAGCCTTCTTGGTTCTAATAAAGTTTTGGCAAGGAAGGGACATTTTAATTGGCAGCCAACAGACATGCCAGCACGCTCCCGTCCTAGGGTCAAGAGTAATTTACTGGAACGCTAAATGCTTTTTTTTTCCACTCTGCATTTTGAAATTCCCATCCAGACTGTATTACAAGGAAACTGATGACTTAATCCCTTGTTAATTAGAATAACATCTCCAGCAGCTGGGACTGATATGTTCGCGTAGTGTTTGCAACCCTCCCTGGAGAGGTTTGGGTGGGGGAGGGGGAGTGAGGGGGGGACGGTCAGCTAGCTTTTTTGGTCTATCAAGGAGAGGTCTGCTTAGGGAGAGAGAAGAATGGAGAAAGAGGAAAAGAGGAGGGAGGGAAGTTGTGCTGAACACCTCCAAGACAAAACGAGTCCTAAGGAGTCTCATTAGGCCTGTGATTGATGCCTTCTACAACCAGATGAGCTCACGTTTATTGGTGTGCTGTACCAAAAGCACCTCTGCTCTCCGTAACCAACGCGCTCAACGGTACTTACTCAAAACGTCGATTTTGGAGAGTAATTTGATACATGGCACACAGTAACATCTTTACCAGCTGCAAAGAGAGTCAAATGCAGTACATTTACAGGTGTAATTGCTCGGGTGTAAAGAGGTTGTGGGTGGAAGCCAGGCTGTCTGCAGTGTGTATCACAGGTGTGGACACGGTCAGGACACGGTCAGGATACGGTCAAGGCACGGCCTTTCCTTGCATTTTCCTGGACAGAGGGCAGCAGTGAACCACGTGGCAAACAGCCGATTTTCCCCACGCACTGCCGAGATATTAATCCAACAACCACACCACTTAAAAAAAAAAAACCTCATTATCAGCTTCATTGCCTATGCTTCTCACATCAGCTGCCGCAGCCAGTCACACGCAGTTACTGCGCAGGAAAAAAAGGTTATCGCATTTCGTCTGCGTCTCCTGCATTAAGGGCGCGGGCGGCAGGAAGTAGCCAGGAGGTTTATGGCGCTGTAATTGGTAGTTAGTGTGATATTTGTAAGACAAATAGAGCAATCCTCCCGCCGCTCCCCTGGTTCTCTCCTCGGCGGTCTTTTACGGCTGCCGAAGGGCCTCATTAGGGGCTCTCCCCGGCCCCTCCACACTGAGACGCTGCTGCGCCCGCACCCCCGCGCCCGGCCGACGGGACAGGAAGTCCTGCTCGCCGCGAAACTGACACCGCTGATAGATGATGCCGCGCAGGACGGCTGCGGAATTTACAAAGAGAGAGAGGCGACGTGGGAATGGCGAGGAACTCTTCCTTGAAGTAGATCCTCGTTACATATCAGAGGCAGGGTGCCTCCTTATGTTTTATTTAGAGCAGTATTATAATGCTTTCGTTTCAGGGCTGCTTAGGGACTCACTCCAGAATCATCTCTTCTGCGCCTCCACAGAACTTTACAAATATTCATGGTTTTCTGTTTTTTTTTTTTTCGGCAAAAGATGCAAAGATTCAGAATACGTACGACTACTATTATTGTTATGAGCATTATTGTTGTAAGTCGCTTTGGATAAAAGCGTCTGTCGAATAAATGTAAATATAAATGTGATTGTTAATAATGATGATGATGATGATGATGGTGTTGATTTTATTTATTTATTTTATTATGTGGACCAGTGTCATTACAATTATTAAAAAGTAACAGTGACTATAATTGTCATAATGTATCTGGAATGGTCCAGTGATTGGAATGCCTGCTGTTAAAACATACTGTACAGCCCCCATACCCCCCCTTGGCTTGGCAGATTTGCTCGGGGCTGTGGAAGTGAACGGTTGCAGCTGACCGCTGGAGTCCCGGGGCAGGGGCTTTCTGACTCCCCCACACACACACACCCCCTCTGCGCTGAGAGCGGCGCCTCTGCTCTCTTGCTCTAATGAAGACCAGCCCGTTCCTGTCACTCATCTCCCTGTGGCCCCAGCTCCGTGTGCCAGCCCGTGTCAGTGTGAGGCTGGCCAAGGGGGGAGAGCGTTTAGCCAGCCAGCCAGTCACGGCCCTGCCTGGGTATGCTGCCAGTCACAGCCCGCAGAGCCACCAGAATTATTCATATTCATATGATGTATTATCATATCTGATCATTTGCATATTACATTTCAACGTCCTGGGCCAATAACACATGCATAGATTTCTGTGCTACAAAAAGATTAGAGTGCGGTTTATTTTTTGTGCTGATAAAAATGGTCTTTTTTTTTTTCTTCAAACACTCATTATATTTGTAATTAGCTGAAATGATGAGTTAGTGGGAAGTGTCTCAGTGGTCCCTCCCCCTTGAGTTTGGCGTGCACAGCCTGCTGGGAACGAACAGGGCGGCTGGTGGGAACGTCGCTGAAAATCACAAGGTTGGCCAGCGGATTTCACAGAGAAAAAAGAGCCGCAACCGTTTCAGACGCAGTGAAAATAAACCCCGCCCACTGTTCGCCTGGGCAATTAGCACCGGCACAAACAAACGGTGGCAGGACGATGGCTCCTTTAAGAGAGAGCAGTGGATAGTGGGGGAAAAAGAAGGCAAACAAATAATGGTTATTTTGACAGTGATGTTTTCCCCCCTTTGCCCCTTCCAGAGCTCTCAGAAAAAAGGGAAATCATTCAGACGTCTCCTTCTTCGCTAACAAAAATATTCATTAAAAGCATTTCGCTGCGTGGCCCTTTTTAATATCTCCCCGGCATTCAACCTGCACAGGAAGCTTCCGGGAGGCGCACAAACATTGTGTAATTATCCCTGGGCTCCCTGCTGCTCCCTGCTGCTCCCTGCGTCCCCCGCGCCGGGGAGAGAGAGCCGCACAGTGCGGCCCCTCCCATCCCCGCTGTCCCCTGGACACGAAGCAGGAAGAGGATGCTTCTCGTCAGCGCGGGCTCACCTGAGATTCGCCCGTTACTTCCCCGGTTCTTTCTCTCGCCCTCTGTCGACGTGTCCCTCCTCCCAGCTTCTCCTCCACCGAGTCTGCGTTTTATGCCTGGTGTAGCTTTCTTAAACAATGCTTCCTCTTTTCTTTCTTTTGTTTGCTTGTGGAAAAAAATAGCAAAGTCCCACGCATCACCATGTGAACAAATGCAAGGGATATAATTACGTTCTGTGAGATTAAACAGGGTATTTTAAGTGAAGAGGAGACTGCCCCACCTTTGATTGCTCCTCACATCTCTCAGTCTGGCATTCTGTGTTTCATCCTCTGCCTAATGGCGAGTAGATGCCCTGTTTGTGGTGAGAATATAAACTTGGTTTCAGCGCGTGCTTACGTTTCGCTGTGCGGCGCGTCCCAAGAATTAGACTTGACAAAATAAACAGCCGCGAGCAATCACCAGCTAAAGGGGAGTCTGCGTTCGGATTATTATATTATTATATCACATCTGTTACGCATTGAGTCAAAACTAGATACAATTGAAGATTCTTAAGCTGGAAACTGGAGCAGAAATGGAATAATCTTTCATTTGAAATAAACACAGAACAGATGCCCCAGACTGCGCGGCGGACTGTTTGTCAACGCAGAATACGAACGCGATTCTCGCCATCGCCACTTTTTAAACAACGATTTAAAACAAAATTCTCCCAGAATGTTTTGTGAGAAGATCACAGCATGACCCTTTTTTGGTGGGGGGAGGGCAGTGGAGGCGGGGGTGTAATCATTGTAGGCTGTTTTCTTTTCAGGCCGAAGTCTCTGCTGCAGGTCTGGTAAGGCTCTGAGGCCAGAGGGCCTGCTCATTACTTGCCCGTCGGTGTGGTATGGGGGTGATTGGAATGCCACGTGGCTTTAAGGGCCGGGCCGGGGGTGCCAGCTTCCCTCGCCCAGACGCGGGGACTTTATTAAAAGTCAGCAACAGAGATCAGAACTGCTAAATGACCCACCAAGGTCAGGATCAAGGGCAACCTCTGTAATTAGTATGCTCTTCAGTAGCAGAGGCTACAGTGCCATTGTTCCATCACAATCAAATTAGCCCGACCAATGAGGGCTGAGCTCTGTGACCTCAGTGACTGGGTGGCTTTCTTGTGACAGAATGGCAGTGGCACAATAGAATCTGTGTGCCCTGTGCTTGTGGGACGGTTCCTCTCACCATCCCACTTCTCATTATTGTTTTATAATTTTTTTTTTCCTGCTGAAAATGGTGGATGAGGGGTGCAATTAAAAATTTTTTTCTCTCTCTTTAATGGAATGAAATTTACATGCATTGTTTGAGGGCACGAAGTCAGTTAATAAAAGGCAAACTAATAAATGAAATAAATGATTGCGTGCGAAGACAGGACGCAGTGTGGTCCCCTGCATGGGTGTCTCCACAGTGCACGCATGGGACTGCAGGAAGGTAGACCCAGCACGCAAGAGCATCACCTTACACACCCAGCGTCCAGGGATGGTCAGTAACAACACCCTCTGTGGTTAGACTGGATGGGGTAGGACTTCAATAAGTGGTTGACAGAGCAAATGGTCAGTTTTCTACAGAGAAAAGCATGCTACATATACAGGCCAGAACACCTTTTTTGGCCGTTCTCTCCTGTGCATTTTAACCCTTTCAGGAGGCTCTGTGTGCTGCTAGCGGTGTGAATAGTTGTGAATGTGTTAAAGTAGAGAAGGAGAGTGCTGAGGTGGGTTGAGGCTCAGTACAGTGGGGTCTTTGCTCTTTTTTTGACCTGGTAAGGGAACAAAGGGGAATGCCAATTTCAAATCAAGTTTGAAATTATTGAAAAAGAATAGGGTATTAAAAATGAATGAACTGATGTCATAAAAAAATCCCTACCCCAGATTGTCTGTCTTTGATTATGGAAAATATCGAAAGATAAGTTGGTTCTTTTGACTGTTTCCCACTTTTTGGCTGGAAAAAGAAAAATATTTTCAAAAGTACATTAGCCCTATTTATGGCCTGAAGCAAAAAAAAAAAAGTGCAGGATGTTTGATCAAATCGTACATGTAGATTTTTGGTCTTGTCTTTTTCCATTCACATTGTTTTAAATATGTAGACAAAGTTGTTTGCTGCATAATTGTGCCATAAAAACCATAATGAAGTACTAAATTATAACAGGTGGAAAAAGGTTTTTTACTTTCACTGGAACTAAATAATTGGCTTGTGACAATGAACTGTTTGATAGTAATTTGATATATTGCATTAGTGGTGATTTATTTTAAATTATGATAGTAGTATGTACTTGTAGTATGTCATTGATAGGTAATCTCCCGCTCTGAAACCACTTAATTTCAGTGTAATTGTTGATCTTCTCTTGTTGTCTGTGTAATAACCCACGCACACTGGTGCAAGAGCAGGTAAATGCAGCTTAATGTAGTTACTGCAAGATTGCCACCATCATTTCCCCTTTACCTTCAGCTATAAATTAAAATGAAATCTACTTGCTTTGGGTCAGTAAATAATGCACCTGGTAACAGAAACAATTATAGTTATAGTAATTTAGTAATCATCTTATATAGTTATAATTACTTAGTGGCTTTGTAGATATGACTAAATTACTACTGAACTGATGTGTAATTATAACTACTAATAATTACTTGGTTATTATCTGGTTATTGAGGCAAGAAAAATAAGGTGCCACCAAGCAGGCTTTGTATTGTTTTAAACAGTATTTTCACTGCCTAGGCGGTTACTTTACCCATCACCAGTTTGTCATTTATAGTACAGAGAACCCAGCAATGGTGTCACATCAGCAAATTATCTGTGTGCTAGCTACAGCCTTTGCAAGGGTATGTACTACAATGTACTAGTCTTATAGTAGCTATGGCTACTTGGACAATAGCCAACAGGAGAACTAAAGCACTGCACAGAAGAAATGATCGTAATAATTGCACATTGCTGTGTTTTTTTCATGCTTCTTAATAAAAAATTAACCAAAATATCAATGAAAAAATAAAAGTGGACCACAGGCAACACTCTTCACAATAACGTGGGAGGTAGGCAATCCTTATTAATCACACAGTATGCTCGACTCAGCTCTCTCTTAGATTTGAACCCACCTTCAGAAAAGATGGCCGTGCACTCTTTTGCCAGGTAGAGCTGTCTGTTCCTACTTCTGCGGGCGTTTGAGAGCAGATACCCAGGCTGAGCTCTGAGGTGGCACTGACCACTTGGGCTGGCTGGCATCCAGCTCACCTCCCCTCCCTCTGTCCAATGTCTGTGTTCCCCAAGAGCCCCTAAAATGCAGCAGGGTGCCTGACACCCCCCTATTCCCCACCCCCACCCCCTGTCCCCCGCAACACGGCGGCACACAGCATATGCACAGCAGCGGACAGCAATAACTCAGGATAACGGGCACCAGCCCGCTGATACCGCCATCCTTCTGGGACTCCTTCCTCTCCCTCTCCGGATCACCTGGGCATGGCGGTACGCGACAAATTAAACCAGCCCCTGGACGTGAAAATAAAAGGGAACGGGGGGAGGCCAGCCCAAAATGTGCTCCATCTCCACTGCCACGCTCGACTTTGGGAGGGGTACGTTTCCCACCACACAGAGCCCCCAGTCCACCAGATTAAACCGACCCCCCAGCGTCCCGGCCATTAATTCCTTCCCTCTCACACGGCCGCGTTTGTCTGATTTAACAAGATAAGATTTGAGAGCTGATGTTGCCTGTTGTTAATGCGGTGTGGGGCTCACAGTGGCATCCTCTACAGGCTTCTGAGGACACATAAATCAGGTATTCGGGGAAAAAAAAAGAAAATTAGATATGCAGCATACCAATTTTACAGTCCCAGCCTCAGAAATTGAAATAGCCGAGATTAATGTATCATATCTTATACACTGTCCAACTGAATCAACTGTAATATATTGAGCAGATTTGCGGAACAGGACTTTATCTAAGAAGTGCTGGGAAGGTAGGACTGACCCTGGGATTTGATGCGGACCAAGACGTTCTTGTAGTACTGAGCCACCTGAACGCTTTTAAACAAAACAAATCTAAAACCGTGGAATTATAATCTAGACCATTACAGATATACTATGCACGATTTCTGATGCATTTATCTTTGTTCACGATAGGAAAGAGGGGGATTAAAAAAAAAAAAGAATCCGGCAGTTGCTGAGCACTGAATGTTTGTGTCCACAATGAAGGGGAAGTGTAACAGAGTTAGCCTTGAGTCTGAGGCACAATATACTTTCCAGCACTGAGCACGCATCTCCTTTGAAGGATTGAGCTCATTATTATGTATTTGTACTTAACGGTATAAAACAGCCTCCAAAAATGAGTTTCTGTATTTTTTAATGGGGATAGGAAGTCCTCCAGCTCATTTCCTTTCTCACGATGCAGTGCAATGCTGAGGGCTAGTTTGCTCTTCTCCCCTGTGTTTCTACAGTGAGTTCCCATGAGTCCGACCTGTGCTCTCCTCAGCTGGAGGTGTTGGAAGAGACCCGCCCTCACCTGGTTACCTCCTACGTCCATATGTCCTTCCTCTCTCTGCCTGTGGCCAGTCAGAATGGACAGACAGTCTCTTACGCCATGCCACCAAGGTACAGTAATGCTCTTTCTGTTGGTTTTTGAAGGGAAGGAGAAAAGAGATGAGACATGTTTTACACTGCGAGTGTTGATTGCTAGCTCATAATCACACTGTGGGAAAATGGCATCCTTCAGCATTACCTCAGTCAATGGGCCACACAGTGTTCCACCAAAACACTCGCAGGGGTTCTCTCGAGTTCAAGCTCTGCCCTGACGTTCTGTTTTCTTTGAACACTGATTGGCCGAATGGCTGGTTCTGATTAGCTCAGAATTGTCTGAAATCAGAATGAGACATAAACAGAAAATATCATGTTACAGATTACGCTTGATGAAAATCATCTCATCGCAGCTGGGCAGAAAGACACAATGACTCATCCTGTCAGCATTAAAATGCTTATTGCTGCGACATTTTTACCAAGATTTAATCATTTTGACTGTGTCATGATTGTTTTTATTGTGTATATTTATTTGCAGAAACTCTTACTCCCTGCAAGATATTGTGAGGTTGTTCTGTTGAGGGTTTAAAGGCTCTTTATTCAGTGTCAGACCTGAGAGAATGTACCAGAAACCGAGACAGCATCATCATTGATACCAGGGCAATCAGCAGCAGCTAATCAGAGCGAGCCTTAAAAACCCACCGGAGGGCCTTTGCCATAGATCCTAACAATTTAATATGATTTCAAATGACAATAATTAGACAAGAAAAACAGCTGCAGCAATCACATTATTATTATTATTATTATTATTATTATTATTATTATTATTATTATTATTATTATTATTATTATTATAAGAAAAAGAAGAAGAAGAAAAGGCTAAAGACAAAGACACACCAATGTGTCTTTTCATTTCATTACTGTGGCTATAACACATGCAGCCATTAAAGAAAAAAAAAAGAATACATAAACAAATGAACACAAACAATAACATCAGTAATGCGTTTTCTTTTTTATTTCCCTCGTCCGCCGGACGCATTTTGCACCTGCCATTATGGGAGAAAGCCGTTTCATTTCTGGCAGCGGTACAGAGCTCGGGGTCTGAAATGAGATGGCGGTGTCACCCTGTCGGCTGTGACCGCGCTCCCGCACGGCCCCGTCCCTCCGCGCACGCGTCCCGGCTCCGCTCCCGTCCCCGCCAGCTCGCTCCGCATTAGGAAAACAGCAGGAAACAGTTGAATCTCATTTTCTGTTGCGAGGCATTACCATGATGTCTTAACACTTGTAAATGAACACTCCTCCTCCTCTAATCTGTCACTTTAATGCACTATAGATTTTATTTCACCCGCTGTAGCATCACATTCTCAATAATAATAATCAACTGCCGCTGTTGTTCTCTTGCAGAAATTAAATCTCGCCGCTGAGTGCACAACTAATAAAAGATGTTGCTGGAGGAAATAAAAAAATAAATATGATGAATCATGAGAGCCGGGATTTGTATTCAGATGTGAAAGACAATTACACAAGGAGTTTGAATTTATCAACCACTCATGTTCTCAACAGCTTAATAACGGCTCCGCTTGGGGCCAGCCCGGCTCCCCGCGCAAATGCGTCTGCCGGTGCCGGCTTTGCATTCAGATGGTGACCGACGTGGGGCTCTTCTCCGCGGAAAGCGCCATTTAAACTCTCAGCCACCCAGGCGGGAGCTCTATTCATTAAACATTAGTATGCAGATGTATGTAGCGTCGCTCCGCGTATCGGAAAGTACGGCGATTTCTGTAGGAATATGACAGCATGACTCTCTGAATACGGGGGGGAAAAAGAGCCACTTTTGCGGTCCCTGCGCCTTAGCGGTATTTAAGTGCGCTGATGCGTTTTGTCTAAATCCGGCCTCGTGTAGAAGTGGAAATGATCAAAGCTTACTGTCAAGGCATGTCACAACTGTCTCTGTACTAATTCAGTACCTGCTGCATGAATCTGAATGAGACCTGTAAACATTGCAGGATGTACCATATCAATACCACTATACTGCTGACATAAGTATCATTGTTATTATTTTGTTTAAAATTTTTTTTCAATATATTTACTGTACATATATGTGTTGTCTGTCAGAACAAAGGTGTCATGGTGAAGCTTTTATTATGACATTCAGTCAGAGTGATGTGTTTCTGTACTATTGTACTGAAGGATTTAGAGATGCATATTTCAATATTAGTATTTCATACAAAAAAAAACCGAAAAAAAAACAAACAAACAAAAAACAGGAAAAATGAATGCAGTGGTGAACATTGGCTGTGCTGTGCAGGTACCTGATCAGCATCATGCTGCTGTTGCTGCTGGTGATTTGTTTTACCCAATCATTATTCACCATCATGCAAAGCAATTCCAACCCCCAAATGCATGTATCTCCTGAACTGGGTAGATGGAAATGAGAGAGATAAAGAGGCAGGAAAACACAGGGAGGTGGAACTTGTATTTTTTTTTTGTTGTTGTTGTTTTAATATAAACAAGGAACAAGTGTACTTTCTCATAAAATTCCTCTGTGGTTTGCCTCTGAATAGACAGACACACCTCTTTGTTTGCCATCCGTTCCAACTGAGACTCATTTCGCCGAAACTAAACGCTGAGACATTTTGCACGACGTCGTCTCGGACAGAAATGAAGCATGGGGGGGAAACGCAGTATTCATTAAGCGGAGGCACATCTGCACACAGGGAAGGGAAACGCACTTTGTGTGTTTACAAGCGTGTCCCTCTCCGCTACTCCATCTCCACCGGCCTGGGTGTGTGTGTGTGTGTGCGTGTGTGTGTGTGTGTGTGTGTGCATGTGTGTGCATGTGTGTTCGTGTGTGTGTGTGTGAGTGTGCGTGTGTGTTTGTGTGTGTGCGTGTGTGTTTGTGTGTGTGTGTGTGTGAGTGTGAGTGTGTGTGTGTGTGTGTGTGTGTGTGTGTGTGTGTGTGTGTGTGTGTGTGTATGCGCGCAGCCTAGGCTTAATAATATAATTTACATCTGCGTGATGATGTGTGTGAGCGTTGCTGCAGCACGGCTGTTTTTCCGCGGGAACGGTAAGCCTGCAGATTTCACCTTTGCGAAGCTGAAAGCTACTTGATGGCAATTGTGTGTTGTGACATGTGTGGGCTGTGCTGAGGAGCCCCTGACGCAAGCGTGTCACAACATTCAATTAACTGGATTAGACCGTTTATTTTTATGCATAAATAGAGATTTCTTTGAGAAAAAAAAAATATTACAGAAAAGACAAATCCCTCACGCCATCGGGAAAAGACTGTGTTTTTGCATTTGCGTGAGAGTACATGTGCATGAGAGTGTGTGTGTGTGTGTGTGTGTGTGTGTGTGTGTGTGTGTGTGCGCACGTGTGTGCATGCATGTGTGCGGCCTGTTTGTGTGTGTGTGTGTGTGTGTGTGGATTTGTGTGTGTGTGTGTGTCTGTCTGTCTGTCTGTGTCTTTATGCTTGTGTGTGTGAGTATACATGTGCACATTTGTGCATGAGTGTGGTGTGAGTGCATATAGACCTGAGTGTGCATGGACGTGTGTGTGTGTGTGTGTGTGTGTGTGTGTGTGCGTGTGTGTGTGTTTTGTATATGCACATTTGCGTGTGCTGTGTTTGAGGGCAGAGAGATGGGAGAAGAGATGAAGTGAATTTAGTATGGAAGAGAAGAAATGGAAGAATGGAGAGAGGGAGGTAAGAGAAAGAGGTAGGGGCTCGTAGAGTGCTGTGTTAGCGCTCTGGCGTTAGCGCTTTGGTGGACGCTGCTCCAGTGATCAGTGTGTGGGCTGAAAGACTCCATGCCGCGCTCTTGGACAAATGGGTCCCAGGGCTGCTCACATTTGACCGGGAGCCCCGTGTGTGTGTGTGTGTGTGTGTGTGTGTGTGTGTGTGTGTGTGTGTGTGTGTGTGGATGTGTCATCACCGGCTCCTCTCCCTGCTTCCTGACAGCTGGAGACACCGTGCAGTCACGGCCTCACCCTCCCGAGACCGGGAGAACAGCCTAGGAACAAACGCACCAGCAACTTCCTGTCTCCCCACCAGTCAAAGCTGAGATCTGGGAAGAGCCCAGACGCTCTACAGGGAGCTGGGTCCGGTCGCTCGCCCCCCCACCAACCCACCCCCCCCACAGGCCATGCGCAAAGCAAGGTCCTGCTCCCCCCCGACCCCTTCAAACTTCCTCTCAAAACAGGACCAAAACGGCCTCTGGTTTCTCCTCTCTGTTAATTAAGTGGTTCTCTTCTATTACTGAGGCTGTTTTTCATCCTTCAGGAACATCCCCCTCCATTACTCCCTCCAGTGTTCTTGTATGTAGTTAAAGGTTCACTGAAGGTCAATATCCGCCATCTTCTAAAAGCAAGCAGTTGCCAAGTAATACTCAGTGATCATTACTGAAGTGGACCTGGGCGGTGGCATTGGTTGTCCAAAATACTTGAAGACATCATGTCCAAATATCCCTTGTGGGCAGGTGTTGTTCTAGATTCAGAGCAAGGAATATGGCACAATTTAAACTCATCTGTGTGTGCACAGGTAATTGCTGGAGAGCAGTTTGTTTTAAGTCTCTATGCAGTCGGTGTTCCCCCGCTGTTATCAATTTGTTGGACGATGTTTTTGTTCACTGACTGAGTTTATGTGTGACGACATCCTTTTGATGTTAGCATTGAGAGGGTAATTAGTGAAGATTAGTCACTACTAGGTTAGCCACACTTCATTAATGATCTGCTAGCATAGAGAGTTGAGTGAGAAGTAATGTGTTTCTGTATACACTTTGAAACAGCAGACACTCAAAGCGGCTTCTTCCCACGTGGTCCGTCCACTTCGAGCCAATACCATCTTTAGCGCGTACTTGCTGATGGCCTCTTTCTAACAATGGTCCATCGGCGCCACATCATCAAAGAGCCTGGATTTAGAATGAACAAGTGCACCATGGGAGAACATTAGTAATTGTGGGCATGATCTATTTTTTACTTTGATGTTCTTTGTTCTCTGACCCATTTGAGTCTCGGGCTGGTGCACCACGTGATTAGGATGCTGGGTGACCATCTCGCCCCCACCTACCCCCACCCCAGCTGGAGTATTTGGTCGAGCTCCGCAGTAAAACACAGGAACACAGAAGCTGCATCCAGGTCAGCGCCCTCTCTCACACCTCCCATGCCATTGTTGGACAGCACGCCACTGCAGATGACCGGAAACCCTAAAGGTAAGTGTTAAATTTAGCTATGCCTTTACGTAATGAACTGAGCTGATCTGTTGAGTAAATATTAGTATATTGAATGCATGAATTTTATTTGGGCAACAACTAAAATGTGGCTTGGTTAGCTCATTGTATAAAGGCATGGCTTAGTTTAACACTCCTGATAAAGCCCCATGCATAAAGGCGTAGATGTCTACACCTGACTGCAGAGGAACACTGTCCTACTGAAACTTGTGTATTTGAATGACCTGCTCGCTCTTGTTTGGTGCTGCTGGTGTCTGAATTTGACCTGCAGAGTAAAACTGGACAACTTCTCCCTCAAATTCGTCACTAAAAGTAAATGGCAGAGGGAATTTCAGTTAGATTAAACAGAGGCCTTATTCTACAGTGCAATCATTCATCGGGGCTTTTGAATTAAGAGACAGCCTCTCTTAGAGATGAGCTCAGAAGTCCACATGACAAAATCATTTTCAACCTGAGACAGTTCACCTGTCCAACATGCAGGCTTAAGCCCCTGTCTTTTTCACACTCAAATTAGAGGGGCTTCTATCATTAACAGCACATAAAGTAACCTGTTTAATTTGTCGAAATAAGAGGTATGAAACCAAATACAGTTACGCGTTTGTGCCTTTCACTAAGAATGTCATTTTTTGCAGAGACTTTAGATGGTAAATTGGTCCCGGGGTCTGACATGTTTGGTGTCAGATAATGTGCACTGAGGAGTCAGAGAGAGGAGTGATTAAAGCCGGCTCACAGATAATTATGTCAAACTCCGCGGTTGGCCTGAGCCCCTTTTAGTTGAAAGCAATTTCTTTGAAACAGAAAAAGAGAGGAAGGGGAGAGGAGAGAAGGAGACGGAGAGGGTTTTGAAGTGGCTCTCCACATTATGGAGCCACCCTCTGCTGACCTCCCAATTTAGGCATTGGTGTCTCTGCCTCGAGACTCGTCGGGCTGCGTTTCTCCCACGGCGCGGTATGCAAACGCGGGGGGGGAGGAAGCATTCGGCTGCTCTCCGTGCATAAATATCAGCGCTAGGGCAGTAAAACCCCTCTATCGCCCAGCGGCAGTTTCTAATACGGCCTCACAGAGCTGGCATTCTCCGGCAGCTGGCACGGCTGTTTTAGGGAGACTGCTTTATGTGTTTGTGTCCTGCTCCCTTGTACATGGGTGGTGTTTTTTAGGTTGACACCTTAGAAGTAACTGTATACATATTAGCAGGAATGATTATGGCTGTAATCAGTCATTGGAAGTGCTGGAGTGGAAAACATTTGGGTGTACTCTATACTTTTTGTAATCAATGTCATTTAACATTTATACCCATATTGCTACTCTTAAAGTGTCACTTAGTGGGGATACAGAAGTGCAGAACCCATGCACGGTAACCCACTCTGGTGAGCTGCATTTGTGTTCCCACATTGCTGTGTTTTGTCACTAATAAGATGTATTCTCTGGCATTTTGTGTTATCGCCAACATTCACAAACAAGCATGTGCAATAAGCATCCCCATAGCAATAGCACTATGTTCGGCTGAATTTGAGTTACATTGACATTTCCTTGAAGTTGCTTTCGTATCTGTTCCATAAGTTATTATTAGTAGTGGTAATAGTGATAGTAGCTGTAGTGGCAGTGGTAGTGTTAGTAGTAGCAGCAGCAGTAGGCTGCCTGTAGCTGACTGCCACTTTCTCTCAGTTTTGGCTCAGTTTCTGCAGAGAACCAGGCACTTCATCTAACAAAGACTGCACTCTGCTTCCTGTCGTCCTGTCCATTTGCATTTAGAAAAGCGTACGATGAGACTGGTAGATGGGAGGGTGAGAAAAAAAATATGACTGTTTAAGCATAAAATCTATTATTCATCTGTCCATGTAGCCCACAAAAGACCATTTCTAGTGGAAAAGAAGAAGAGTGAAACTATTAGAGTCAACTCCTCATCACTGCATATCGGATGCGCTGTTTTACTGCATGGCATGCAGACAGACCTCTTACAGATTATATTGTTTTCTGTGTTAACACCCTTTGATTATGTGCATATTGATTGAATGCATTTAGTGGATGGCTGGTATCTGCCTCAGTTTTGCTCGGCAGTTTACACTGGATAATAACACATAGCCGGTAACAATGTCTGCCAATGGGCTCATGCTGGCATGTGCATCTGTACTTATACTGCATGCACTATGCTGCTGTTCCATACGTTTGTAACACATGCAGTCTGGCAAATTTACATTTGTGCACACTATCTTTGGTATCTCTGGATCCCTGAAAATGTAATGCATTTTAAGACGTGATATTACAAAATGCATTTCAAATGGGTCATTGTTTCTGTAGTTAGTTATTAATCAAACGCTTTATTATTACATATTATTAAACTCATTTGTTATTAATTTTGAGCATTGCTACTGAAATTGAGTGCCTGATACAGCAGTGTGTTGCAGTCAGTCGGTAGTGGTGTATAGACAGCATTTTTGGCCTATTGAATTCGCATTGTCCTCTGGTTCTCTTGCAGGCTGAGGCTAATCTTAGGCAATTATAAGGAGATGACTGTACACCGAAATGTACAGTATGCAGTGATTGCAGTGTCACTGTGCCACTGCCTCCCTTGTTTTATTGCCTCCATTTCACATGTCAAGATCTCCATGAATACAGTACTTAATCAAGCCTGTCCTGAATTTATTTTCAGTGTATTACAAAGGTAAAAGAGGTATCAATTAATACAGGCAAAGAGGCGCCATAATTTATAATTAACAAGTGAATGGGGTTGTAATAAACAGCAACACTGAATGTAATAGCCAGCAAAAAAGAAGAGGAAAAAAAAAAACTAGTGTTGATTTGTCCCTCAGCAAATTAATTGAGTGCTTATCACTGACAGGGTTACATAAAACAGCTAAATGAATAATCATCTGTGAGTTAGAGTGAAGCAGATCTCTAACAAGCTCAATTTGAACCTCCTGACATCCGCAGACTGTAAAAGATTGAAGAATGATGAACACAGCGCTGGAGAGCCAGCATTGGAGAGCTCGCTCTCCCGCTCGCCGTTCGCTCGGCATTGTGGGATTGAAGCACGAGCACTGTCCTGCTGCTTACTGTATATGCCATTCCATTCAGTGCCACTCCTGTGTCTTATAGATTTCTGACATGAAATATCAATAAGTTTGTTTTTCCTGCCTTGTTCACCCCGGAAACTGGCATTTAAATTGGATCCTGTCCTTGTTTGAACATGAAGGCTGATTAACTACCGGCTGAATCCGCATGGCAGGGTTTTGAATGGGGGCCTGCCTCTGTCATACTGTAGAGACAGGTTTTAATGTGGCAGGGTAGGGTACTTATGTCAGCATGATGTCATCAGGTAAACCCAGCCTACTTTATTCTATTTGGGTATCTAATATGCCAGTGTGGCAGTTCATGTCCAGGTAAGTGTAGATGATTTCACATCCCTTAATAAACAATATGAATATTACACACGTTATCTTAACATTGCGTTCTCTCTGAGTTTTGATACTGATGCCAATATCTGTCCATTCTCTCATTATCTGTCCATCAAATGTCTATCTGTCTGGCTGTGCAGGTTACAAATTTGGATAAAGAGCAATGCCTACAAATGCACCAAGCTGAAGGTTCTTGTCATGCTGGTTATAGACTGATTGCGAAATTTCCTTACCTGCCTCTTACGTCTCGTATAGATTACAGGAGCGAAGAGCACTCTGAGGGCAGCTCTTACACTTCATCTGAAATAAAAGCAGAGGTAGTCAAAAAAAGTGGATCAAACTTTGACGTAGCGATTCTTTCAGAAGTCTTTTTATTTTTCCTTTCTACACATACATTTCATTGAGTGTGCTCGTCACCAAAGAGAAGAACTGTGGGCGTGTTTACTTTTATGGAGATTAGGAGACAACATCAATGGCTTACCTTGTCTTTTTACTCGTTTGTTGCAGATGTTAGTGAAGACTGCTTTGAAGACATCAGAGCGTGACATCTTCTTTTCATTAGCTGTGTATTATTTTCCATTCCTGAGCTGTTTGTAGTGGGCAAATAAATAAATAACCCAGAATGGCTTTTTCTTCTTCTTCTGTGATGACACTTTGATTGGTACCTGTTGTCTTTCAGAACGCTTTGAGGCAAAGACATTGTCATTTCACCAACATCTCACCAAACCCCCCCGATTCAATTACTCAGGTCATCCTTGGATTAACTAATGCTATACATATTTTTGTAATAAAACATGATCTTGTCTTCGGGAGTTTATTTGTGCCTCAGTGTGGTAGGGTAGAATGCTGCTGTTCAATTACCACTGGCACGTCCCTGGTGTGTTAATATCACTTACATTCCACTGATGTCTCAGGTCGAAATATTAGCAAACCTTCCAGTTATTCGAGAAACATTACTATGTAATTATAGGAAAATCGACTTAGGGAAGGCCGATTCTGAAACCGGGGTTTTATAAATTCTTAATATGCAGCCTTCATATTAAAAATAAATCAAATATACTGAAGCAATAAAGCACTCCATTTTTTAATCTTGCTTTGCCTCTGGAATCAAAACGTTTTAATTCAATAACTGGCAACACAATAAAAATGCTGAATCTGCGATTATTTTCAGATGAATATTGTTGCTGTTTTTGTTGTTGTTCCCCCTTTTTAAATGTAACTATTTCATCTCAGTTTCTCACGTGCAGACAAGAAAAAAAGAGGAGAAAACTACTGATACAGTTGCACCTAAGATAGGCGACTAATAAAAGCAGATTAGGACACGCGGTGAAGCTTTTGACACGAGGACACCGCGAGATCCTTGTTAAAATTTAATAATCTCATATGCAGGGCCATGCTAATCCCCGGGGTGAGTATTGTCTTCCTCACGCGCGGACGTGTCAGCGCACCGCCGCGGTGCCAGGCTCTCCCACCCAGCTGCGCCCAGCATGCTCAGACAGGGCCGCCTGGAGACCGGCCTCTCCGCCGCGGCCCCTAATGAAGCCCCGCCCGCACCCCCTTTACGGGACCCGGCCAATTTTCCTCCCCCGTTTAAAATAAAGAGTATTTTCATCGCACCGAGCAGCCAATTACGCAAATGAAAACTGCCGGCAAATTAAAGAGGGGAGGAATGCTATTGCCTGCGCGTCCTAGGAAATTTCATCTGAAGGAGGCATGCCTTCTCTCTCTCTCTCTCTCTCTCTCTCTCGCTGCCCATTTGATCCTTTCCACAGTTGAAAACTCTTTCCACTGATCAGATGGTTAAACCCGTTTGGGGGCTTCCGCACGTCGGGCCGTGAGACCCAGGGCTTTATCCACTCAAACACTGCCTCGGCCTCCTCTGCCACCCATTTATTTACATTATAGCCCACGATAAAGGCGTCTCAGGAAGTTTCAAACCCAGGAGCCAACAATGGCTTGTTTAAGCTTCCCCACTGAAAAGGCGTTTTTGGAGTTCTGGCTAAGAGGATTTGTGTCTGCTCCCTGTATCAGCCTGCACAGAATAACAGGCCACTTTTTCCAGCCGGTGGACAATAGTCGAGCAATACGGGCAGATTAAGAAGGGAGAATGCTGCGGTGGTTTATTTTTAATTAGACTGAGCGTTTTAAAAAGTAAAGAGAACGCTGATGCATTTGCTACACACCTGGGAGATTGTGCTGTACCCCCCCCCTCCCCTGAGGGGATGGGGCTGATGGGAATGGGGAAGGAGGTACTGGAGTTTGGGGTAACTCTGCCGCTCCAAATGCACTCCTGTCGCTAAGCTAGCCAGCTCAACATGCTGCATGCGACGCAAACATCCTCCTCCATTCTTCTTACTCAATGTATGCGATTTAACTAAATGCCCAGAGGGACAGTCTTTTTTTTTCCCAAAAAAGGCTGAGATTCCTGAGTAAGTTTCTGGATTAGTCCCCGAGTTGAGGCTTTTAATAGAACTGGCTCAATAGCAGAGTTTGAACTCGGTTGGTGCTCTCTTGTCCAGTTTCACTGTTTAATGTGGCCGCAGAAAGGCAATCTGTTTTTGTCTGTAATGCTGAATTATTTTCCACACGTCCACCAGCACTTGTCTTTTATTTCAACACACAACTAGTTATTCTGGCACGCCTCGGGGTGCATTAGATAACATGATATGCAGTGAAGATGTGAGACCCACAGTAAAGTATGTGAAATACTTCAGCATTCACCTCCTATCCAGCTCCGTTCTCCAGTCAGGTTATTAATCCTTCGCTTCTGTACAGTAGCTTCTCCTTCATGAGACCAAACGCAGACACCTGAAGATGTTCCAGGAGGGGGAGGACACGGGCAGTAAAATGCACTGGATCCCCTCCTCCAGGGCAGGTCACACAGAGCAGCTGCTTGCAGCAATGCTGCAGGAGCCAGAGATCTTACAGCACTGAGATAAGCACAGGTTTATTACATCAAACACAACTCCCAAAAACAATTTCTCAGAACAGCAGCAATGCAGAAGCCAGATCCGGCTAAATCGGTGAAGCGTCTGACGAAGGTGCTTTTCGGATTCGGCTCCACCGCTGACGGCCCAGGCAGTGCCTCCGCCACCTGGCTGCTGGTGGGGCCTGGCCCTTTTAAGTGTTTTGACAGCGGCAGACAGCTTTGTGTTTTGATTCCAGTGAGGTGGAGGTGAAGGTGAGCTTCTCAATAGAATATGGGTGTCACCATGGTGTCCTCTTCCGCTGGTCACATGATCCTCCTCCGCAGGTCATGTGATCCTCCTTGTGGGTCTTCTGCGAGCTGCAGAGGGACCTTATTCCCTCTGGTCAGACATCAAAGCTGTTGCGATCGCTCACCGGCAATGTAGCTGTGACACTGTGATGTTTATTTATTTCTATTTTTCCGAGTTGTCTGCCTGGGTCCCCTGATGTGTCCCAGGTTTCTGTGGGGTGGGGGGAACGAGAACGCTGCAATGGAGGCCCAGTCTGGTGATAAAGCCCGCAAATGCCGCGTAGGAAACGGCGTGCATATGGAGATTCCGAAAGTTATCGCACAGGGAGAGTTAGAGGAAGTCCCCGAGGTGTTGATTTGTGTGGCAAGGAGGACCCCCACAAACCACAGGTGCACAGGGTCTATACGAGCCGTGTGACACGACAGTATCTCAGCGTATAGGAATTTAATGGACCAGCCCTCATACACATGATTAAAAAGTGTGTGCCAGAGTATATCATATCCCCGTGTGTCAGTTTTACACAATGCAGTGGCGTAGCTACATCATAACGCCGGAATCCATCCTCAGCAGATTCAGGAGGCATAATGTCTGTGAGACCCTGTGGGGTTTTTCTTTATGCTGTCTGTATATTCCGCCACAACTGCATATATACATACACTATTATGTAGCTCAACTCAGGCCACACAATTGCCACAGCAGTCTGAAAATACTGCGTAGAGAGGGGCCAAAGCAAGCTGAAATGAGCATGGAAAGCTGTTATATCTGAATGTGCTTTACTGCCAGTGCACTAGTAAGTAAGTTAATTACTTTTTATAGAAAGATATTTTTAAAATAACACAAATTGAAGTGACCATGACATTTGGTTGGTCAATGTGCTGATGTGGTGTAGTGTACATTATTTATGATGCAGATGTCATTGTTATTTGCTGCTATATTTGTGTGTAGTGCAGTTTTGTATATGTGTCTGTGAGGTGGAATGTACAATATGTGCAAGGTGCAATATGCCATGTTTGAGTGTGCGTGTGCATGAGAGTGTGTGTGTGTGTGTGTGTGTGTGTGTGTGTGTGTGTAAATATTCAGCTGTATAAATGGATAACGTAAAAAAAAAAAAACGTAACTGATATAAGTTTCTCTGGATAAGAGCATCTGCTAAACGTCATGCAGTGTGTATGTGTGTGTGTACAGTATGACCGTGTATGCGCGTGTGTCTGTGTGTGTTTATGCGAGTGAGTCTTTGTGCATATGTTCTCTGTCTCTCTGAATGGACAGCTTCCAGGCCAGTGGCTGTGGATGGACTCAGCAGTCCTTTATTAGGGGATGAAGCGCGTCCGTCACAGAGACTGGTCTGTGACAGGGCGTCTGCAGGCCTCGTAACCACATCACCGATCCCCCTGCGCCGGGGTGACCACCAGCCGGGGGCCGGGAGAAGGAATCAGCCGCAGCGTCTTCTCGTGGCCAGAGGGTTCACATCCCTGAATGTCAAAGATCTTTTAGCCTCCGTCTTCTCAGAAATATCATGAGTAATGTCAGCCGTCACAAGGAGGAATGTCCCCGCGTCTGCAGATCTTTCCTGACAGCTCCAGATCTATCAGAGCCGGCACACACCGCGCCGTGTGAGGCCTCCACCGCGTGAGACGCTGGTGGTGTCGTGCGGCCATCGCTGCTGCTGTTACTGTCGTGTTTCGCGTTTCTGATGCGGACACGCGGTCGCCAGTGGCAGGGGCTTCGCAGGGCGCTAATTTGCTGTGACAAGCGGCCAGCGTTCGGGCTGCTTTGGGTCTGCGCTGAAGACCAGGCGGCGTGTCATCACGCCAGGACTGCGGAGTTTAGCGTCGCCGCTGTGCCTGCACCAAAACCACCAGCACGCCATGAACGTCCACACGCCCGTCTCCCTCTCCCTCTCTCTCCACCTCCCGTCTCTCGCCCGGTGGTAGCAGGGAGGAGGAGGGGTGGGGTAACTGAAACAGGCAGCTCTGTAGCAGGCTGGGGTAGAAGTGGAAGGGATAGAGAAAGCCGGGGGGCAGTTTGTTGCAGTTGTTAAGGTAGAATGCCCGTGGGAGGTAGGGGGTTGAAGCCCCAAGAGTAGTCAAATGGAGGGGGTTATGGGGGTAAGGACCTAGCAGGGAAGAGGGCTAGGAGTAGCAAGGGGCCCCTGCAAGACACAACAGAGAATCTGAGGAGACGTCCGGATTAACGGTGGAGGAGTCTGTAAGCCCTGTGTGTCTGCCTCACGCGTCACACACACCGCTAACCCTGAGATTCAACAAAGCTGAGCCCTCCTTCTGTAATGAGCTGACGTGTCTAAGTCCAACACACATATAGCTGTGTAACTTAGATATTGAAGCCGGGCGAGATAATTAACGGCGTCAAATATAAATATTAACCGGCGCGGCGCAAGATGTGTCTCAGCCAACACAGAGTGTCTGTAAAAACCTGTTTTTTCTCTTTTGCATGGATTGCTTTTCCTACCATTGTTTTCAGACTTGTCTACTGGCCCAGATTTTAATATCCCTGTTCAACAAGCATGATTTTTTAAATTTATTTAGAGCTGAGAGACATGACTCTGTCATCCTCACCTGTCCCTCTGAAGCACTGTGCTGGAGCTATTTGTGGAGTTCTTTACATGAATGAAATGTGGATGTTAATGTTCCTGTTTTGTTGGATGAAGGTGAAATATTTGCTCTTCTGCATGTGGCCTATGCTTGCCTGTGCCCAGCTGGATACAGGCAAAATGGGGAGGTGGATGAGGTTTTTTTTTACCGTAGGTCATGGACACTGTGAAGAGGCAGGTCTAGGCCATGAATGCTGATTTCTTTGTTAGGAATTCTTGGAAATAAATACCTTAAATTTTTAAACATTGGAGGAATCTTTTACTCTTTATTGGAATGTGCATGGAGATTGATCAGAAGTGGTTAACACTCCATGGAATATTTCGAATTATGAAGTCACTGCACTCTGTGTGAAATCACTCTGAATGCTTCTTTACTTATGCTTTGGAGGTATGGTGGCCAGTTTACCATTTCACTTTCCTTTTAATGTGATAGAAAGCCTTAATGTTGGCTTTAATTAAATGTCGTGTTGGATTATGGTGTCATAGTGCTTCTCTCCGACTGACTGAGAGGTTTAACCTTGGTATTTTTAATGCCTATCATAATGGACAACTTTCATCAATGTATTTTATAAATGTACATATTTAAAATACTTATTTTTAAAATATAAATTTATTTTTATATTTCTAAAGAAATTTTAACATCAGTGTCCTCTAAATAAGATATTTAGCAAACATCATATTTCATTTAACTCTGAGATTTATGTTTGATCTGAAGAGTGTTTCCCTGCATTGCGTAGAGATTGAAAGAGATTACAGTGTTTTTTTTTTCCCTCTTGATGTGTTTTTTCAGTATTTGAAGTGTTTTTCTTTATCGCTGTTGTTAAAGAAGTTAATGGATTAAATGAGAGGATGGAGATAGGAATTCTCCTATTCTCAGTTTCCCACTGTTTTCCCCCATTGCCAAAGCCTGGACTGGTAATTTAGGAGAAGAGCAGATAAATTAGTGTCATGTGGTCATGTGCGATATTTGTTTTTGTTACATAGCAGCAGGTACCCATAAAACCGTCTGAATTTATTTGATTTCAACAGAGCCCCCTTCTTAATTTGCCAATTCTGTCTGTTCTCTTCACAGACCCCAAAGCTTGTTAATTATTTGTTCCCCTTAAAAGTAAATGTTTTCAGAATCTCGGGCGTGAGTAACTGCCTTCGTAAATAGGCTAGAGCAGGTTTCTTGATTTTCTCTCTATTGCCGACAATTTCCCACTCCTGGTTAACTCCCTGTGAAAGCAATTTGCCCCATACGCAGGGAAGGTAATGACCAGATGGTACCATTGTAAATGATGATTCCCTCATAATAAAGAGTTGATAAACACAGAATTACTGCTGCCTCTGCACAGGCAGGGCCGCGGTGTCCCGCTCCGCACAACGGCCAACAACGCCGGCGGTGACAGCAGAGAGCCGCGCGGCGATTCGGAAAACGCCGGAACGCTGAGGTGTCATCTTACGCTTTAGCCTGCGACTTTTATTTTTTTTGTTTTTTTTTTTTTCTTTTACAGGAAAATGGTTCAGAGATTGGAAGAGCAGGAGAGACGAGAATGGGATATTTGCGCTGGTCACGTGCAGCGTGTATGCGTGACTCCCTTTTTTTTTCTTAAATAGTGTGCTTGTATCTGTTGTAGCCGCTGCACTTTTTAGAGACCACTGCAGACTTTGTCTGGAAGCTTCACTCTCAGCCAAAAGGCTGGTTCAGCCTATGGCTTTCCCCGCTGCTACTGTCAGCACATGGGACTCCTGACTAAGCTGTCGTGAGTGGAGCACGCCAGGTCACCTGACTGCTCGGGCGATCCGCACCCTCATGCCTGTATTAGGAGAACGAGAACAAACAGGATAGGGTCCTTCCATCTCAGCATCTGGCCAAAATGCAAATCCAGCCATCTTCTCATCTGGCTGCACAAAAAAAAGGTAAAGCTGCACAATCTGGCCAAAAAACAAAACAAAATGAAATCCCTGTTGACTCTTCCGTCGAGGAAAGAGGGGTGTTGGGGAGAAAGGCGATCCTGCACGAGGGGGAGTTTCTCTCACTTTGACAACATGCTGCAAACTGCTGGCTCTGCTGCCGTGGCTCTTTCATGTTGCCTCTCTTGGATCTGGCTGCCCAGTTCTCCCGATGAAGTGCTTTGCGAGTCGGGAGCTAAGCGCCCAGTAATTTCCCCTTGGATGCGGATCTGTACAGAGCCGGACTGAGGGTTGCCATGTTGGCGTGTTTTTCCCACAGCTCCACCTCGCTGAGCATCCACACAGATGCACAGGAGGGGTTCTGCTTTTTCTTAAAAAGGCTGAATGTCAAACTCATGTTCTGCAGATACAGCACATTAGTGTTAAGTCTTTTTGTGGGAGATCCACGCAGATACACACTTTCTCCTTATTATCTGTTAGATGTAAGCAGTTTCTCTCAGAGCTCAGAGAGGCGAGGAGAGCGATCTTTGTTCATGAAAGTAGCTCAATAAAAGCCCAAAAGCAGAGGAGAATCCCATATAAACAGCAGAATGTCTGCCTTTGATCAGTGTTCATCTTATTTAAAAAGAAGAAAGAGATGAAAATATACAGTATATCTAGGACTTTCACTGCTTGCAGCGTTTAATATTGAACGTGGAAAAAAAAATATGCTGTGAAAAAATCTTAAGGGAAAATGGAGCTGGATAAAGGCAGTTTCTTTTCTACCTGCATTTTCACAGTCCTCTCCATCTCATTGCTCATGTCTTACCTGGAATGATCAATAAGGTGATCGTCGTAGGACAGGGCTTATTGATAATGTGAGAGGCAGCTTTAGGCAATGGTGTGCCTGTTTTCCTGAAATACCCTGAAATCCTGAGAAATAAAACAACAAAAATGAACTGGGGAAAAAAAAAAGCAAACTTTGCAATGTCCTCGAGCAGGATTGCTGTGTGTATTTTTTTAGTGCTTGTTTGTGTGGGGACTGGTACAGTGACAGTATCGGGCTGTCCCATGATGCAGTAGCACGGCTCCTCTTCCTAATCTCCCGATCTGAGTCTCGGGGTGACACCGGCGCGGTGTCCGTGGCGCTGGCCTGCAGACTGTCCGTATGGCTGGGATAAGAGCCGGCCCTGTGGCCCCTGTCCCTCAGCTCTCTGTGGGGAGGAGCGGGCAACGCTGGCTGGGGGAGATTGCTGCTGTTCCCATAATGCACTGCAATGGCCTGATCATCCTCCTGGTGGTGTGTGTGTGTCTGTCTGTATGTATGCATGTACGTACAGCAGTGGCGTCGTTAGGTCCGATCATTCGGGGCTATAGCCCCCGAATATTTTAAGCCTAGCCCCGAATATTTTTGCCCTGAAAAAGGAGGTGTTTATAGCAAAACAGCAGACAGACTGTGTAAAGATAAGTAGCATAATAACTTTGAATGTGTGTGTGTGTGATAATATTTATTTATTATAAAGGTAGATATAACCTCGCCAACCTACCGATGCCGATCTCCCTTCAAAAAAAAAAAAACAAGCCCCAGGCAAACTTGACTTAGCCCCTGATCTTTTCAATAGCTAGAAACGCCCCTGACATGCAGTATGCTCTGTAGTGTGCAGTGTGTGTATGTGTTTGTGTCACGTGTGCATGTACACACTTTATGCATTGTAGTGTGTAGTGTGTAGAGTGTGTGCATGCATGTGTGTGTATGTATGCATGTACATACATTATGTGCTGTAGTGTCGGGCGTGTGTGCAGATGTTGCATAGAAACCTGTGGCTGTGAGTGTGTCTCTCATGGGCCTCTCTCCTGACTGAACCCAGCAGGGGGTTGTGAAATCCCTTGAAGTCCTCAGGTGATCACACCTTGATCCCTGCCGAGGTTCTTCAGATGCCCGGGAAGCCGCGCTGTGTGTCAGGCTCCTTTGCTCAGAGTTTGGGAGGCAAGGTCACACCTTTGCCCTGACTGAGGGCTTCTAACAGCCCAGATTCAGACATCATTATTAGCAGAGTGTGGAGGAGATGGAGGGAGAGAAGGGAAAAGGTTTGCTGCTGGATGAACTGACATGCAGGTGAACTGACAGGTATGTGATCTGATACCATTTTGGAATCGGTATCATTATTTTGGAATTGGTATCATAGCAATATGGAATTTCGATACCAGAATTTTAGTTTAAAAGAAGAACAGCGATGATAATAAATAATAAGGAAAAGCACTTCTTATGTGCTAATTACATTCTGTCTGCTGTAAACTGAAAAAGCAGGCCGGGCATTTGCTTTCATTGCGGCGTCTCGTCTGTTTTATGTGAGGGGCTTTCTTAATGCGTTTTGGTCGCGAGTCAAGATCACGCTTCTGAATTTAAAAAAAAAAAACCCCCGGGACCAGCCACGCAGTGAGGCCAGGAGTCTGACGCGATTAAACCCGCTGTCCGGCGAGCCCTGCGCTCGGGTAGGTAGGCACAGCGCAGAGCGTGGAGAGGCCTGGCCACGCGGCGACCGTGGCGGTAATTAGCACATGCTAGTCATTAACAAACGCAGATTAGGCAGCGAGCTCATGTGGCGGGCTGCCATAGCGGCGATTCCAGTCCCGCCCGGTGTGACCGCTGGAACAGACCGCGGCGTTTAGCGTCTCTCTCTCTCTCTCTCTCTCTCTCGCCGCTTTCATTACCGAATTTCAAAATCTGTGTAGATTTATGGAAATGACTTTTAAATGCGGCCAATCTTTTTTTTTTTTTTTTTTTTTTTTTTGACGGCGAGTCGCGGGTTCACTGCGGAGGGGGACCCCGCTGTGAGGTTTTAATGAAAGATCATAGTGGCCCTCCAAGACTGTCAGAGAGCCGCGGACCCTGAAAAGCCTAAAATAATCTGTTTTACTTTTAATGGCAGCCATTTTATATTCATTAAGATCAAAATGCTGTTTTTTGCTGGCAAATTGCAAAGCTATTCCACTCACAGCTTGAGAAGCCAGAGGCCCCACTGCTTTTTATCTGCCTCGTAAGTGAGCGTGCGCCTAATATCTTTAATGTGCTTTGATGGTGCGCGGGCCTTCACAGGTGGCGGAGGGGGAGATCAGGCCCTGTGATGCGGCTCGTCTCGGTCAGATGTCAGCGGAACGTGCTGCCTTTTTCAATACGGCCCGTCTCTCTCCCCCCCACCCTCCGTCCCCCTTGTCACCCTGTCCCCCCTGCCCTCTCGCCAGACTCCCCCCCCCCTTCATTCCCCCACCTCTCGGTTTGAGCGTCAGCGAGCCCATGCCTGGATTCAGCAGGTGTGATCTGAGGCTGCAATTACACCTGACATCCCTGCGTCTCTCGTAATCAGATGTCTATTGTCACAGCAGAGCCGTTTCTATATTTATCCATCTCCCTTCCTTTCCACAGTCATTATCATCATCATCATCATTATTATTATTAATATTATTGTTTCTTCAGGATTCAGAGCAGTTTTCTTTTTAAATAGCATTTAGTTCAGGTGTTTCCATTGTCAGTTAGATTTCTTGAGTTTACGTCCGTGTGTGTGTGTGTGTGTGTGTGTGTGTGTGTGTGTGTGTGTGTGTGTGTGTGTGTGTGTGTGTGTGGGAGGGTGGTGTTTATAGAGCTGAAGTAGTAAAATCAGCGTATCACAATAACAGCACTTATTCCATTGCTGCATTTTAAGTGTAGGGTGTTGCATTATTGTATTTTACACATATGAGGAAAAATGATGATGATCGTTAGCGGGCTGGTTGATATCTGTTTTTAAACCCAGGTGTGTCATAAGGTTTGAGAGTGCTGAGAAGCGTACCGCAGGTCTGGGAGTGTGTCAAAAGCAGCACAGTGCTGTTCGCTCTCTGCAGTCTTACGCCCTGCCTGTGTCATTGATCAGATAGGTCCTGTATGGCTAATAATCCTCTGGATTGAATAATGTGGAGATGATTTGGATGAGGTGTGGCAACCTGGCCAGTGTTCAGTGATCAGAGGGGCATTTCCTTCCTCTTCTCTCTGCTTACTGAATGATGAGGAGGGTCAGTCAGTCTTTCTGGATTCCTCACAGAGTCAGTGTGGCCGTGCCCCTGTCTATGAGCTGTTCTACTGTACATACCCCCACACCCTCACCAAACCACACTGCTGCCCTGCTGGTAGGCAGTGGTGTTGACTGATTGTAGGGTGATTAACATTTTAAAGTCCAGGGCTGCGTTCTTCAGCACTCTTTCTGTCTTTAGAGTTCGACGGCATGCATGCTTGCATTTTCAGACTCCGTCCCACTCCTTCGCTGAGTGAAACTCAGCTCAGCCGCCAGTAGAAGGCACAGTTGCACCCAAAATGAGAGGTGCCCCCCCACCCCTTGGCTCGAGAGGGTACAGAGTCCACCCCACTGCCAGGAGAAGTGTGACTCCCGGCTCAAACCCGCAGCCCTCCCACGTTCGTGGCTTCCAGGTGAAATGCAATCCTGCACGGCACCTCCGCATGTCCTGATGTCTGACTCGGGTGCCGGGACTCGGGCCTCCTTCACAGGGGCAGGGTGGCTGCGGGTGTCTCTCTGCATCTGGCTGCGACGAGGGACGAGGGAATTTGATAACCTTCTTTCGGTGCGGGTCTCGGAGGTGAGGGGAGAGTGTCTGGCCCTGCCAAGCCTCTCTTTAATGGGCCTCTGAAAACACTCAGAGGGCGGACACAAATGTGTGGGTGGGCAGCCGGCCAGCAAGAAGCGTGGGGGGGTTTGATCTTAAACAGGGGGAAGGTTGTGAAGGAATGCTTGAGGACAAAGCTGATGGAGGCAGGGAGGGAGGGAGGGAGTGGAAAAGAGGGAGAGAGGAAGCGAGGCAAAGACAGAGAGAGTGACAGAGAGGACGGAGGAGAGGTCAAGTGAAAGCAGAGAGAGAGCGTATGAGTGAAGGAGGGGGGGGGGCAGCAGGCCAAAAGGGAGGGCAGCCCCGGCCCCCCCCACGCCCTGGGACTGCTCACATTCCCACCTGTCTAAATTTAGGAGGATAATGGAGTAATGGAAGACAGATGTAATCAATTTGAAGCCCTACATATTTCTGATTTAAAAGTGAAAGAACATCAATAGTCTAAATACCTCCTGTAATCTGAGGAATAGATGGCGTTCGGAGCCCGTATTCAGCTTTAATGGGGCATGTTTCCCTCGTCATTCGTTTATTTTTTTTCCTTTTTTTAATGAAAGGCCACCTTAATCCTCGAGGTGCCCTGGCGTGTCCTCCCTTGTGTTCGGATTTGAAGGGTTTGAGGAGTCTCCGATACGGAGCTAACTGTACACTGTGCGCTATTGTCTTTGAACGGGTTGGGGTGCACTTCAAATCTCTGTTCTCATGGAATTAACATTTTAATAGAATAAAATTATTTCTATATCCTAAAATATCCTATTGTTATGGTTTGGATCAAAATTTCTGCGCATAATTAAAGAAATAAAGAACATCACTTTATAGTGGATGTGTTCTTTTATTTTGATATGGAAATGTATATACACACATACTTTTAGATATTAAAAATTCATAAAGTCTTTTTTCGCTGGTCCACAACATGCATACCATATTCTTTTTATTCCCCTAGTCAGATCTTTGAAACAGAAAAAGAAAAAATTCTCTATACATACTCTCACACACACACACACACACACACACACACACACACACACACACACACAGAAATATGGGATGAAATCCTATTTCTTGCAAACAGCAAAAGAATGGAAAACTCAGGCAGTCATGCACCTCTCTTTTGTTCTTATGTTTTAGCTTTCAATTGAGTTTCCAACAATAAGATTCAAATAATAATAAAAAATTTAAAAACAAGAAATGAATCACACACACACACCAAACAAATGACTTTAAAACAGGACGTTTGAAGCTTCTGATTCCTCCAGTGGAAGCACCTCTGGTATTGCGTTTTAGCGACAGGCAGTGGCGGGCAGTGTAAGGGGGAGGTATTTCCATGCGGTTTTGACGATGCTGTAATGCAGAGACTGAGCTTTGCCCCCCTGTGCAGGTCATCACTCTTAATGCGGCGCGTGTCATCAGATCCCGGGACATCAGGAGGAACGATGGGGCCGATACATATGAAGCAGGAGCCATGCATAAACACGGGGCCCGGGGGGGGGGGGCAAGGTGGGACACCGGCCCCGGTCCCCAGGCCCCGAACCAGGCTCTCCGCTGTTATTCACCAGGCCCCGGCGGGTAACGAGCCACACCGGGAATTCGGCCACGCGTTGGTCGCGGGCGTCGCTCAGTGACGGATCGCGACAGCGGGTGACAGGCGATTCGTCGTGATTAAGATGGAGCGCCGGCGCCTCTGCACGCCTGCGGCCGCACACCCCGAGAACGCTCCCAAACCCCCCCACCCCCCACCCCCGGCCCCTTTGAAGGGGTAACCGCGGTAACCATTACCACCAGCCAAATAACGCTGCCAGTCACCAAACATGTTCCCTCAGCAGATTGAGAAAGCATGTTTTTCCCCCTCTCTGTTTTCACGAGGGTCGGGTCAATTGTGAGACTGTACCGTTGCACTGTTGGGTTTTTCAGAGCTGTAGAACACTATAGCATTCAGTTCCAGTTAATTTAAGAAAATAAACTCATCTAAACCTGTAGAAAACATGTACCATTTACAGCACATCCTGCATTACAATCTGCACATCAAACTCAGAAGTTGTTTGTGCTGTGTACCATCTTGGCGCTAGTTCTAAACTTGCTGTCTTTTAAAACTTTTAATTTATGCTCTTCCAGTCTGCTAGTAGCACTAAAGCTGCATAGACAAGCTCACATGCTTCCAACTCTCCCCATGACATTTCTGGAAAGTTTTTTTTTTTCATACTTTTTTGTTGTTACTGTAAAATGACTGCACCATACGGAAAGAGTGAAGACTAACCACTGGCAAGAGTTGTGTTATAATGTCGTCTCAACACTCATTTGCTCTCTAGCACATGGCCAAAGAAACTTTTTTTTTCCACTTTAACATATTTTGAGATAGTGTGCAGAGGTACCTTCAACAATTGAAAGACATTGCTTTTAAAACTGTGCATGTACTTGTAGGTATGTATGTGTCGATATTAACCTTGCCAATTTTCTCTTTTATTTTGCCTTTATTGCACTGTACTGCCCCCAGCTAGTCTGATTATAGTTAACATGATCTATATGGCTGCATATATACACACATTATTGAGAAGGCTGTGATTGGTAAGTAAGGAAATCCTGTGACAATCAGATGTTGCACCTCATAAAGGGTCATTAAGTCATGGCAATGGGAGTTCTGTCAGAAACTGGTGTTCCTTTTACAGTTGCATTTACTAAAAATCAGTGAGGGCCACAGGTTTGGGGTAAAGTGATGGACATGCTCCTCAGACAGCTAGCTAGCCAATTCAGAGGCAGAATTACTTTGGTGATCTATTAAGCACAGCTCAGTTAGCCTATTAAACAGGCTACGGCATTGTGCATCATTACTGGAGGTCACCTGGCTGCTGTGATAATCTGCGCGTTATAATGATGTGGATCACACATAGACTGCAGTCCTCTGCAGTCACATCTGTGTATCAGAGTGTAAGGGGGTGACCTCAGTGAGGAGTTTTAGATCAATCACAGTGTGTTACTGACCATGTCCTCTCTGTTCAGCCATGGCTTTCTTCTGTGGGTGAGGGGAAAATGGACTCTGGCCCTTTAATTCCTCAAAAACAGAGGGGGGGGAAAAAAAAAAACACAGGCGTAGCCCGTATCTACAAGCTGCATTCCAAAGGGAGATGTTTTCAATTCACTCATTATGGAGAGGTCACTCAGGGTCAAGTTCAATGCCATGGAAAAGAAGGGCTCCATGCTAGGTCTGCCACCCACACAGAGCAGCACAGAGGAGGAATAACCTGAACTCTGGAACCTGATTATTTATTTTTTTTTTTTTGGTGGCAAACACATGAAAATTAGCCCTACGTCCTATTTACATTTAAAGAAAAAAAAACACGAACATTAACAATTCAGTTGGGGTAAGGTGACGGAAGGCGTAAGAGAATAAACATGCCGTGCGGAGGCACCCGGCTGTAATGATGTTATTAGTATGCATGTAGCTGAGTCCAGATGTAGCCCGGCTGAGAGTCCGAGCCCCCGTTCTCTCGCTGCCCCCCCCCGATAATGGCTTTAGACTCCATTCAAAGCGCGGACACTCAGAGAGCACTGCGAGTGAAAGGACGGGATTGGGAGATAATGCACATGGCCAAATGGAACATGACCGGCGTGTCCGGCGTCGGCGCGGTGCATTGTCTGAGCTCAGAATGGATGGTATCGGCGGGAGGACAGCAAAGCGCTGACACAATGGCCCGTGCATATTAAGCAGCCGTGTCAGACCGCTACAGCTGGCCAGCAGGAGAGAGAGACGGAGGAAAATAAATAAATCAAAACGGGTCTCTGTGGCTCTGCTCGCATTCCCCCACCGGCCACCGTATACGCCCAGGACCCAGGTTGTGTGTGCATGTGTGTCTGTGTGTGCGTGTGCGTGTGTGCGTGCGTGTGTGTGTGTGTGTGTGTGTGCACATGCAGGGGTGTGTGTGTGTGTGAGAGAGAGAGTGTGAATGTGTATATTTGTCCATGCATGCACGTGTGCGTAGTGTGTGTATGTGTGTGTCTGTACATGCATGCATGTGTTTGTGTGTGTATGTGTGCATTTGCCCATGTATGCATGTGTGTGTGTGTGCGCGCGCGTGTGTGTGTGTGTGTGCCTGCACATGTATAGAAAGAAGAGAAATGGAGGAGCGGGGAGAGAGAGAGTGGGGCCAAGCTGTATGTGCATATGCATGCTTTTCAGCCAGAAAAAGAGGAGTGCGCTGGAATGGAGAGAGAGAGAGAGAGAGAGAGAGCCACCCCTCTCGTGGGCAGCCATCTTCTGCGTCCTGCAGTCACGTCCACCGAGACCTGGAGCATACTCCTAAATTGTTTGCTCAGGGTCGGATTGCTGTAATTACTTTTCGTACCATCAGGTCATCTCTATTGGGCCTGGAAAGTAATTCCTCTTGCAAAGTTCATCATGGCGAATGCCTTATCAGGGGCTGTGCGCAGAAGGAGTAATCCTTTAAATGACACACATTCCACCACCAAAAACATCAAGAGTACTTGTTTTTCAAACGGGCAGGACACACCAGGCACTGCATGACCAGGAGGCACAGCTGATTGAATGTGATGTCATGTGACTGAATATACAGTAAATGCAGGCTGTTCATGTTTTGTATGTTGCTTACATTGTGTTTTTCATATAGCAGCATATTTTGTATTTTATCATAGTGACTGCATAAAAAAGCTGTTTAAATGCTCAATCTAGACAGTGCATTTCAGACAAAACAGTGCAGTGTTTCTTTCTCCAAATAGCTAAACATTGGAGACAGCTTTGCTCATCCCCAAAGCTGACCTTTGTCAAATGCAGAAGAGCATAGGATACTACTATCATAATAATAATAATAATAATTATTAAAATTATTGTTTGTTCAGGAGTCAGTGCATTTTTTAAGTAGCATTAGTTCAGGAATTTCCATTCAAAGACAGTTTTCATGAGTGTGTGTGTGTGTGTGTGTGTGTGTCTATCTATGGTGCACATATGTGCACGTAAGTGATTCAGATGATGCAACAGTATTTAATGTACACTCAAGGGAAGATGTTCCACTTTTCGCTTTGTGCTGGTGCATTTTGGAGTGTGCTGGGTTTAGCATGGATAGCCCCATCATGCATTTCTCCTCCCTCCTGCATTTAAGGCCCCTATGGTTTCACTGTGTCTTTTAAAACACATGAACCGATGGAAGGGGGGTGTGTTTGTAAGTCCATGACATGGGGGTAGACATGACACCCCCTCTGCCCCCCTGTCCGCTGGGTACCCTCGGCTGAGAGCGAAAAGGGACAAAGAGGACATCGGAGTCCTTCTCTGTCTCACTGCAATTAGGCTTTGAATTCTGCCTTTAAAACTTTGTTGTACACTTTTTCCACTATGCTTTTCCTGTGAGACACACACACACACACACACTTTCTGACTGTTCTTGCTATTGAGTGGTGAAACACGTTGGCTGGTATTTGAGAGAGGATCACACAGGGCTGCTTTACAGATGTGAGGCAAGTCACTCTGACTGCGCATTCTCTCCCCTGCCCCTGTTGGTCGAACACATCGTACATTTTCCAAAAATTATGAGGGAAAAATAAAAGAAGGTTTTGATTCTTTTTTTTTATTGAATTTGGAATCTTCCTCGGTCCAGATTCTTCTGTTTAATTCATCTTAAGCCCTCAGCCGTAAAGAGACGGGGATCTTTGAAGCCCCCATAAGGTGTGCCAATGTCAGCTGGCGAGCTGGCCGTGTCCGCTCCTGTGGCGGGGCTCGGTGAGGATCTCCGTGGAAACCGGAGCGGCGTGAGTGCCACGGTCAGCGGGGCTTTGGCGTCCTGTGATCGCAGCCTGGCCTGCGGACAGGGCAGCAGCTTCCAGCACCATCACTCACACGGCGCGGCTAACCGCACCCCGTCCTGCCAGGTGACTCAGCGGCTCGGCATGCTGGGATAGCGCCCGCGCCGCTGGCGTCAAACCCTGAAAGTCATCAGTGCAGACGACAGCACAGTTTCATGTTTAAAAAAAAAAAAACTAACTCCAGCTTCCCTGTTTTTTTTTTTCCTTTTGTCATATTATTTTCCTCCTTTTTTAAATGAGAGTGTTCTGTCTCTGCATGCTTATGAATAAATAAATAACAGAGGAATTCTCAGATTTGCGGATGGAAGAGATTTGGCGCGTGTGATGGCGTCACATACAGAGAGCTGACAGCGATTCCCCCCAGTGTGGGTGACACAGGGAACGCTCTGAGCGCTGTGATCACCGGTCCGGCGGAGAGCTGGATCACTCCGCAGCTGAGGACAATGTTGGCCATCACAGCCAGACCAACAGAGATTATTATTAGCAGCTTCTGAAGTGAGCAGAGCACAGAGAGAGCTGCTCTCTGGCAGCTCTGCGCTGTTCTGAGACCCAGCTTTTAAATCTCATTAGCGGTGGCTGTGAGGAGAAGCCAGGCTGTGGTGGTGACCGGTGATTGGTAACGGTAGCAGACCTACCCGTGCATACTGGCCATCAGCACCGCCAGCGTCCCACGTTAAAACAATTTACGCTTTAATCGTGAGAGGAGACGCTGTCCCACTGGCCCAGAGCCGTTGTGGAAGTTCACATGCTCAGAGCTTGCCTCCTCCTCTCTCAGACGCTTGGTTTCTGTTTTAGACGCTTCGCTCTGCACCGCTGGCCCACGGTTACCTACCTGCCCTCACCGCATTGGATCGTGATTTACGCTGTCACTTCCTCTTTTCCTGGAAAGCCAGTGCGGTGCGGAAAACCAGGAAGGAAGACAAAGTGAGAATGGGGGTGTGTCAGAAATCATGCATTCAGCTATCAGCAGCTGCAGTGCCATGCAGAGCAGTGTCAGTAAATCTAGCAGAAATCAACAGGTAATGGCTGCGTAAGTTGTGTCCTGAATGATGTGGCAGGTTTGGAATGGGTGAAAAATGGCCGCAGATCCATCACTGGCAGGTGCGCATGGGCGGTCCGGTGCTGGGGAAAGGAGACCTGACCCCTGCACCCACAATGCATTTTTCATCTGCTACCACCTCTCCTCCACATACCAGTGTGCAGGGCTGTGCTGGGTGTGTGTGTGTGTGTGTGTGTGTGTGTGTGTGTGTGTGTGTGTGTGTGTGTGTGTGTGTGTGTGTGTGTGTGTGTGTGTGTGCGCATGGTGTGTGTGTGTGTGTGTGTGTGTGTGTGTGTGTGTGTGGTGTGTGCGTGCGTGCGTGTGCGCGCGCGTGCGTGCGTGCGTGCGTGCGTGCGTGCGCGTGTGTGCGTGTGTGTGTGTGTGTGTGTGTGTGCGTGTGTGTGTGTGCGTGCATGGTGTGTGTGCGTGTGTGTGTGTGTGTGTGTGGGAGGCAGCTAGCCCTCGGACCGCAGGGATGCTGTTTGCCTGCTCCCTGCAGGATGCGCTCGGGCTGATTTGTTTGTACAGCCCCATCTCTGTGTGCTGGGCCTGGGCTTCCTCCTCCAAGCCAGCATCCCGCTGCTTCCTCTTTACCACTCTCTCCAGGCGACGCTCCAGAGCGCAGGAGGCAAGGTTAACCTCCCTGTAACACACGGGTGTAGATGTTAAGGACTAGCTTTTCATTGGTCTGTGGGCACAGTTTGCTTACCGGGTGATACACAAGCATGCACTGTGGCTTGCAGCTCCAGTGAGGTAACACAGGTTACACCATCAGGTTAGAACTGCAACACAGCGAGGTAATACAGGTTACAGCGCAGGCTAAACTGTAGCACAGCAAGCTAACATGTGTACAGGTTCACTACAACGAACTGAACAGACACCTTAACAGTGTGTAGTACCACCATAATACACACATACTGGCCTGCTTCTGCCCTGTAAATCGGATGTGCTTGAGCTTTTCAGACAGGGTATTTGAATTAGTTTAGAGGTCATAGCCGCGCTTAATGTTCACTGCTGTAATTGTATTGGAATGCACTGTGGTTTGTGAAGGCCTGATGGAGTTGTCTGTGGTTCTGGATATTAGTGACAGGACACTGCCTCTGACCAGAGGCTATTAGCCTGTGGACAGGCAGTGTGGTCAGCGGCCTACACTGTTGTTTCAGAGATCTTAGCCAACGAGCGTTTTAATGTTGTTCTATTGGTATTACAGTAATAACGTGTATACAGGTGTAATTTAAAACGGGTTCTCTCATTATAAAAGCTGCCAGTTTCCTTGCTTTCATGATATGTGCAATAAACGCACCTGCTTTATGAACGTGTTTGGCTCTGTCACATTGAAACATTGTCTACCTCTCACTGAGCTGGCACATCACTGTGGGAAAGTGGCAGCTCACCATCACCTCTTGGAAAAAAAAAACATTTCTGACACCATCTGAGTGCAGAAGCATCTTGCTGTCAAGTGGAGTCCAGTATGGGGTCTGACTGTGGTTCCTGTCAACATAGCTTATGCAGCTTAGAACGTAATGTTAAAAAAAAGAATGTAATGTAGCCTGGAATCCTTGTGCTATTTCTGTTGAGTGGACAGTTAGAGGCGTTATGGCAATGAAATGAGGATGAGTAAGGTAGAGTTTTGCACCTGGGCTCAATGTACATGTCCTGTCCTGAAGGTAAGAATTTACATTGTGTGTAAAATGGCATTTTTTTTACATGCTGTAAGCAGTTCTGCTTCTGCAGATCGAAGAGGAGAGAGAGGAAATGGCACATGCAAGAGCGGACAGTTTTCCTCAGTGGTGCGTTCATTCCTGTATGATTTAACACGCAAAGACACGGTGGCCCCTCTCGCTGGAGTCACGGTCACCACCGGGGGACCCCGCGCGGACAGGGTGAATCTGGGGTCACCTTCCCCCCTGCTCCCAAATGCAGCGTCCGTGCCAGCGGAGGGTGGTACAGGCTGAGAGGGGGAGGGGCAAGAGCACTCAGGCTGGAGAGACCTGACGAGCCGAATGTTGAGATGACACACAGGGACAGGGCTTTTTTTAAATCCACATCGCGTTTATGTAAGTATACACTTACATAAGGGAGAGAGGCAGAGGCTGCCGGTTGACCTGCGGGTTTAATTTGGCGTTTTAGCTTGTCGTGCCCCGTGTCGCTGCCCCACTGTTAGCCAGAGTACTCTCCTCACTCGCTGTCCCCTCCCTCACCGGACATTCCCTGGGCGAGGATCTGTGCTTTGATTAATTTTAGTTCAGCGCCACCATCCTGGCTGTTTACTGTCGGCTAAAAGAAAAAAAAAAAAACTTGACTGTAACTATTACAGTCTCACTTTAATTGTAAAAGAAATTATGTTCTTGATTCATTTGTGAAGTTGCATTTTTTGATTTTTCACAGAGCCAAAAAAAAATCACAGCGAAATATGATATTGTCTCTGCTGAAGTTAGATTAATGTTTTGGTTTCGGCTAAAACGCTGAGAGAATCAAAGCATCGGTCCCTCCCGCCCGGCTCGCTCTTCTCCCCGTCTCCTCGACTTAAACACTGTTACCGTGGAAATGGGAATTTTGGATGAAAGACCGTATAATTTTGCAGCGGGATTAATTCTGAAACATAAGAAATGCCGCATGAAATTCTTGTCAAAACCTCACCGATTCTCACATTGCTAACAGATCCACCAGAATCTGTGCCATGCAGCGGAGGATTTGACAGTCCAGTAGTCTTTTCCTTGTTTTTCCCCCATGCGCTACCTTTGACATGTTGACATAAAGTGGTTTTCCAGACAGACATTGCCCATATTTCAATCAACATTAACCAAGACATTGGACACTGTTGTAGTGGCAAAAGCAAAACTGACATGCAGAGAGATGAAGGCAGACAGTAATTTCTGATGAAATGGATTTGAATCGTTTGAAAACTTCAGTGGCAGTGCATACATTTTAAAAAGAGGAAAGACAACTGTATCACTGTTACAGCATGTAGTGATCTGTAATAGTCTGTCTGTTAGAGAGGGGGTGCTGTCATTTTCTCCATATGACTGCTGAAGACACTTATTTTACATACATCTGTGATGTGGAGCTGATATTTATAAGAAGCCGAGCACAGAGAACTCAGAGGTATAATGTATCTGTTAAAAGACCCTTTGATTCACATTTGCAATGACTGCTTGATTACTCAGCTGTAGGCAAATTCAAGTCAATATGTCTATAAAGTATACAATCCATGGAACACAGGTATTGAGGAGATTGAGCCTGTTCTGTACTTCTGAATGTTGGACTTGGTGTCAGTGTCAGTTAGCAAACCTGTACTGATTAGTCTAGATTCAGTTGTCCTCAAGGCCTCTGAACACATTGTTCTTCTTTAATGCCAGTCCAAAAGGCAATATTGTTCTGGTAGCTAATCTGCTTGCACAAAAGCACAATCCTTTTTCAATCAATTTTTATGGACCTGCTACAAGTTTCACAGGTATGTTTTGTGAAATCTACAGAACTGTTTGTGGGAACCTTATAGCTTGGTGGTTTACCAGGGCTGACAAGGGCTCACAGGGACAGAACAATTGGCCTCCATCTTGACTCTTCTGCAAGGCCATTGTGTTTAACAGAACCTGGGACAGCATGGTTCTATCACTCTGTAGCTATATGACTGTGGCCTCTGTAACAGCAGGCTGTGGTTGTAGAACTCATTGGGGAAGTTTCTCTCACACATCCCTTTTGAACGGACCGGTACACTGTGCGACTTACCATGCATTTTCCACAAATCCCTCCAAACAATGAGGAGGATTAACTGATCATAAAGCATTTGCTTAGCTGCACTAGTGCAACTAACATACTTCCAGCAGACATCTTTAAAACAGAGGAAGGTGGAGACAAATCTGAGGATGAAGGTGCGTTGTTTCTGCATGTTGTGACAGAATGATCGTCCTCATTTGCCTGCATGCAAGCACAGACTTCCTTGAGTTCTGCACACTGTCTCTGCTCTTACTTCCAACTGCGCCCGACAATGTTTTACTTCTGTCAAAGAGAAGCGCTGAAACTTTTCCCTGAGCTGGCATTGAGATGGGAAAGACCCAGAGAGTTTGCTTTTCGGAGGAGAGAGGAGAGGCGAGATGCGGAGTTCCCCCCCGGGCTCTGTCACCTGGTGGCTGACGGGCAGGAAGGCTCGTCCCTCTGAAGGGTGTCCAGGTATCCTTCTTTTGGAGATCACAGCACCGTTTGGAGCAACGCGCACTCACCGCGAGCTTGACATCTCCTCCCAGCCAATGGCGGTGATTAAAGCTTACGCTGTCATAAAGCCGTGACTGGAGACGAGGAAGATAGTTTTTCTTTATTAAAGTTTCATACTGGTTTGTACCGGAGGATGAATTATGAATGAGGCAGAAGGTCAGGACAAGATCACAAACTCAAAAGACTCACCACTCCAGGCTGGCACCAAAAGAGAGGCGAAGCCCGTGTTGGCGAATGTTGAAAGTGCTGATATTTACAGTAGTTGGGGGACTGTTTGTTTTGTTATCGCTTAAACCTTGTTCCCTCTTTTTTTCAGGGACCATATCTGCTCTTTTGAAGTGATAAACCACAGCTTAGTTCACCCAGGAACTGTCAGTGAAGGCTTTGTTCCCAAACTAATGGATGGAAGTGAACAAAAAATAAAAACACTTCTTCAGAAACTTAAACTTATCATTAAAGATAATGAAAAAAATTCATATATGTGCTCTTACATTAATAGCCTCCATACCTTCCTTTTTGTTTTGAAGTTAAGAGTTGCGGATTGTTTTTGAAGTGCTTCAGTGCTTTGCATTGATGTCGGTGTTGCAGTCTGTACTTGCTGTTGGGGAGTAGGGTGAGCATCAGTGCTTTGAGCACAGGGGTCTGTACAGTACAGTAAGTTCAGGAGCCACTCTAGGGTACCGAATGCAGTGTTTCCCTATCAGGGGCAGGGTCATATAAGGGCTGAAGTTGCTGTTGCATCATTTTGTTTGCTTTCCTCTATGTGCTTGGTGTGGGGGAAAAAAAGAAATTGTGAAGTATGCTAACCAGGAGTAAAACAGGATTTTTGGTCAGAGTCTGACTCCAAATAACAAAAGAAAAGCTCACGTCTTGTGCACGTCAGCGGTGGAAAGCGGTGGTCAGCAGTGAGGGGGTGTGACTGTGCCTGTCTCTCTGCCCAGAGAGGGACGCCGGAGGAGAGGGGGCCGTCTCCAGGGCCCCAACAACTCAATATACACCTGTGCGATAGCCCTCAGACCCCCCGCCGCGCTAACCTGGTGGGACCCCCCCCTCAGCCTGCCACGCAGTGGGGCTCCCCGGTCCCCTCCAAAAACAGGCACCAGAAAAGTAATTCACACCCATCTCTGCCTGATTTATTTATTTGATTCCCATTCCCCCCCGGCCGGCTGAATCTCAATTAAGGCGAGCCTGAGGTCCTGGAACACCAGCCTGGGGCCTCTGCTCCAACAGGCCTGTGCACGGGGGGGGGGGCGAGATTGGGGTCCTGCTATCGCAATCTCCACCGCGCAGAGAGGAAGGTGGCGTCGCCCTCTCGTCTTTGAATACTTGTATTTATTTTGGTTATTCCCATGGCTGCCCGGCTACCTGCAGCACTGGACCAGAACAAGTCATTATCGCAGCCACCATGACTCCCCACTTCCAGATTACTTGAGATATTTAAATGTAATTGAGGAGAGCGGAGAGAGAGACAGAGAGGGAAAGAAAGGCAGCTGATATGGGAGGTGACATTAATTCATTCAGCACTCCCTGGCACCATGCTGAGGCCTGAGTCCTCCAGACCCCGGCGCTGTCGACAGAGAGGGGGAGTGGGGGGGGGGGCAACCGGGATGGAGGAAGTTTCCTTCCGTTCACTCGGACTGTGCTGGTGCTGTCCTCTGGCAGTGTTAGAGCCTGCAGCTCTGCCTGTCACTCAGAGAGGAGGCGGGGTCATGAGGACACCCCCCCCCCCCACCTCTTTGAATAGTTTCAAACTAACAGGAGTTTTAAGGAGCAAGCAAATATGCATGCATTTTACAGAGAATTTTACACAGGGAGTTACACAGGCAGCCTTGTGGAGTTAAATAAGTACGAGGACAAGCCCTGGCCTTCCTACTGTACCGCAGGGCAAGGTGTTTGTATACACTATATCCAGTAATAAAAAAAAAACCCCTCACTCTGTATAAATGGATTTCAGAATGGTACTCTTTGTCTGCATTGTACATTGCCATGGTTAAGTGTGTCAGAAAAGGAAGGACAGAATAAGGAAATCTAAAGAACCAAGAAAAAAATATTAAAATGTCACCTCCTTTACAAAAGGGTGATATAAGTTCACAAATATGCCATGTATTTCAAAACAGGAAATATTCATACATACAGTTTCATTGCAGCGGATCTCAGTTCCCTTTTAAAACTATTACGATAGTTATGTTCTTCTGGAACAGTTTCAGTATTTTTTGCTTTTTTTTTTGCTTAGTGGAGGTGTTTCTAAGATGAAGAAAAATCACACACAGAAAAAGCACAGTAATAACAGGTCCTCTGAATGTAAGGATCCATTTAAAAAAGAAATAAACATACAGGTTACCATGTTTTGGATAAAGCAATATTACTGGCAGGTTGTTTGGCCAAACTGATGTTGAGTAGAGCATATTTACCATACCACCAACGCTACTATTAGCTAAATGGGCCTTTGCTCCTAAAAATCAAAGCAGCAGTAATGTCTTCAGCTCAAACAGAATTGGTCCTTTTCATCAGACTTCAGCTCGAATGTAAGGATTACAGCAAGCCAGTGGAGCAAAGTAAATAGAGCTAAACCACAGTCGCTGTAAAGGGAATATCTACCAGTTGCTTAATGTAGTCTTGATTGGAGAGCACTGCACATCAGTCAACACACACAGACTTCTCAGAGTTACTGCACACTCAACTCAAACGTTGACACTACACAACTGCTTTAACAGAAATGCTTACAGATGAGAGACTGTTGATACAGTACATGATGGGTCATACTAACCTAACTAACGCCCATTTGGCACTGGATTCGCGCATAACATTACAGCAACGACCAGACAACTGCCAATTAAACATGTGCCATGCTTCTGTCACAGTCTCCCAGGATCCATTGCAGCTCGTTCAGCTGCTGTAGAATCCTTGGAAGTACTTAAGTCAGACCTGGACAGTTTCTTTGTGTTTTATTTACCCCTTAACTTCTAAACAAGTTTTCTCCTATTTAATATTTAATTTTGTTGCTAACTGAAAAATAGAAAAAATGAAAATTGTTTTCCAGTGCTTTTCAAAAAAGTTAATTATGATACAGTCATATGATCTTTCAATCACAAGATTATTTGTGACCTTTTGTTATTATTTACTTCATTTATACATGGAAACATGTCTCACATGCATGTAGACTTCTTGATGATTTCTGCTGCTGGTGCCACTTGTGGTACTAGCTGGTCAGCACTTACAGGCCAACAGGCCTCAGATCAGCCATTCTGTGTGTCCCTTGTAGCCATGCACCTAACCGTAGCACCGCTGGCTGCTCTGAGGCCAGGCCCCCCGTGTCTCGTGTGTGTGAGGAGATGGGAGGAGGTGGGGAAGGGGTTAAGGCGCTGAACGCGTCTCTCGTCACACGGCTCCCCTGACGAGGGGCTGCAGCGCGGGGTATTATGCTCGCCTGGTGAAAAGATCCACTTGACTTATCCAAAAGATTAAATTATTTACACATTTCCACAGGACCAAATCCTCAAATATGGCAACTCTACCCAGCGCTTCTTCATGAAAATTTGATCAGCATTATTTCGTAACGAGTGAGTTTTAAAGCGCGGCTAAGTCACAGGAAGAAGAAAGTTTCCTGGCCTCTAAACCCTCTGTAGGTGCACTGTGGATAAGCGCGTCTGCTGGATGTCAAAAATGTAAATGTAACGTTAAACGTGCTCACGGCTCGCATGGGGCTCTGAATAAGACCGTCTGCTGAGTGACAGAGTGAACTGTAAATATGGTCATTCCTCTTGTTTGTGCTGCGTGTTTTATCCTGCAGAGGAGCAGACAGGAATGCTGGGATAGTCCTCCTCCAGGTAATGCTCGATGACTGACGTGAGGAGGCTGTCCATCTGTCAGCTGAATGTCTTTACTTCTGTCCTGCTCCCATTCGGAGTCTGTCACATTCCTGAGTGTCACATTAACTCAAAGTGTCGCAATAAAGACGGTCTGCTGAAGCTGTTTGCCCCTGTGCTGTCTGGAGGCTGGTGACCACCAGCGGGAAAATAGCATGCTGAAATTTTTTTTGTTTGTTTACATTTATTGTGGGTTACAGTAAGATATTTAAGGGCTTGTCTCTGATTTTGATGTGTGTGTGTGTGTGTGTGTGTGTCACGTATGTGTGTGTGTGTGTGTGTGTGTGTTTGTTTTCGTGTTTGTGTGTGTGTGTGTTTGTGCTTTTTGCAAGGACATTGTAATTGATGTTTACTGCTCTGCATTCTCCTAGCAAAAAGGTTTCTCTTTTTCCCCGTTCTCCTCAGCCATTTTCATTGGCCATTACCAAAGTGTCGGTCACACCATTTAAAAAGTGATGGCTTTGACCTCTGTTTTGCATATATTTTGGTTGGGAGCTCAGAGGTAGTCTATGTGGAATTTTTTCATTGACACTTTCTAAATTGCCTTTTGCGCACGAACACACACGCGCGCGCACACAAACTGTGACATTGTTGAGGGTTCTAGAATGAATGAAGGTGCTTTCATTTTTTTACCGAACAGTTCATTTCTTTCTAATCCTTTTCTAAGCATAGAAACAAGTGTGTCACAGCTATAATAAATACAGAATAAAAAAATGATTCTCAGAAAGAGGAAAATACATTACAGACATGTGCGTATCACTAACAATTCTATAAAATGTGTTGAACATTTTGGAGCTCTTTGTAGGATTTGCATTCGTAATTGAATTCTCTCACTTTTAAAATGTAGCTCTGTAATAGTGCTGTGCCAAGCCGAGGGAAGTGTCAGAGTGTCAAAGCAGACCTATTGGGGCTGATCTTTAATTTTCAGTGCCATAGGCAGAGACATCACCTCCTCTCTAAACTGCGGGGACCTCTTAAACAGGCTGAAATCCAGCAATGTCCTTCAGCCTGCTAGTAATTCAGGGCACAGATGCCGTGGTATTGCTACATTTTACTGAATAAACATGATTCAACGTTTATTTTTTGTATTCATTTGCTCCACAAGCACTCATACGCGGAGCAATTTACACAGATTGTCATGTTTAAATATTCTTCATTCATACAGCTGGATATTTACTAAGACCATTAGGGTTAAGTTCCACGGCAGTGCCCCACCTATGAATCAAACCAGCAACCTCTTTGGGCTCAGGAACTCTGCTCCTCATCACCACACCACACTGCTTCCTTACGGATATGTTTCTGTGTTGTGTTTATGTCTTTCACTCTGAATTCTGGGAATGTTTGTCATTCATGCATGACTGAAACAAACATCATACAGTACCATCCCGAAGAGGTGTACCATTTAGTCTACACCTGAGCGGCTGGGGATCAATACAAAAGCAGCTTTCTTTCTTCTTTCTTTTCTTTTTCTTTCTCTTTCTTTCTTTCTTTCTTTCTTTCTTTCTTTTTCTTTCTTTCTTTCTTTCTTTCTTTCTTTCTTAACAGTGAGCACTCTAACATTACCAGCTCTCACCACAATGTCTTCTGAACACAGATCTGTGGCTTTCTCTGACTGTTCTCACAGCATTGTCATGGCATGACAATATGTCACAAACACCAAGGCTCTTTTGATTAATATCAGTGATATTCATTTAATATTTTTAAAAACTGTTCTTGTGCCTGCAGTGCTATGTACATTTGGATTATTTTTCATTTTGAAAAAAAGTCCACTTTTATGTTTGTGTGCAGATGGAACTGTTCTACTTGAGGACTTAAACTCCTTTCACAGTTCTTTTTATGAGGTAATAAAGGATGACATGAATGAAAGTCACCTCTTGTTTTTGCCTCTCTACTTTGCATACATTTCAGCTATAAAGGTTAGGGTGAAACAATTATTTGGTTTAGATCGATCACCTGGTTTTAATAATTCAGGTGAGTTCAGGTTAGCGCCTAGATGAGAGATTTTCAGGAAAAGCAAGCTGTTGATGGAAGCTTTAGTAAGACAATAGGAGGCAGGTTAAGATGCAGACTTTAAAAAGACTCATTAGAATGAGATCTTAACAAATTCAGTCACAACTGACAATGAGGGGCTTTGAAAAATGAAGTTTTGTCATGTCTATGTCTGCTGTCATAAGATGTTGCCATAATGCGAATGTTACTTCTTTTTTAATGTCACAATGTGGCTCTTATTTTTGACTATGTAATTTGGCAATTCAAATGCCATTCCTGGCAGTTTCAAATGGAACACCGTTCCTTTTGATGGATTTTACATTAGATCACTCTGACCTCATTTACAAAACAGATGAGGCCAGAGATGTGTGATAAACATGAAAATAATTAAACTAATTAAATGGGAGAAAGTTGTTTTGAAAAGGACATTCTCTCCTGTGCACTGTGAGAGTGAAAATGCCTTCAAAACACTAATATTAAGTATCAATTAAAGTTTGCAAGGAAAACAAAATTTGTAAAAAGCAAACGGAAGCAGGCAGGCATACATTTGGAGGGCGGTGAGGAGATTGCAATCAAAGCAAGGGGAACATGGCGGGTTTGGCGGCTGTGTGTGACGGTGGTAGTTACAGCGACCGTGATAGTTCACCCTCACCTTCCTCACCCTCTTCACCTTCCTCACTCTCAGCTCTCCCCCAGGCTTCTGCCCGCATCTTTAATGCCAACGGCCGACTCTTTCAACGTTTTTTAGCCGGTTGATTATATTGAACTTGGCTCTTCAGCATTTCTCTTGCTGAATCATACAGGAAGTGGTCCCGTACACTTCTTCGTCATCCACTCCTCTCTTCCTCTCCTCTTCCCCTCGAAGAGCTCTGTTCTTTTCTGCCCCTTTCTTCCTGATGCCTGGCACTATAGGAGAGCAAGTGCTGGGGACTGCAGTAACCCCCTGCACCGACAGAAGTACACACACACACACACGTACGTGCATATACACGTGTACACACACACAAACACACACATGCATATACATGCACACACACACCCACACGCACACGTACATACGCACACATGCACACACGCTCAGGGAAAACGGGGTGTTCTATTGAGTCAGGCAGTCAAAAACGTACAAAGTTCCTTGTAATAATCCATTGGTTCTGTTCTCTGCTGATTCCTGGTCTAAGCCTGTACAATTATTCAAATCCCAGCTTTTAGTTGCTGCATACACCTCGCTGTGGGGCTCTGCCTCGGTAATCTTGCCTTTGGCCTTGCATTTCAAATGGACTTAATTCCCATAAGGAATGCATATGAAGAGAACCACTAGTGTCTAATCCTGCTGTTTAAGTTTCTGAAACTTACACCTGTCATGTTGTCTTAAGCGAGTGGTTGTGGTGGCTGATAGCCGGGATGAAAATCCAGGGGGCTGTTTTTTTCTTTTTCTTTTTTTTTTTTTTTTTTATCGTAGGCATACACACACTCATCCACAAAGCCACTTTTAATTCCGGAGGCAAGGGATCGCGGCCCGGTTCGTGTGTCCACCCCTGGCAGGTGAAACAGGCTCTGTCACGTAAGGTTTTTGTCTCCTGACATGTGACAGGTACTAAGCTGGTGATTCTATTCAGGCATACATGCACCTGGACAAGCTTCGCAGAGCAACGCAGAACGGGCTCATAGCTCAGGTATTTCAGGTACACACGCTCTGCATCAATCACACGCTGGAGATTCACAAGCAACCAGGTGGACAACAGCAAATGATTAAAGCTGTAACCGATACACCGCTAACGTAATTAATTGGGAGTATTGACCTCTGGCTTTGGTCAGTGGTGAGCCCCTGGCTCCCTCTGTGTGTGGGTATATGGGTGTGGCGTCTGGGGCTGTGATCGTGCAGTGGAGGCACACAGAGTAAGGGCATCTGCGGGCAGGTATGAGGGGAGGAGTGTCCCCATCCTCGGTGGTTACGCCTGCCGCAGCACCGTGTCTCCGTGGGGGTGTAAGGGATGCCCGCTGGCGGTGCGTTTGGCTCAGTGCGTTCGGCAGAGAGTGTTGGGCTCAGTGCGTTTGGCTCAGTGCGTTGGGCTCAGTGCGTTTGGCTCGGTGCGTTGGGCTCAGTGCGTTCGGCAGAGAGTGTTGGGCTCAGTGCGTTTGGCTCGGTGCGTTGGGCTCAGTGCGTTTGGCTCGGTGCGTTGGGCTCAGTGCGTTCGGCAGAGAGCGTTGGGCTCAGTGCGTTTGGCTCGGATGCGTTGGGCTCAGTGCGTTCGGCAGAGAGCGTTGGGCTCAGTGCGTTTGGCTCGGTGCGTTGGGCTCAGTGCGTTCGGCAGAGAGCGTTGGGCTCAGAAAGTTGGGCTCAGAGCGTTCGGCTCAGTGCGTTTGGCAGAGAGCGTTGGGCTCAGAGCGTTGGGCTCAGAGCGTTGGGCTCAGTGCGTTTGGCAGAGAGCGTTGGGCTCAGTGCGTTGGGCTTGGTGCGTTCGGCAGAGAGCGTTGGGCTCAGTGCGTTGGGCTCAGTGCGTTGGGCTCAGAGCACGTTCCTCTGGCTCTGCCCTCTCCGGCAGCTGCTGAGGGGGGAGACTGTCTCCCCCAGACAGCTGCACGTGGGCCTCGGGTAACCAGAGGCTTACAGCATGCAGCAACGCCTCTGGAAGTGAGAGGAGGGAGTCGTCGCATCTGAACACTACACACACACACACACACACACACACACACACACACACACACACACACACACACACACACACACACACACACACACACACACACACACACACACACACACACACACACACACACACACACACACACACACACACACACACACACACACACACATACACACACACACACACACACACACACACACACACACACACATACACACACACACACATAAATAAAGACATACACATACACACTCCACATTGCCTCTGGAAGTGAGAGGAGGGGGGCATCATGTCTGAACGCTACGCGCACACACACACACACACACACACACACACACGACATGCACACATCTGGCTTTCTGTGAAGTTCCCAGCTACTGCTCCCAGCCCTTGCTGAAACTTAAATAACTTTCTGTCAGTCAACGCTGTTATGATGCTTTCTTGTAAGAACTAATTATCTGTAGGCAAAATAATATATTATGAATAGTACATATTATAAATGGAACCTAAAAATAGTACTCGTAAACAAAGATCAACCGCTTTCTTTTTAAATAATACTTTTTCATCTGTGTGTGCATGCTGGAATGCTTACAGAGGAAGTTATTAGGAGTAAGAAACCAAAGGAATTCTTTACATTGCATTATTGTCATTAAGTAAACGATCCTATCCAGAGTGACTTACTTATGTTACAATTATTATCTCCATTTAAACAGCTTGATATTTGCAGAGGCAATTCTGAGGTTAAGTACCTTGCTCAAGGGTACAACAGCAGGGGAATCGAACCAGCAGCCTTTTGGTTATGAACCCTACTCCGTACCATTTTTCTACACTTTTTGCTCACTGATTATATGGAAAAAGTTTAGGGCAGTATTTTAAACACATATCCAACGTGTCAACGCCGTGTGCCGGGGTCTGTGTCTGCCTGTCTGTTACAGAGCCTCAGATGAGCGCAGCCTGAGAGGCTACCGTAGCGCTAGCCGCAGGTAGCTAATATCCATTTCGCCACAAACAGCGTGGGCACCATCTGCCTGGCTGTCTTGAGGAGCTGGACCTGTCCCCAGCGCAATTTACTCCCCTCCCCTGTGTGTGGCAGCCAGTGTGCGGCCGTCTCTGAGCCCTGGGCCTCCGGCTGGATGCTGTCCGCTCCTCTGCAGACAAACCTCGCAGCCTTTGCGGGGGAAGCCTCTCCCCGGGTTTCTGGTTTCAGGGATTTGGAACACGGGGTCTCGTTCTGGAAGCAGAATGTTCCATGAGATTTTTTTTTTTAATGAGGTGTCAGTGTTTTATAGTGGTTAAAGAGCTGAGTTTGAATTTGAGTTCCCAGGAGGAACACAGTAGTTTTACCTAATAGAGAGAGGTTCATAACCTAGAATGTTTCAGTAAATACCCAGAAAAATGGTATGTAAAGGAGTATGCCGTGTGATTTGCCAGGGATGAGGGTGTCTGCTCTATTGATGGGTAAGGTGGGACGTTTGAGTGGGAAACAGGAGCTTGAGCTTAACTGAGATATTTCCTGGTTCATATATTTTCCTGTCCAGCAGAATGTTGTTTATGATTCTGGATTCAAACTAATCTGTGGGAAATTACAAACTCATTCAGCACTTACAGGCTTGTTTTATTGATCACACAGCTCTGGTTTAAATTTGGATTAAAATCATAAGCAGAAAATGAATGGATTTTATCAAAAACTGAAATTCATTGAACAGTGTCCTCCTTGAGGTATAAAATTTTGAGGTATAAAAATTGGCCCAAGTGCAAACAGGATTCTTGAGCAATAGGCATATACTGTATGGTGATGATAATATAGCATGTCTAAAAGCTTAAATCACTTCACCCTCCATACTTGGCTTTGCATTGTCATGTTAGCAGGTCCAGCAGAAGTTGTGGGCAGTTTGTGGGTTGTCTTTTAATAGCTGGTTAACCATGGACAATCCCATTATAATCAGCATTTCCCAGGAACTGGCCACTGTTTTCCTTGCAGCTGGGATTTTTGACTCAGGCACATTCTTAACTGAAATAATGGTTACTCATGTGCAGTAAGTTTAACCTGAATCTCCACTGACTGTTATGAGTGTTTTTCCCCAGTGTGTGCAAGTGCTTTTCATTTTTATATAGTACATTTTTATACTATTTTAATGTTTAATGTCCAGTTGAAAGAACTTTATTACAGACACAGTTAGGCAGCTAGACCAGGGTGATCCCTGTTTATGTACTGTATATAACGCACACACACACACACATGCACGCGCTGTTTGCCTCGGGGTTAGAGGAAGAACGTTGCATGCGGCACATGCATTAACTGGATAGATTAGCGCAGTATGGAAGGCCAGGCTTTAGCCCGGGGATGGGAGGGGCTGGAGTGTGCACACAGTCTCTCAGACTGTCAGTCATCAGGCACTGTAAACAGGGACAGATAAGTTCAGCACGGCGGAGTGTGAGGGTGTCTGTAGCCTGCCTGCTAAGGTGTGGTTTGATAGCTGCAGCCTGTTCCGTTGTCACTCGCACAAAGAGCTTTTCATGTCAGAGTGGAAGCCTCTTATTCTGTCACCAGGCTGCGGAGCATGTACTCTTTTGAAGCGATAAGTTTGAAGGTTAATTATAATTTCTCTGGGGAAAAGCCGTGCGGCCGTATTTCCTGCGGGAGGCTGTTGAGCGGGGGTCACCCGCAGATTCGAGGGTCTGTGTCATGGCCCGTGTCAGGGACAGAGCTTTTTTGCCCTGATGGACTGGTACACGGTTGTACCTGTTTGCTGTTCACCTGGAGGCGATGCCGGTTCTGAGATGAGAAGAGGACGTGGTGCCTCTCGCCTCAGGCAAAGAGCACCTCGGCCTTCCACCCCCGCGCTGGGCCTGTTAACCCTTAACCGCCCAGTGACACAGCAAACACTGGGGACGGGTCACTCCTCCAGCCTTCTCTGTAAAGCTTTAATGGGCAGCCTTAGACCCGTTTAAACAGTGTAATGATTATCAGAGCATCCGATGCATTCATTAAATGATTGATATTTCCTTTATTGAACGCAGAAATGACCACATTTCATTTGTTTCGTGTTCATGTTCACATGTTTTAACAATCGCTGATAAATTTTGAGAGCGAAATGAAGGTGATCCACTTGCATGAATAATTAATTGTGAAAGATGCCCCCCCTCCTTAGGAACAGTGTGAGATGCTGCTGTGGCCCCTGCTGCAGAAGCGAGTAAACGCCCCACATTCCATACCTCTCTCCCCTGCGGTCAGGACGTTTGGGGCCAGACAGAGCCGGCTCTGTCATCTCAGTGGGCAGAGTAACACTTTGCTTAATTGCGGCTCTTTCTCTGGCTCTGTGGAGGGGCAGCGGGTGCAGGCCAGGTTCTCACACTGCCTCCATCTGTCACCCTGAGCCCTGCAGGGATCGCTGAGATCCGTACACACTCACACACACGATCATTTACAGCACACACACACAGTCACACTCACACACACACACACACACACACACACAGTCACACTCACCATCACCATCACACTCACACTCACACACACACACACACACTCTCACAGGAATTCCAGTGATTGTTACACTCACACCATTATGAAATAGCGAAACGCAAAAAAAGTTGTCACTCAAAGTTAAAGATGAAATGTAGTGCAATTAATTAAACTAACCTAAACTATTAAACTAAACTAGGTCATAGTCACGTCTGCCATACAGCCCTCAGATCTTTGCGGATAAATCGCTGTTTCTAGTTTTCATTTTCTTTGCACGTCTGGTTTGTCATGCACCCCTACATCCCCCCACGGTATTAGGAGCCTGTGATCATGACCAGGGCAGAAACGAGAGCAGAGAAAGCTGTGAAGTCAGGGCTGAAGGGCCCAGAGAGGGAGGATGGCCAGGAAGGCACCAATCCCTGCCCTCCCTAGCTCCTCTGAGCTCATTACCCCACCAGGCATCCGCGGAGCCGAGGACAAAAGAGGGGAGAGGTCATTAAAGCACTGCTTTTCATCGGAGGCCGTGGCGGCCGGGCCCAGGGGCTGGCGCTCCGGCGGCCTGCAGCCGAGACCCGCGGCCTGCCAGGAACTCGCTGCCGAACACGGCAGCCACAACGTCACGCGAGACTGGCAAACCTCACCGCTGGCTCTGTCTCTCCGCGCTTCTTCTCTGATCTCCGCCTCGCTCTGCAAAGTGCAGCGTAAATCAAACACCTCGTAAAAAGTTGTAGCCATCCCGCAGTGGATAATGTCCCTGTCAGCTGGGCTGTTAGCTTTGGCTTCCACAGCTGTGGTTTGTGAACTTGTGTTGCGTTGTTTTTTTTTTTCTCGTTTTTTCTTTTGCATACGGAGGAGATGAGCGTCTATGCGCAGCTTTGTGATTGGAGAGTAAGTGAGACTAAGCTACATCTTGGACTGTAATGAAAAGATTTTCTCAGTCTTTCTTCTTTTTTCTGCCTCTGTTCAGTGAGCAGTAACTGTGAATCTGTAATCCCTCATCTCCAAATGCCTCAGAGAGAGAGAGAAAAAAGGCAGCTGTTTTATTACAGGGTAGAATAATAAAGATTTGGATGCATTACGTCAGCAGTGTCAGAGCTGGCAGGTATTCAGATTATGCCACTTTTCCTGTGTCTCTCCTTTTCTCCCCATTCCTCCTTTTCCCTTCCTCCATCTCACCTCCCCCTCTATCTCGCCCTCCTTCTGTCTGTCCTCTCCACACTGTCTGTCTCTTTATTTTTCTCTAAATCTCTCCTCTCTCTTTCTTAATGCATTTCTCTCTGACTCTCAGAATCTCTGTGCCCCACACACACATAGCCAGTTCTCTCCCAGCACAAGCTTGACTTTACCGGAATAACCCTGTAGTGGTCTTACATACCTGGTATTCAGGTGTCTCCATGAAGTGTTCTGGAGGCCCCTGTATTCAGACTGTTTGCCCCCTCTGAATTTTATCAGAGAACCTCTTTCCTTCCAGCACACCAGATTCAATGTAGACATCAGGAACACTTCGGGTGTCCGAGAGTACAACCCTAGGCATGGTCTGAAGAGAAAACTCACCCCAAGCTTTGTATGTATTGCAGATCAAGGAAAGATGGAAAAGTGTGATTTTAAAGCACTGTATCTCTTAATTAACTTCCACCTTTCTCATCAGCATGGTAGTCATCCTAGCTGTTGTGCCCATGTGAATTTACAGGACTTCTTAAGAAATAAATACGTTCGTAAGAACATTATTAATGTGTCATTACGTAATTCTTAACCCCCTTGAGGAAAGCTGGAATTGCTCCTAGAAATGCTCGTTTGATCAAAGGCTAGGCTGGGATATATGTGAAAGGAGGATTATCTGCCCAGTGCAGTTCTAGGACAGGAACAATAAACACCAGTCTAAATGTTCCTGCCTTATATGTTCTCTCATAACACGTGTTAAACGGCCACAGAATCTGTATGAATTCAAGGCTCCTGTTACTCTCCAGAGCTTTTTTTTTTCGGGCCCCGAAACATCCCCCAATTTATCCGTATTAAACGGACAAGAGCCAAAGTGGGAGGGGAGAGGGAGAGCGGGGGCGAGAAAAAAGAGGGGCCCTGTCAAAATCCATAAAACTGCAAAGTATCAGAGGATTTTAAGTGACAGAGGCGCACTGGCCCTAATGTGAAGATTACAGCGACGGCAGTCCCCGCACATCCTGGGAGAGCCAAGGAATGCACGCCTTAACCAACTCTTGCAGCGATTTTCTAAATACACTTCCAAGTCCATACTATTACCCATTTTTCACGTCCAATTGCTCTGTTATGGTAATCGTCAGACTCGCACCATGCTGTAATTACTCACAGCTGACTTCAGAAAGAAATATTCCACACCCCCACGGTTCGGCTGCTGGCTTTTTCTGGGCTATTAACCCATTCCTGTTTATTAAATTCCTCCTGGTAATTCTCGCCGGCCAGCCCTTGATTTCGATCGTTGTTTCTGGCCTAATGGCGTGGAGTGGAGACACGATAGTTTTTGTTTTTTTTTTGCCTTTCTCTCTGTTTTTTTCCACTGTAAAGCTTATGTGTAGCTTTGGTAAGCACACAGGCCACAGTTTATATTTGAAATGATTCATTTTTCTTATACTTTGTTGTTAATCTTGTGTGTGTATGTTTAGATTGGGGGATTTTAACTCCATCTGTTCCTAATTATTGCCACTGTAGTGTCATATGAAATGTCTATGCTCAGCCCACGCTTATGTAGCTGAGATCACATGCATAGCCGAATGAACGGTGACGACTGTCAGAATACATATTTTCACAATTTTCAAAATTATATACTAAGGGTTTATTTTGACAGGAAATAGGTACGCTGATGTTTTTTACTACTTTATTACACAGGAATATGAATATGATCTAATCCCGTCAGCATGGTGCTTTATTTTTGTCATTGACGGTACTTGTGCTCTTGTATCATAACTTCAGAACATTATAGTTCACAGGGAATTCAGTCCCCAGTCTTATGTTTAAATATGAAGCTTGAAAAACAAGACAGTACTGGGCATTTTCACTCCAGTTCTTCTCAGGTCAGAGCTGGCCAGGCTACAGGCTAAGCTGGCCACTGCTGTGGAAGGCACAAAACTGCCTACAAGAATACAGCAGAATCCTCTGTGTGTGTGTGTGTGTGTGTGTGTGTGTGTGTGTGTGTGTGTGTGTGTGTGTGTGTGTGTGCATGTGTGTGTGTGCACATGTGTGTGTGCGTGTGCCTTCACTGTATTTATATACATGAAGCTCATTCATACTATATATCATATAGCTATTTTATTACTTGATTGCTATTGTTATAGCTCTGTCTTACTCTTCAGACCGCATGACTACAGGTTGCAGTTACCACCCCTGAGCTCCCCACCTCTTCTCTAAAATGAGCTGATTATCCCCCACTTATCAGACCAGGTCTGGGAACTGGCCAGCATGACCACAGAGTTACTGGAATAACTCCAGGTCCAGTTACGCCTGAGTGATTGACCTCCGGCCGTTTCTCCTGCCACAGAGGCTCAGACAGCGTGCTCCGTGTTTGCTCCCATACAGGCCGACTGGAAGCATCCCTGTTGGGCTCTCAGAAAGGGCTGTCTCCCTGCCCTGCTTCTCAGCACAGAACACATACACTGGAAATACATGCACTATGACAGCGTTACTACTAAAATACCAGCATAAAGACAATTTAGGAAATGTGTGTATTAGTTTGTATTGGTAAATATTCTTATAAATAGATTTCAAATAGATTCACGAAATTTTATTGTGATCCATTGATGAAGCTTCATGAGCCTTTTGTGTTAGTCAGTCATTTTTTCTTCCCTCTGGGAATATTAACATGATGCTGATCTGTTACTGTGTCTATGCTGCACAGATTTATTTATTGTTATTGTATGGATCAGCTATGATAGTGAGCTCAGGGAATGGGATGAACTATCCAGTGTGTTAAAAGAACCAAGAATCAGTTCAGCTTTTGCTGAACCAACAAACCCAATTAACCGGAGAGCAGCTGATTTGTTGGGGCAGCACTGGCTGGAAGTGCTCACAGATTAATAATAATAATCATTATTATTACTGAGTTAGGAGTAACTCCAATCAGGGAGGTGTCTGTAACCCAGAGAGAAGTATAGGATGTCCCTACTGAACGTGATGTCATCCTTCATTACTGTAAGTGGAGTGGTAGCCAAGTGGCTCCAGGTCTCAGAGCAGCCATTGATGATTTCCTGCTTCCGAGCCCTCACCTGGGCAACCTCCACTCACCTGTGAGAGAGAGAGAGAGAGAGAGAGAGAGAGAGTGTAGCAGAGAGTGAGGGAAAGAGAGTGATGAGAGAGACAGTGAAACAGAAAGAAGGAGATGGAAAGAGGGAAAGAAGGAGAGAGAAGGAGGTAAAATAAAAAGAGGAGAGAGCAGGAGAAAGAGAGAGAGAGAGAGGGAGAGAGAGGAGTGGGCTGCACAGCCAATCAGGAGCCAGTCACTCACATCTGAATTAAACTGTGCAAAACAGGCCCCAGGGCTGGTTGCTAAGCAGTGAGTCGGGCTTGGCGATGTCCGCGGGGACGCGACCGCCAGCCTCCGACAGGCAGGAGCTGCTGCTGGGCTCCTTTTGAGGGACCTCACATGCACCACCACAGGAGCAACTTTGGGCACCATTCGGGGGTGAAAACAGCACTGTAATGATCTGTGGCGGGCCTTAGGGTTACGCAGCTCAGATTTAAATTCAAAATGCGCTTTTTTTTGTTGGCATATTTGTGTTGTTTCTGGTGTAATGTACGGTGTGTAGACATACAGTAATACTAAGAAAAAATGCTTTTCTTGTATGCAAAGCATGGTGTAGAAGCTATCAGTGATCTGGTATTTGTTGTGTTTCTTTTTTTTTTTTTCCATTTTCTCAACTCGGGGACCCAGTGTGCAGCAACCTAAAATTAATGATTCCTTTTGGGTGAATTTTGATATTTCATTCACATTTTTTTATTTATTTACTTCTGTGATTGTTCTGGCTGTGTGGCCAAGTCAATGCTGTTCTGTGAGCTGTCACCATGGAGATGTTCCTGTAAACCTGGGAGATACACATGTTATGGCCTTGATTATTGTAGGAGTGCACTTGAACATTTTGTTTTGTTTGGTTTTCCCCAAAGATTTTTCTTTTGGTTCCATTGCATTACCACGTGTGTGTGTGTGTGTGTGTGTGTGTGTGTGTGTGTGTGTGTGTGTGTGTGTGTGTGTGTGTGTGTGTGTGTGTGTGTGTGTGTATGTGTGCGTGTGTGCGTGCGTGTGTGTGTGTGTGTGTGTTTTTATTGCACCTTTAGGCCCAGATTTAATCTTACTGAAATGCACTTCTTTCTTAACATCTTAAGCATCAAATCAGTCAGTCAATTCATCAGTATGTCTTCATTGTTCCAGTCGGAAATTTGGTGTGTAGACAGAATCATTGTACACAGGCTCAAAAATACACAGACTGGTGGACAGGTGCACATTCAACTCATCAGGTCACATGCTGGCTTTATGAAGCATGCTTTACATTCAGAAATCTGCTTCTGCTGAATTTAAGTGTGAATAAGGTGGCGCCTATATTTTTATAAACACACCTATTGTGTAAGAAAGGAGGAGAGTGCTCCTAGGCTGTCAGAGATTTTTCACATCTCTGCAAAGTTAGTGCTGATAGCTACTGAAGCAGGAGCTCCACGGATCTCTGTGTAAACCACATATACAGACACTCAGGAGTGCATTGCAGTGCGGTCCACTGTATTTTGCTTAATGTCCCAATACATTATGTGTATGATATTTTATATACTGTGAAGTGTAATATGGTGCATATTCTCACTGTATATTCTCCAACATTTCTTATTATAATCACCGTCCTGGTTTGTTGCTGGTTGGATATCTGTGCTTTGTGTATCAGCCATTACTGAAATAGTGAGGCGGGATTTCAGAATGTTCCTAATAGAAAACAGCCTCCATCCGTAGCTCAGTCTTCCTAGCAGTAGTGTAAGTACATTTCAAATGTTGATATTATCTTTCATTCTGGGAGCTTTAATTGTTTCTTTCAATGGATACAATGCGTTCTTCCATAAACCTCACAAAGAGATGGACAAAAATAGTCGCAGGCTTATCCTTTACTCGGGGGTGGCTGAGTTCAAGTTCATTGCAGCTGGATTTGTTTGGTATGGAGCTGGAGACCTTGATCTGCTATTTTTGTATGTTGCAATTCAGTAAGAAGTGCATGCATACCATGAGAGTATTTTATGCTAAGCAGCCACAGTGCGGGTTAATGCATTAGAGCTAGTGTGTTTAGCTGCATTTTGTAGGTGCAAAGGATGTACTTGCTCTGCAGCAGGGTTTCCTAAGATTTTGGTGATAGATGGCCAGTTTGGATTGGGCACACATGAAGCTAAATTAAGTCCAAAACCATACATTTGTGTTTACTGTACATTCAGAATGTGGACTCTCATTAAGGCCATTAAGACCATAATGCAAAGGAAACTTACATTTTTCTTAAGTTGTGAGTAAAGCAGAGGAAATTAACTAGCTACACTAGTAACATCGACAACAAAACGTAGCCCAGTCCAGAATTTGACCTTAGCCCTGGGCATGTTTCCCCATGTGAAAACAAAAAAAGCCTTGATACGGTATCACAGTATCTTCCCCCATGGAAAACAGGAGGGAAAAAGTTAATAAGTTCCTTCCTTCCATACTGATACCAAACACAAGCATAGACGTTCTGCAGGAGCCTATTAAAACAGCAGATGAAATGATGCTAAAAATGTCTCAGTTCTTTGTTTCTTACCCTGACCCGGAAACAATTACCTTTGCTATTCAACAATTCATATATATATTACAAGTTAAGTACATCTTTGAAACTTTGCAACATGAATGATTGCTTTTTCAAGAACTCGTTTCTGTAAAGATCACAATGTCAAGCAGACAGGTAAACTCAGCATTTTCAGGCGGTTTCATGAATGTTTTTCTACATGCACCTATGTTCTACACATTCGGTTACGCTTTCAACGCCATGAGTTTGCAAAATAGAAGTCCATTAGCTAGCTAGCTAGTAGCCTTGTCTGACTGAAACCAGTAGCTGACATGTTCTGGCTATTAACTGGAAATAATTTTCTCTTTAAGGGGACTTTAAAGAGACAGTATTGTAAAGGGGCTATGCATGAGTTAGCACTGAATGTCAGTTTTTTTGCCATGAGTTTTCGGCTGCTGCATGCAACATTCTCAGAGGCTACATTTGGCCTCCGGGCCGCCAGATTCTGGGGACATCTGCACTACATTGATAAAATGGTAAAATTACTAGGCCTGAGTTACTGAAAATAACAAAAAACCCAACCAATTACTATCACTTTCTAAAACTGCATTGTTTTTCTCATTGCTATTTGCACTGAAGAACTGAAGCATACAGAAGAACAGCATTGCAATAAAATTGCTGCATGCTTCAATTCCACAGTGATTAAAATACCAGCACAGGGTCAGTCAAAATCATTAATAAAAAAAGGAATGAATCATGATTAATTAACATGAAATAAATTAAATAAATGTTTGGAGATTAGGAGATGGACTGGTGTCATGCTGTGTATGTACTTATTTAATTTTGTGGACACACACAAACACATATATGTGCACATTCACCCTCTCTCTCTCTCACACACACACACAGTTTATATATATACAATACAGTTCAAGGGTTAATACTTTCTTCACCTGTTGTAAGGGCTAAAAAAAAGATAATTTACAGAAATGAAAACAAACTTTAATGCAAATGAAAGATCTAAATGACAGCATTTCCTGTGACCATCAGATAAATGCAATTAGCTTCTGCCAAACTCTGAAACTTGAGCTATTTTTCGTACTTAACGTGTTAGAAGGGGCCGTGACATTGTGCTCACTCATTAGACAATTCTGACTAATTACGTTAAAACAGAATCAAAGTAGCTGCTGTTCAGCATTGTTTTACCTGGCTCATCTTAAATTTGATTATGCGTTCGTTTTAATAAATTCTATTTCAGACAAAAAGAGCCCTTAATAATGTTCGTGTCTCATCTTCATATCTTAATCATTAGCAGGGCTGGTTTTTGACAGGTCACTTTGAAGTAACTGCACGTAGTTGTGGACAAAATGTCATTTTTTAACACTGCTCAGCACCACCAGTGCATGTCTTAGGAGTCACTGAGATGACATAGAGCAGGCCTTCCCACATGCACGTCAGTGAGGACAAGTGGATGTGTACGTCTGTCAGCTTCAATGACACCTCTCTGTCTCTGCCCTACTACAGTGTCACACCTGAATCTCCGACACAGGCTTGCTCTATCGGGTGAAGACGGCAAGCCGGTCTGACGTTGCATTTTAAACGTTGAGCTGAGGGTGGAGGGTAAGTTGCGTCATATTGAGTTCTTTTTTAATGCAGTGCACACCACACAGTTTGCTCGTGGGTGGATCTAGCAATGGCAGCTGAACAGATCTTATCTCAAGCTATCGCTTAATGTTTCTGTTTGTATGTCTGTTTATTAATGGAGTCGATTTTTATTAATTCTTTCATTTAGTCACTTTGGCAAGAGCAGTGTGTGTGTAAGTAAGTGAAAGCACTCAGGAGCACTGTAGGTCTGCCTGCACTGGCATGGGGAGGGCTGGGTACATTAGGGACATTTTAAAGGTGTGGCCCTGGGGGTAATTAGCCCAGCACCAGGTTAGACCCCAGACTGGGGGTTTCCTGTCCCGGAGGAACGGCAGACGAATGGATTACTCCATTTCCACGTCCAGTGTCATCAGAAAAGCCGTCCTGGCTGCACGGCAGACCCTCGTCCATGATGTTTAGCTCAGTGCTGTCGCGCGGCTCCTCGGTTTGTCTTCGGTATAATTGGTCACAGGTGGGTCCTGCACTTCCTTGGAATTCCAATTACTGTGGAAACACCGACTTCTTGAAATCTTAAAGGATCAGCATGGAATCTCAAAAATAAAGGCAGACATTTTGACAGGAGAGACCTAAACCCATGCCAGGGAAGCCTTCCCTTCTTAACCTGGTTCCAGGAATCACCCAGGGGGTGGGGGTTAGTGATATCATACGTATTTCAACTCTTGATCCCTCACTCACTGTCAATCACGGGCATGTGCTGTGTGTAAGGCGCACCTACAGAAGCATGTCTGTCTTGGAATTATGTGACTGTTTGTGTGGCACATCTTTACCTCAAAGGGGTTCTGCCCCTCATAGCCTCACCTGCTTTTGGGATTGGGATTTTTCCCAATAATTTGACAGAAAACGAAGCAGAGTGTGCCAATGCTGTAATGAGTGGATGGTGGGGGGGGGATCTGCCATTTTTCCTGAAGGCACCCTATGTGTCCCCACTGAACAAAGCAGGACAGGATCTATACATATGGAGAGTGATTTCACTCTCTCTGGGCTATTAGCAATGATGTCGGCTGCCTGCTCCCTGCACACGCCCACACTCCAACACTCCTACTCAGTGAGTTTATGTATCTGTGCATTAAGCGGATGTGAGGCCGGGCGGGGAAATTGGATAGGACAGGGTTATCTTGGCTTGGCCTTGCTGAAGAGTCCTCTGTGGCCCTCAGCAAAAGCATGTTGACACACCGCAAGGAAATGCGATCCACTGTGTTAAACATAAATTAAACAAGGGCATTGATGGATTCATCCCTTTGTTACCATATTGATTTATTCATTTTCTAACGTTCAAGAAGCCATCTACCTTTTCTGATTATGCGCCTGCTGGTGGCTAACCCGCATAGCGTTGGATTTTGCAGGCTTTTTTTATGGAAAGCATCGCATGTTTAAAGCGCACTCTGTGGTGACGTGCATTATTGCAAAATAATCTGCGGCCTATCTCCTGGGGTCTGATGAAATTTTCGGAACGTGCCGGAAAAATTAACCTCGGCTTTGTTCCCGGATAACCCGGGAAAAATGACCACTTCATCAAGATGACTGCTAAAACAATCCGCCGGTGTCCCTCGCCGTGGCGACCACAAAGGGGTTAAGCCATTGGTGGGCTTGAATCATGACTGAGGATTGCTGTTGGTCACTTATCTTTTTAATTAGGTTTTCACTTCTCGGCGGCATTTCCCCCTCCAGCCCGGGTGACAGATCTGTCCGCACGCTAGGTGCACAGCGCATTATTTTCTCTGCATCGCGGGATAATTAATATATTGGCTCTATACATATTTCATGCGCTCTGCTCTAAAATTGTAAAGGAGGGGTTAAAAAAAAGAAGATTTAAAAAAAATCAAAAGATTAATTAGAAGGGAAAGAAAAGAATGTGTCTGCCGAAAGCTTCATTTAAATGAGGGGGAGCAGCCGAACTGCTTTTAAACCTCCATGAAGGATAAGCAGTCCCCTGTATTAGGAAACGCACCATCTATTCTCCCCCTGTACATTATTTGTATTCAAGGTTTTTGAAATGACATTGCGATCTGATGATGCACCAGCCCATTATATTGTCTAGCAGGACAAATATCCTGGCGTTTTCTCTGTAGAACTAACACAATTTTTCCATGTCAGAGGTGGGTAATATCCTGCCGGTCCGGGAGCCTCCGAGTGCATAAGGAATGATGCTATTAATCCTCTTGGGCAATCTCCTGGTCTGATTATTAGGGAAATAAATTTGCATGCTGCATATGAGCCAGGTGAATCACTGAGGGCACAAATTATATTTCCTGACAGCAAGGTAGAGAATGGAGCAGCTTTGGTTACCCCGACCCCACACACCCCACCCCACACACACACACACTCACACACACACTCTCTCCCCTCCTCCCCCCTCTCCTGAAAGCTAGAGGAATTTCAATTCATTATCCTGCGAGTGAGTGGTGAGTCCTATTCTGGTTTTAAGTTTGCGTTGACTCCAGTTATCTCCCAGTGAAGCCCAGCTCTCTCCAGTGACCATCACTGTAATCGCTACTTACAAATCGCTAAAATAATTGTGGTGGATGTGCGGTGAGCGTGCGGACGAGACTCTGACGTGCGCAAGGTATCCGCCAGACTCCCAGCATGCCGAGGTGTCATTCAGGAGTTCCGCTCGTGTTTTTCTGTCCCCCCTCGTTGTGTCCTTCAGCCCTTTTTTCCGGCTCTTTCCCGAATCCCGTTTTAACCGCTGTAATGATGTTTATACAGCCCTAACACTTGCACTGTGAGATGAAACGTTCGGTTTTTCCCAGATTGCTCAAATTCCATTCCTCTGACGGGTATTCCTCCACTTGGTAATTTACTATGATTGAGTTATCCATGTGCTATTGTACCTCCTCTTTGTAATGACACCTTTATTCAGGTTTGCTTAATACCCCTGTTTGTGTTTTGTGCTGGGAAAGTAAGCAGCAGGAACAGGTTTTTGCAGATACCTCTCACGTGCTGGCAGTGAGGCTTTCCACAAGGGCAGCAGTGACGTGCAGAATGCTACGCTCTCTGAAACAGGGAGAGTGCGCTGAGCTCTAACATCCACCATCAAGCGCTCAGTATTTGCTCTCTCTCATTCACTGACCCCATCTGTAATGGTCCATAAATGCGCAGCCTAATGAGCTGGTCAAGGGTATCTGCTTCATTATTTAATGTCCTATTTATGGATGACATCTTACAGAACCAAACCGCGGCCCAACGTGAGGACAGACCCGTTCTGAGTTTAATGTTTTCGGCCTCTAAGCAGCGACCGCTGAAATGCTTTAAACATCTACGATGTGGTTAATTTATCAGTCTTTGCAGTATTTATTTAAAGGCTGTTTTTAATTCCGCGGTGTGGTGGTAGTGCCGCTCACCCTCTCTGGAGTGTTTTAACTGAGGAGCATTTCAAGTGCACAGATTCATGGACTCACCATTAGCAGACTTGTGTCTAATGGTGGTTTGGTCACAGCTGCTGATAATACACATTTTGAGTGCTAAAATCATTGCATCTCTGGTCCACCAAATCTGACCTGAAGGACTGAGTCAGCTCTTCATGTGAGAACAGCTTGCACTTTTTTTTTTTTTTTTTTTGGCACTGGGAGCCGATAATTGGCCGCACGGTTGCGATGGGCTGTTGACACGGCGCTCGCAGGGTCGGAGTGGGTCCGTGGCTCGGGAAAGCCAGGCGGCGCCGAGCGGGACAGGAGGGCTTCCTGCAGGCAGCGTGCCTGGCAGCACAGAGCTCTTAATAAAACAGAGGCGCGGAGAGGAGAGCAGAGGAGAGGACAGGAGGAGGGAAAGTGTTGCTTCTCTACCTCACAACAACAACAAAAGTGCCGATAATGAGAACGGGAGAGAGCGTTTCAGGTCAGGAGCACTGGTGTCTCCCGCACGCGGAGAACTCTCCGGAACGCTTTGTCCCTCCCTCCTTCCAAAAGGTGAGAGCCGAGGGCCTGTGGAGCTTCTGTCGTTACTGAAAAGGACAAACAGACCGTGGAGTTAAGAGTCACCGGCAGCCATTGCTGGTGTTACAGCAAGCAGAATGTTTTTCAGCGTGAATGGAGTAGTACAGGTGAATAAAACTCGGAACACGTAGCTCATTGAAATGGTGGGTGGTGACGGATAAGCAAATACACAGTGATTCTTGTTTGTTGAATCCCTTACACAAAAGATGTGCTTTATTTTTACTGTGATTCAGCTCAGGTTCAGGATTATTATTTTTTTTAATTCTCATGTCAAGGATGCTGCCACTTGACAAGGCCAGTCATGTATCTGACTGCCTTTTGGTTTTAGCTGATAAACACTAAAATGCAAGAATGATTGGGATGTGTTCTAGTATGATTTTAAAATGGCATCAACTTCAGAATTGTTTCCCAAGCTTGTCATTCTATAGGGCAAGCTGAGAATTTTGAACAAGGAACTACTACTCTATATATGTTATTATATTATAACATAGATGAAGGACTTGTCAGTCTGTGTGTCCTACACCGCTGCCCCAAAACAAAAAATATAGGCTTTTAGATTCAGCCACAAATCCCTCTTATCTACTGATTCTAGCTGCTAGAACAATAGGCACAAACTGAAGCTTACTGTTCCTGTTAAAGTGTAACTTCATAAACTTAAATTTATTGCCATCTTCTGAAATCAAATGAATAACTAGGAACAGTAACAAGTTGCCACACTAATGCCAGGTGACATGCAACAGATAATGTATAACAAATGGTAACCTAAATTCTTTAAATAACACATTATTTTCCATTTAAAATAGTTGCTGTTACCAGTATGGACATAACCTCTCAACAATTACAACCGCAATACAAAAGGACATGGAACTTTCATATATGTAAAACTGTACCTGTGATTATACTATAATGCATCACAGAAAAGATTCAAACCCTTATAGAGATACCAGCGTTATCAGTTATTTTTCATTATTTTATTCCTTTTTTCATATTGTAATTAATTTTTATTATTAACATATTTATTTTAAAATGATCAAAATAACACAGAATATTCAGCATGGAATGCTAACATCACATGATCTCATCCTGATCTGAGTGGAAAATAAGTTCTCCCCTTTAAGGCCGCATGACATTTAAGGCTTTTCATTTGTGCCATCCGGTACAGCCAGTAATTATTATTATTTTATGCTGTGGTATTGGTCAAGCCCCGTACTCCAGAACGCTCGTGCCCAGATAATAAGTACTGTCTCTAAAGCCTTTAAAAAATAGCAGCCACTTGAAGCCTTTTAATCATGAGATGCTCCTCCTTGTGCTCCAGCTTTGATTTGTTTTTCTGTTTTTTTCTTTCTTTTTTTTTTTTTTTTTTTAAAACCCTGGCATTATGCTTGCTTAATGAGGAATGTCCTTCAAGGACTAACAGGGCAAACACGGAGGACAAAAAATTCACCATAATCGTAATGACAATAACAGTAATAATAATGTTATTAATAAAAAAATAATTTGCGATTTGCATCAGGACTTTATTTCTCGGTTGGGCCCTGGATTGAATCTCCGGAAGAAGTTATACGGTAAGCGGATTTGACATGGGACTCAGTCTGTAAAACACAGAGCCTGGAATCTTAATCATGCATTGTGTTGCCTGAGCAGCGAGTAAGGCTATCAGTTAGACCCTCTCTGCCTGCCCTGAGGACAGAGGCCCCAGCAGCTGTCTCTGGGAGAGTAATAAAGAGGTGGAGATGAGCCAGCCCGTTTCGGAGCTGTTCCCTTACCCTGCTTGCATGGTATCTCCCTGTATCTCCAGTTCAGGCTTGTTCTGAGCATTGTGGATGGCTGTTGCCACCTGGACTCACTGGCCAAAGACAGTGGACAGCTCAGTCCACTCAGAAACAGGGTGCGAGTGGCACATCTTCGCTCCTATTGGTCAGAACATAACACCCCCCCCCCCCCCCCACTCCAAGGCGTCAACCTCCTCGGTGTCCGCCGTGTCATCGATCATGAGGCGGGAGATCACTGCTGGGGGCCGTAAGTCTCAGCGCCTCATTTACGTATGTAGATATTCCTATCAGGACAGGGGCATCCAGCGGAGGAACGCCTGACCTTGAAATATTAATTTATAGCCCCACTTTGAGAATTAAGTTTAGGCATTCAATGCAATTTAGAGCAGTGTCCTCCTACCCGGCCTGTGCTATTTTAATGTAACGAATGCCCTAAACATCTTGCAGTGTTGAATATTAAAGACGGAGGCCGCTTTGAATGTGACAATAAAGGAAGAGGGATCTTAGAGCATTTTAAAGATTGGGACGCCCAGAGAGACGGCGGGCCCAGAAGTGGGAGCCAGCCCCCCCCCCCACCCCCATCAGTCCAGAAGGCTGAGAGAGCCTGGAGAAGCCCAGCTGGGACCGAACAGCGACCCACTCTGTGGAGATATGGGTCACGCTTTCGAGTCCATGCCGCGGATTCCCTCTGAAGATGCACGCCGTACGCCTCAGTGTGATGAGGAGAACGGTATGCGCCATGCTCTCCCGCGACGTCCCTCGGAAACGTTATCTTCAAGGCACTCCCCCGGCCCCCAACCTTAGCGTTACGCTAATGTTAGAACGCACCATCGGCGTCTGAAGGCGAGGTGTGTGGGAGGAGAACAATGTGTGTCCTGTTCGTGAATTCATTCCGAATAGGGAGACGTCGCAGGAGAACATGACCGCGATTTACTTTCATTAACAGCAGCTGATGTAAGAGTTAAGCTAAATTTCAAGCATTTAGAGTTTCGTCCGAAAAAGAAATATGATTGTGGTTTGAGAGTGAGACTCATCATCTGTTTAAATCTATGGAAACATCAGGGTTTGGCAGTTGGCTACACCTTTTGTGGCACACTTCTTAATGAAATACAGTAATTGCATCCTGACTTTCCCCAAGGGGATACATAAAGTATCTATCTATCTATCTATCTATCTATCTATCTATCTATCTATCTATCTATCTATCTATCTATCTAATGTTTAATACACTTCAAAGTTGCATGGTATTAGTTACAGTAACTGATTCATTTTAAATCTTTAGGTATTTCTCACAAATAACCAGTTATAGTTCAAAATATTGCTATCAAATATCCCATTTTGCAAATTTACCTTCAAGCAAACTGAATGAAAACATGGAAATTAAAAAAAGTCCACTAACATTTTGTTGTTTCCTGCTTGTTTTTTTTTTTTTTTTTTGCTTGATCAGACAGGCCTCTCCTTAGGCTGCACAATTTTTGGAACCATTAAAAGAAAAAAAAAAGAAGGATAAAGCTCGGGCCTGAAATCAGTTCTTTGTGTATTTCAGGAGTGTCTACGGGGGTAAATCAGCAAAATGAATCCCATGTTAAAAAAAGAACATGTCTGTAATGAAGAGACAGTGTTAGGGAAGGAATGCTGGGATTACTGTGTGTGAGTGTGTGTGTGCATGTACGCGTGTACGTGTGCGTGTGTGTGTGTGCGTGCGTGTGCGTGTGCACGCGTGCGTGTCTGCGTGTGTGTGCACAGGCCGCTGGGACACTCCGAACTGTCCTTTGGCGTGTCAGTACGGGAGCCAGGAAGAGACAGGATAATTCAGTGCTGCACTCTTTTCATATTCATGACCTGATTTTCATATTCATGACTAGATATGATCCAATGCCTCTGTTCTCCCTCTGCCATGTGCTGGGATGCATCGCTGAAATGCGTCATGCACCTCCAATAAGTTATTCATGGCTACAGCACTCTTACCCGGTGTCATAGCTGCTTGAGTGTGTTCCTTTAGCGGGGATCACAGAGGTGCTTTGAAATGCAGAGACCCTCAGCAGGTGGCTGCTGAGGCAGCATTTGCATTCGAAGCGAGTGATACGCATTCATAAAGCCAAACAAAAAAATTATATGTCACTCTCAGTTCAAAGTACGCCACGTATAATAATAACACAGCATGCTGCCACACCAGAGATTTATTACGTGCAGCAAGACACTGTCGTTTGCCTTGGAGATTAGCGGAGCAATAAGTTATTATCATTACAATGCGCTACACGCTTAAACAAAAATTACGTGTTTAATAAGTTCCTCTTCGAATGTGTAGGCCTGCGTACAACACATGCCATTTTAAGTATTCGTCTGCTGGCCTGTTACTTGTACAGTGCTGGTGATGGACGATAATGCTTGCTGACCACTGGTATATCCATTTTTGTATAATCACTTTCTATGAGGCAAGCTCAACTGAGCATGTCAGGTTGCTGCATGGGGATGCACAGGAGGTGGCCTAGGGCCAGGTTGATAAAATTTCATGTTCATAAGTGGATGGGACTCTGGCTCGCTTGTGTTCATCCCAGGCAAGCCACGGCCAAGGAAACGTTTCAGGCTACAGCCCCGCTGCCAAACCAGCGAAGATTTGCGCACTTACCTGATATCTGCAGATTTTTACTGCCATATCTTTGGCAGATCCTGCGGAAACGTACATGTGTGAAAAACAACAGAAGAATAAAGTTTGCTGTTGAGCCTGATACTGCGTTTGATGCCCAGCTGCAGTCAGAGAGGAAAACCACCCCGTGCTCAGCGGTCTGTTCAGACCTTTTCATTACAGCTTGCGGAAATTTCAAAATGACTGGCCGTCATATATCTTGGTTGCCTGATATGACAGCATTGTGATTTGCATAGCTACCATTGAGATTAGAGTAGTGGTATTGCTTTTTTCATTCAAGGAAAGGATGAAGGAACAGTAATGTGGAGGAGTACAGCTTTGGTTTTTGCTGACACAAATTTGTGTGTGCAGGTGTCACTGATTGTGGATATATTGCTGTTAGGACATCCTGTTGTTCACCTACAAAAACATCCTGTTACAGTTTTATTTTAAATAAAGCATACATCCACAACAGCCCGTTTAGTTTGTGATTTGTTCGTAAATTGCTATGCAGCTGTGGCTGGTTAACTAGTTGAAATGTGCCAAATTGAGAGCACTTTAATAACCAATATTCAAACCTTGGTGTGCTAGCTACGACGGAAATTACGAAACAAGGTTTGGGGAAACAGAGCTTGTACTGCTTAGTCCTCATTTATGTATTTTAATTTTCTTGATTCTTTTGATAACTTCTTTGTTTTAACTACATTGGAATGTACTTTTCTTGCACAATTTTTGACACTGATGCACTTCACACCGCGTTGTTTGTCCAAAGCTTAAGAAAGCTCAGTGGCATATATGTCTTATTGATTGTCATTGCAGTGCGGCGAGTATCTGGAACATCTTTGTCTGAGATAAATATGTTTGTCTAAGTAGACCTGCATCCGCTGGCAGACAGTCTCTTTCTGCACAGGCCTCCAGCGCAGCTGGCCGGAGCCCGGGCTGCTGGCTCACTCCGTCGCTGTCTGGCAGTGCCGCTGTGGTGGGGGGGGGCCAGCTCTGGACCCGTGACTCTGAAATGTCAGCGGTCTGACACCCAGTATTACTCCTGGCTTTCTCCCTCCCTCAGGCGTGACCCTTGACCCCTCTGAGAGCCTCTCGATCGACCCAGATGCACAGCGCTCCGTGTTTCAGTGTCCAAATGGCTTTGCCTGCTCAGGCACAAAAGATGCAAACATGTTGCGGCTAACAAGACAGTTTCCGCGAGCTTTTCAGGGAAGAAGAGACCCGCCGTCGTCCAAATAAAAGCAGAACCCAAAACAAACAACAGATGACTACTTCAGAAATATTGCTGGTTAGAAAAATCCAATTATATGACTAATGAAGGTTTTCTGTGTCTCCAATATGAATGTGAGCCATATGGGACTGGTAGCTTTCGATTAATAAGAGATTCAGAGCTGAACGCGATGTTTCATTCTGTGTTGGGTGATGATTCCCTTTTTCCCAAGTGGCAAATCTCAAAATGTGCATCGACACTTGTTTTGCAACAGAAGGTTAAAGCGAGGCATTGTGCTTCTAACTGGCTACCTGTGGTCGCATGCAGCTGTGGGCTGTGGTGTCGAACGCATGCGTGACGCCACCCCCTGACTGGCCCGGAGCGTTGTGCACTGACCTGTCACAACGTAGCAGGAATTTCAAAATGGCCTGAGCAACTGACACAACCGTTCACCTCTCGGCATAGACTTAATATTTTCTGATAAGGAGCTTATGCTAGGGTTTTTTTCCCCCCCTTCCCAGCTCATTGCCCAGGGCCCTGGCTGTCACTGACATTTCTCCATGTGATAAGTTAAGGGAAGCATCCTTGACCAGAACTCAGGAAACATGCCGTGTGATTCAGGGAGCAGCTGCTCGAAGAGGAGAAGGAGAGAACGCTCAAAGAGGACTAGAAATGTATCCGTTGTTTTGAGGAAATCGTGAGCCACCTTTCTGCCTGGAGCTGTGTGCTTTGGACAGAGGAGGCTGTTTATGATTAGACCTGAAATTAAGTTTTAGAAAAACAAGCGTCGGTAGGATACTTCAGGCAGTTACAGTGCAGAGACACGATGGTAGAGATGTGATGACTCTCACTGCTTGTAGTGTGTGCATGTGTGCGTGCGTGCGTGCGTGCGTGCGTGCGTGCGTGCGTGCGTGTGTCCGTGCGTGCGTGTGTGTTTGTGCCTGTGTGCGTGTGTGTGTGTATGTGCGCATGCCTGCATTCTTGTATGACAGTGTGCGCATGCGTTTGAGTGAATTTGGTGTGAGAGTGTTTACGTCATAGTGCGTGTGTGTGTGTGTGTGTGTGTGTGTGTGTATTTGTGCAGCGATCTCTTTAGCCACGGTGACAGTAGAGCAGCACATTTAAGGTTAAAGAAAAGATAAAAGGGTTCCAAATAACCTTTTTTCCTCCAGTCCTGGGAAATCTTTAAACAGAAATATTAAAGGCAACATTGCGGATGGCTTTATCCTCCACATATAAGCTGTGCAGTGGAAAATTTGCATGTGTGACTATGGTCCTGATTCTATAACCGGCACACAAAGCGTGTATTGTTATCTCTGTGGCCTGATGTGTTTCGCTGAAAGAGCTCTCCTTTTTGTGAGATCCTCACAATTCATTCCTAGCACGAGGTCATCAAACCTTTCTGCATACATGCAGGTCACTCCAACTGCAGCCTATAATCGGACTCCCAGGAGAGATAATGATGTCTGAGATCCATTTTCATTGGATGCGGCTCTGGCTGCACAAGCCAACACTGTTTCAACAGACGAGGACAGAATCACAAAGATGCCTTTGGAGCATCGATTGACAACCAGAATAAATCCCAAGTTTTTTTTTTTCTTTTTCCATATAACAACATTACAATAGCTAACCATGAAAGCTATTCTTCTGGTGACAGCATCCTTTTGTTGTGTTGTACACGTGTTATATCTCCTCAATTCTCTCTGTAAACAATGTGTTTATTTGCTAGTCACAAGTGTTCCCCTTGCAAAACAGCTTTACCAAAAGCCTTTCCTGTGCCCTCAGGATATAATGGAAAAGTACTCTGAAGTTGTATGCTGAATACTATAAAAATGTATTTGGAAATTTTCTCCTGAATGAAGACTACAGTTGCTGAATTTTTCTTTTTTAATCCTTAGTTGTAAAATCTCAAAGATCTTGGAACCTGGTGCACTGCTTGTTCCAGAAAGTGCAGCCAGAGTAAAGTAAAAGAGATAAACATTCCATATCACCAGACTCAAGGTGGAGTTTACTTCAGTTAAACATCGTGCAAGTGAATGTGCCTATTACAGATAAAGAATCTGTGCAGAGTTCAGTCTCTTGGTGGTGTTTATTGCCGTGTGTCATACTGTGAGCGGATCCACTTGTGGACACATATTCTGTATCTAGCTAGCTAATTTCCAGATGCTCATTTGTCAAATGACAATATATTACTATTGTCACAAATCAGTTGCTGGTTGCAAGGTTAGGAGGTTACTTTAGAAAAAAAAATGTCCAATTACAAAACACACTGAATACTCTTTTCTGTAAATTATCCTTATAAATTATCATATTATGTCATTCAAACACAGTAGCACACAGATTAATTTTAGAGTACATGTTTGCCTTTCTCATAAACAGTGGTAGCTGGGATTTAAGCATATCTTCTTCCCCATTAAATGGACCTCAGATATGTACAAATATACGTATACAAAAATAGCATAAATCTTCACCAGTCAAATTCCATCATAATCATCAGAAGCTGGATCATTATTCACATAGAAAAGATTTGATTTCTCTGATTTTTAAAAAGGTTGCTCTTGCACATGCCAAACATAATAATGACAACATTCCTGGGAAATATCAGGAAGGCAGACAGAGATGATCACATGTGTTTTATGGAAAATAAACAAGATGTTTTGGCAGCTCTAATGTCAAAGTGTCTGTAAAAAAAGTGTTTAGTGCAGTGCTGCAGTGGGGTTTATCCAGCCTGCTGATGTCATCGGGGAGACACTCCGTGCGTATCGCCTAGAGCCGGCGCATATTTCAAAGCATCATGTCAGCCGCTGGGAAAGGACAACACACGATGGTGACATCTACCTTCTAAATCTGCCCATACACAGAGTGCTGCTATCTACTTATCAATTTTTAAATACATCTACCAAACACCTATGTGCCATTATTCATGTCTGCGGTGGTTTTGCGGGCCTCGGCGACATCCCAGCTGTATGAATTGGCGAATCTCGCCGGGACGTGTTGGAATACGTCGATAACCGGGCCGGTAAATGACACGCATCAGGGGAGTATATTTATCAATTTCAGCGGGATCTTTCCAAAGGTCAGACGCCATCAGACTCTTGACTCCTGTCCTTTTGTAGCCAGGGGTCCGCCAGCCTTCTTTGATTTATTCATTCGTTTCCGCCATGTCCGTCCGTCCGGTTCTGCATCACAAAGGCTGCGTCTCCTCTCCGCTGTCTTTGTTCCGTATTCACACCTTCTCAGTCTGACTGCGCTCCCTAGTGTGTCTGCCCATAGCCAATGGCAGTGAGCCTACAGGATTCGGGGGTACGGGGGGTCTTTACAGGGGGTAGGCAGGAGGACTATGTAGGTGCTGATGGGTGTAAGGGCAGATGCGAGGGAGTCAACAGCAGTGAATGGCACAAGGGGGTGTGAGTCGGCCAACAGATTTTATTGGAGCTTGGGCGAGGGGTGGGGGGGTTCCACACTTCTTACTGGCCTCTGATTCAAACCGAATGGCTCTGACATTATATGTATTGCATTAGTGTACATTGTACTCATTTGGCAGACGGTCTTATCCAGGGCGACTTCCACAGTGCATCTAATAAGGAGCAAAAGTTGCATGAAGAGGACACTGCTAACCACACATGAACAAGCATCAGTGCTAAATGTAGTGCAGAGATCACAAATGCATGCCTAGATTGGCATGTAAGTGAAAAGAATATGTACAACAGATACCCTCAGAATGTAAAGATGTAGAGGGGACATGGGTTAGGGAAGAGGTATTGTTACTGCATAAGCAGAGCAGAGTGAGGGGTAGTTCTCCATGTTGGGCAGCTGTCCCTTTTCTGAGATTAATTTTTCTCCATATTCAGTAAACTGCAGAATGATGATCTGGGGTATACTGTATTCTCCTCCATTTGTGTGTCCTGACCTCCAAACACCAGCACCCTGGCCATTGGCCTCCGGCTGTTTGCCCCATAAACGACCTGACCCCTTTTAGCCTTTGTGTGTTTGGAAAAATTTTGTTCAGGATGTTCGAAGATATTGAAGTATTAATGTTAATAAGCGAACTTCCCTTTGACTTCCCTCTCCTCACCTGCATATCTGATCCAATCAATTAAGCCACTGTGTGATCCAGGCTGCACAGGGCTCTCAGAGACAGTTACAGGCAGAGATATGATTGCAGGTTCATCCAGGACCATGAGACCACAGGCTAAACTTCACAAAGCTGCTGAATATTTTGGCAGTTCACAAAGGGCCTGGATTTAATAAACGTATGGGCCAAGCTGCCTAGTGACTCTCTGTCCTGAATGCTTTATTGCAACTATTTAGGCAGAGAAATATTGATACAGCAAAATACAGTCCACCAAATATGTGTAGAGATACACACACACACGTATACACAAGTGTGTGTTTGTGTGTCTATATATATACACACACACACATATACACACACACACACACACACACACACACACACACACACACACGTATATGGCACCACTGTTCATCCAGTATCATTCATTGGAAACAAAGTAAAGACATTTATTAAATACTTGATGTTATTTAGTGGGTTAGAGTAAGACATTTAAGGGGTTGTTTCTGAATCTGAGACATATAATGTTTTTCCCCAACGGAAGGTGCTTAAATGCAGTATTTGTTTATGACTGTGGTCTCTCTGTTTGCGGATGGGTTCCCTGCAGCCCTTTGAACTGACACTAAGGCACTTAAAGAGATGCTCTCTTTGGATTTGTTTTGGTTTTTGTGGGATGCGCTGCCTTCCTCCCCGTTTTCTCCCTCTCTTTATCCCCCGCGAGGAGCCGGCTTGGTCGAGACGTGGGAGAGGGGGAAGAGGTTGTGGGTTGAGCGGTTTTTACTCGCTCTCCCTGGGGCCGGGGTAGATAGTAAACCCCGGCCTCTCATTTACCATCCCTTAATTGGCCATTAGCCTGAAGAATATCCTGCCTGATCCACAGGGCCACAATGCTTATTAGGCCTTTGATTTGCTAATAAACAGAAAGAGGCAAATTACCTCCACTACTTAGTAAACACTGAAATCCATGTCTTGCTCTTCAGCCAGGGGTGTTTCTGCGCCTGGGTACTGAGCGTGTCTGTCTGTAGGGCGGAGTCTGTCTGTGGGGCGGAGTCTGTGTGATTGACAGGTTCCTGTGTGTGCTGAACAGTCACACTAATATTCATATGTTTACTTCCCAAAGTCAACCGATCTGAAAAACTGATTAAAGTAACACAAGGTGTTTTGTTGTGAACAGAAGAAATTCAATCTGTTACTGAAGTCAATCAGAGCTCGGTGAGGTCTGAGTCTTGTCTCCTTTGTAATCAAACAGTCCAAGCATTTTTTCTTCTTGATTTCGTTAACATGTACAGCAGACACTGCCATAAAGATATGGATATTAAAAAATGTCAAATAATGTCTGCAGTTCTTTTACAAAGTAGTTACAGAGAAAGATAAGCAAAGCTAACAAAGATAATCTGAAGCTAGTAGCCAAGATTGCAGATTCACTGTATTTACATTCAAAGTTCTGTCCCTTCCCGTTTGCTCCAAAAGGTTCCATCCCTGGAGCTGCTTAGTGCAAATTAAACTCTTTAACCTGACCAGGCACAGAACACAGAGAGCATATTCTCTCCACTGATAATGGCCTATTGAGATAAAATGAGTCCTGATTCTCCAGTAACGATCTGAATATGATTTGAGCGGAGATGCGGAAACAGTGTTTCTGGTGCTACGTGGTTTGGTTTTACAGGCTGTTCCACTCCTTCTGAATCAGTTGCAGAGATTGTAAATTTCAGAATGAAGTGATGGGTTTCATTAGCCTATAACTCTGATGGTAACACTGAGGTTGCGTAAACTAAGTCAGAATGATGTACACATATTTAACAAGGGCAGGATGCACGCTGTAGAGAGAGAGCGGGGAGAGGCAAATTGCATAGGTACTCTCACAGAAAGGCCAGCTCCTGAAATGGTTTAATCAATATGGCAATGTTAGTTGTAATGGACTGTGTCAGCTTTTTAACAGGACAAAACCTTCATCAAGTCAATGAGCAGAGTTAAATCTCCCACTAATCTGAATAATCTGTTCATGTATCGACTCGCTGTGTGGAAAAGCAGAGTAACAAATTGTAGTAGTGTTTAATTTTTTTCATATAAAATACTCTGGACAGCAAGTGTTTCTTTTTTATCGATTCCTTTCACATCTTTTATCTTTTATTCCCTGTGCATAAAAAGTAGTACAAATATGACAATTATATTTCAGTGTGTAATCTATTTAGTGCCAGGGCTTCATATTTCTCCAAAAGTAATTGTGACAGTGACATAATAAAGGTGGAGGTTTTAGCTGTGATGAGGTTTTAATGAAATATGAATTATTAAAGGTAAATCAGTGTTAAAGTACTTATTAAAACTGTCTTATGATTGGAGAAATGGGTGGGATTGTGGCTTTACAATATGCAAAGGGTCATATAAAATTTAAATACTGGTCAAGTGGTCAAGTCATTGACAGTTACATGAAGTACTTGTTATATAAAACAGATTTAATTTTTTTCCTTTCTCTGCTTACAGTGAAGATCTTATTTCAGTCTTCCTTAGTTTTTTTCCCATTTACTCCTATAGGGTTGGCATTGAATTGATGACCATAATCAATAGGGAGTTGTGTAAAATTGTTTTGAGATGATCAAGACTGATTTACAAAGTTGAGTTTCATTCTCTCATTCAAGTCTCTGTTCATTCTCAGATTTGATGTTTTCTCTGGATATTTTGTTAATGATTTCCGCACAGATTTAAGCTAATCAAGTGTTCTAGACCGGGGGATCCCTGACAGGTGCAGTCAAAGGCTAAGACTGAAAAGGTTAAACTGTTATGTGTATAGATGTGTATGGCAACCTTGCTTTCTCTTCACGGAAACAACGTTCCAGTTACACACCAATAGGACATTTATGGTAAAGGTTCAATATTTAAGCTTAGATTCCGATATAGCAATTTAAAAGATAATTCATCCCAACATATTCTCTCAAAACACATTCTCCTGCAGTAAGATCATCAGCTGTCACAGGAGAGGTGGATGCATCTGCGTTTGCAGGGCTTGTTTCAGCCCCCTCAGATCCACGGCCACTGCGTCTCAGGACGAGGCCCTTTCTGCACAGTCAGACAGCGGAGAATCGTCAGTGTTTGTAAGTAACAGGGCAACTTCTCCACCGACTGCCAAGAATGCCGACGTCCAATATTCCTGCAAGCTGTTAGAATTATTATCCGGTCAAATTTAAATTTCATATCATCTGTTTCTCCTGACTTTTTGTTGCGGTTCATGTCTATTTAGATCATATTTAAATGCTGTTCTTTTAATGCTAATGTTGGAAGCAAGGGGCCTTGGCATACTGAGTGAATGGTACACAGGAGTTACTTTCGAGTTGTCAGAGAGTGCCATATGAGATCCAGCACTACGACCTCTCTTATGAAATTAATTGGTACAAATGTGTAACATACGGTACTGAAGGAGAATAGAGAATAACCGAGGGCCATGTTATGCTAAATAAATGTGTTTCCTGGTGTGTTGAACATTAAAATACATCTCTGCATATCTGTGTTTTTTTATGTGTTTTAAATACTTCTTTCAATACTGTGAAAGTAGAGGTAGTACTTGTAAATAACACCTCTATGAATGGATTAAAAGGAACATGAAGAATATGTGGCAATGTCTGTATTTAGTGGGGGATACTGCCAATGCTTATGTAACATTCTTGTTATTGACAGCATTCAGCTGGGGGTTTTGATGCTGAGAGTTCAGCTGACAAACTGACCAAGGCCTGGCTGTGCGTGGCATTCCTGATGAAATTGTCATATTGGCCAATAAGAGTGCGAGAAGACAAAGGTGGGCGGAGTTTGAGAGGGGAGTAGTGCGTGGTCCCCTCCGAGGGCCCTCACCTCCATCTGGCTGGAGAGGTGGAGGAAAGAAAAAAGAGAGGGAGATTGAAAAAGAGGAAAAGCTTGAACTTTTGTGCACTCAACTTAAGAGCGGAGAGCTGGTGTGTGAGCGTGAGGTCCCCCAGCTGCATGGAGCAATTATGCGGAGTGAGAGAGGCCCAACGGCCAGCGTCACTGACCCAGGAAACCTCCCGGATCTGCCGTCCCCACACTCACACAATGTCACCTTCTCCGCTGCACAGGGAGAAAAACAGAACAGAGCAGCGGGGGTGGGGGTAGGGGGGGTGTCGGGGGGGGGGGCCTGTCCCTCTTCTTGAAGCTGCACCCTGGTCTGTGAGCTCTGCCTGGGGTTCAGACAGGGGGCGGCGGGTGGGGTGGGGGGTTATTAAAAGGCATCAAAGGCGGGTGGCCGTTGCCGGTAATAGGAGGGAGTCTGAGAAACAAAGCGGTCGTTGATCTGCACCGCGAAGTGTGACATTTTAACCAGAGCTAAGAGGCCGCAGCGGCCCCCTCGGACGGCTCCTTCAGCGCCAGGCCTGTTTTACTAAAACGGCCCTTTCCCCTCCACCGCCTCTCTCACTACTCTTTTTTCCTCCCTCCCTCCCTCGATCTATCCCCCTCTCTCCAGCTCCTCCACCCCCACGACCCCCAGCCCCCACCCCGGGCTGATTCGGTCTCCCTCTTTTCTCCGTCCCAGCCACTGGTCTCGGGGGTCACCCCATATTAGCTGACTTGTTAATACTTGAGGGTGGGATCAATACTTAATCAACAAGTAATGGGATTTCGCAGTCATCCCATATGATCTTTCAATAAAGACCTGAATCTATCTCCCGGCCTTTTTTAAGGGCTCGGGGTGGAACCAAAAAAAAAAAAGGGAGAGAGAGAGAAAAGAGAAATGAAAGAAAGAGAGAGGGGGGAGAACGGCGTGGGGGGGGTGGCCAGTGCTTTGGAGCAGGGATTTGCTGCTCTGATGCCTTCACCCTGATCTGCATCTGATTAAGGCACGGTGCAGGCACTGTCCTTCACCTCCGCGTCCCTTTATCCCGGGCATAATGTAGCGTGGCACACAAATTCATCATCCCCACGCCCGCCACGGCGCCCGCCACACCGTCCGAGGAATTATTATTGCCTTCTGCTTATGATGGCCTAGTTTCTTAACTAACAAACCAATACGGGCAGGACCACCGTTCTTAGCAAGGGCAGACACAGAGGGAGAGACGGAAAAAAAACAATTACAGAATAATTCTCGTGTACAACAAACGCTGTTGGTCTTGTTCTTTGTTACACACACACACTCAGAAAAAAAAAATCTCCTGCAGCCTTTAACATTCGTATTTCAGTCACTGGTCTCTGTCGGCTTCCTTTATTTTGCGAAGGCAAATGGAGAGGAGATTGACTGTACCTGAGTGAGAGCACACACTGACCTCCCCAGCTATTCAGCTGCTGTGAAATGCTGGTGTCATCAAGGAAATGAATCATAAAAGGTAACTGAAGGCAAAGGAATCAATGAAAGACAGATGCAACGAGATAAAAATACAGCTCTGTGTGCTGCATGTCGGCGCGCTTACGTGAATGTGATTTCGCCCGTGTGTGTGTGTGTGTGTGTGTGTGTGTGTGTGCGTGTGTGTGTGTGTGTCTGTGTGTGCCTGCATCCTACAGCAAACACAAAAAGAACCACAAAATGCCCGCCTGCGAAAGTCTTCATTGACTGCAGACAGCCATGTACGAATCTCTTCTCGTTCAGAGTACCGTGTTCCCACGGGATGCCAGATGGTATCAAATGTAAACTCTTTACAGTTGGTGAAATATTTAAATAAACTGTCTTCCATTGCTGAAGTTGTAAAAAATTGTAAAATCATAAGGTTATTGTGGGAGCTCAGATTCAATGTTTTTTTTTTTTTTTTTAATTAATCATTCTAATCTAGCTTCCTCCCTGTCGCAAGCAGATCGAGGAACACTGCAGCGTTTCAGTGGCATTCCTGTACAATTTTTAGTTTAGTTTATTTTTTAAAAGTAATGTGGAGCTGAGGTGTTACAATGGAATGACATGCTGCAGTTGTGGGTATGTGTGTTTCATTACATGGACAAGTGATGCCAAGCAACTAACCTATTATGTGTTGACATCCCCATGCAAGACTGCTCTAATAGTGTGCACATGCAGACAGATGTAGCGCAAAGGCCTGCCAAACACTAGGTTTTTTTTTTTTGATCCTGCCTTTCGATGGCCCACCACTCTCTTTCTGTGTGGTGCGCTTATTTCAAAAGTCCACTGCCAGGAACCAGAAAGGAAGGCTGGTGTTGCAGTAGGCCACGCCAGAGACCCTCCACATCAGAAAAAAAGCAGATTCAGAACCCAGAACACAGCAGTTCTGAATCGCTTGACATGAGCATTGTCATTTTTCAAGGGATTAATCTGCTTGAGATTTTAGCAGTTCAGACACTTCATGAATGTCCTTCTTCTTTCTTTAACAAGATTCATAATTTGTGTTTCCTTTATTTTAATATTATTTTCTGCCTGACAGTGTTCATAACAGCAGAGCAAATAAAATTACATAATGTGGTGTTTGATTACTCAATTCAGTGTGTGATTGGTTAGATAACAGAGGGGTGAAACCTGTTATCTTGCTGCTTGCTTTTATCTGGCCGTGAGGTGACTGTTGGCTGAGGCCTTGTGGTCAGCACCACTTCCTTTCCTCACAGGAAGTTCGGTCAGGTGGCGAGGAGCTTGTTGATAGAACTTTAACAGTCGTTTCCTATACCTCTGCCTGGCTGGCTCACGTTCATTGTGCAACCTGTGTCCCAATATCCTGTTTCTTACCTTTCCCAAACACCCACTGTCATAGCAGTCATGTACGGTATGAAATATAACTGGCTAAGTGAGTAAGTTCAACTATGCAGTACAATGTAAAACATGAATATCATCATATAGCATTGATATGTGCAAGGTAGATATTAAAATACAGTTACAATAATCATTCTGTGTGTGTGTGTGTGTGTGTGTGTGTGTGTGTGTGCATGTAGATTTTTTTGAGCATGCAGCTTTTCTGTTATCAAAGGGCTGTGTTCTGCAGCGCCTTATCAAAGACTTCAGTATCTGAGCTTGCTGGCTGGTCATTGAGTGACAGTGAAGAAGAAGGGAGGGGGGATAATAGAACAGAAAAGGGGAAGTGAATATTCTGGACATGTGAGCTTTATGCAGGGACGGGTTTAAAACTACGTATGGAGCCGTCAGAGAGATGCGCTGAGACCAAACATGTAGGATACAGCATGTGTCGGAGCGAGGTTGGACAGGTGCACTTTCATCAGACAGGTGTTGTGTTTCATTTCAGACTAAATACCTACTGTGGGTCAGGTTACTGTATCAGTTACATTAACATGCTGCTTACTAGGTCACCACACCACCAGTGTCTCTCGACTCACAGGCTTATCAATCACTACCAATACCGCATAGCCTCATGGGAACTGTAGTTTATATTAGCACATAACATCACAGTAGGCTGCAGGTTTCAGCTGGAGAAATGAGTGTGTGGGGGCGTAATACAGAGGTATCAGGTGAGAGCTGAAGAGACGTTTTCCGTCAGGAGGAAGTTAGTATTGGTCAGTGTCCAGGTGAGCTTAGACCTGGTTGAAACATCGGGTGCGGGATGCTCATCCCCCTGCCTCTGCTGTCACTCAGAGCCCCAGACCACAGGCCAGACTGGGGGGGTCAATAAAGGTCACCCCCCCCGAGCGGCTCTGAGCTCCAGCTGCTGCCAGGGCCCTCTGGCCTGCGTGGGAGCCGGCTCCTGCTCCTCGGGGATCAGCCTCTTTCATTCTCTCCCCCTCATGTTCTCTAATTAACCAAACCCCGCTTTAAAGAAGCCGGGGGGTCGGCAGATTGACCGCGCTGCCCCGCCCTTGCTGCCCCGCCCTTGCTGCCCCGCCCTCACTGGGGGGGTCAGTCTGCACCACATCCAGCGGTCACGAGCGGGAATCCTCGCACATCCAGATATCAAACGCCAGGAGACCTTTCATCTGAGCCACCATATGGAAGGTGGGAAGGCTGGGAATTGATGTATGAACTTCATAGGGGAGAAGAGCAAGAGAACAGTGCCACTTTGCCACGGGGCCAGGAAGACAAAAGAGATCCTCCCAACATCACTCCTGTGTGATGACGAATCCCAACAGCCCCTTTGCCACTGCTGTTTCTCTGGTGCCAAGGTGTCATTTGAAAAATATAAGATGTAGCTGTTTACAGTATACAGTAGCAAAGCCTTTCAACCTGATGTACAGAGAGTAGGAACTGACAATCTGCTTTTCAAAAGTTGATATTTATTAAAGACCTTTTACCTTCAAAGGCACCTTGGGTTTTTCTTGAAATAAGTAAATAAACAAACAGATATACAAACTCCTGAAGGTTTTAGCGGAGAATATGTAACCTTCAAAATTCCTTTTACTTGGCAGATGTTTGGTACTGTATGTCCAAAAAAATATTTTCGCTGCTTTTATTGTTGTTTCAGAGAACTTAAAAAAAGCCATTCCTGAAATAGTCATCTTTCTCAGAAAAAATATCCTCAATGCACCTTCGGTTCCTTAATCAAATATCACAGGAGAGCTGGGGACTTTGTTTAGGCTGCTGGTAACAGCATGAATGGAAACACATCCCATGGCCTTTGCTTAAACATGAAGAAACACTGCAGAGCGCAACTGTGAGGAGGAGGGACAGGAAGGCACACAGGAACTGGGTGATTGGGGTTGGAGGGGGGGCGGCTATTTCTGTCCGTAACCTGATATTTAACGGTCACTTTTAAATGCGGGTCAAGTGGGGAGGTCAGAGGCTGAGTTTGTTGTGTCTGGCTGGCTGACGCATCTGGACTAAACAGGCCAAATTCAGCCCAAGCCGGTGCTCTGTATCAGTGTGTCTGCAGCTGAAAGCCAGGCACTGGAGATCCACACCCCCCCCCCCCCACCCCCGCATCAGGCTCACAGAAGCTGGCTTCCACTGGCCTTACCCTCAGAAGCACAGAGGTTCAGTCGAGAACCAGTCCAACTGCAGAGAGGCGATAAATAGTACGTATAATGCTCAATATGGGCACATCATCAACAGAGGTGTATAAATGAAACCTGATAAGCCGATAAAGTAATAGACATTAGATTTTTTTTTCTTTTTTGGACTGACATTTACAGGATTAAATTAAATCGCGTACAGGGGCTTGGGCAACGCTAACCAATACATGCTTCCATTTCCTGTTGAGCTTTTAGGGATTTCTAATGCTGTGATCAACCTGTGTCTTCTGAGCTGCATTTTGATAAATCACTTTACAAAAAAATAGATGTCTGGCCTATCATACATAGTGTAATTAGAGATCAGATGGGGTTAACGCATGCAGTTCTGCAGGTGTGCCACTAGGGGCACTGTTCCTTTAATCACATGCTGACTGCAGTGGCATCTCCACTTTGAACTCGAGCTTGCCTGTACTTTAACCCAACTCACAGCTTTATGGGTATAGCTGTTGTAAACACTCCTCATGCTGGATTAACCACACACACACTTTTCCTGGTTTTTCTTCCTCCTCCTTTTTTTTTTCCTTGTCAAAACAATCCATCTCACTCCAGACTTGCAGAACGCAAATCACAGGCAGTCTTAACCCTTCCAGGTAGGAGGGCAAATTCTATTTTAAATTATGCCTCAGGAATGCCATGAGTCAGCAGAGGGTCAGTCCTTTATATCTGACAATGTGATGTTTTGGCTTATCATAAGTAAATAAGTGGTTCATTTTTTTAAAAAAAATCTCTATTTTATGGAAGGTTGGAAATGTTTCTTTTTTTTACTAGTTCTTAAGGGGTAGAGAGAGTTCAGAAGTAGTACTCTCCTCTGGTTTCTTCCTGTTGCAACATCCTTACAGCTACACAAACATACATCTTCTAACGTTTACGCTATATCTGCAGGGTTTATTTAAAAATGATTTTTACTGGTAGTTTCTCTTTACCGTCTTTTTCTTTGCTCTCTGACGGATGAGTACTAGGTATGACAAAAAAAAAAAACCCACATCCTCAATCACCAGTCCCCTGAGTGTCACGGTGCAGTGATGACTGGGTCTGACTCACAGCCTTCTGAGTCACGGCAATGTGAGTCAGAGCGATGTGCCCCCTCTCTTCACCTGCAAAGTGGCACAGTCACTCTGACATGCAGAAGTGTACCACTCCTGTTCCCATGTCCCTGACCCCCCACACACACACACACACACACACACACACACACACACACACACCACCCCCGGCTCCCTTCCTCCTGGGAAGTCCAAGGCTATAGCGTGACCTGCTAATGCACCATCCAGAGTCAGAGACATGTTGAAACTAGTCTGTTTTGACAGATTGTATTTAAGAAAATGGACTTGTAATTGTGCAGAGTGTTATGTATGTATAATTTCTATTCTCTCTCTCTTCCTCCCACCCACTCTTTTCTGCACAACCCCCACCCTCCACCCCCAAACACTAACGTCACTCCACGGTTGACATTTTATTTTTATCTTACAACCTAACCTGACTACACCGTGCACTGTATTGTTTCAGAAATCTGTCTTCAATGTCTATCTGCTGGGTCCTCCATTAAGGTGTAGCACTTATGTTGAGTGATGTTCAACTTTTCTGACTGAGGAACATGGAGGCTCAGATTTCATATCCTTGTAGATAAATACATCAGTCTTATTGATGGGATTTTGTCCCTGTTTTTTATGCCATTTTCTTCCCTATAGCTGACAAAAATCCTGTCGCCTTTACCTCATAGTCATCTATACTTTCATAACTGTCGTTCCTGGAAGTTTTATTATTCAAGCAACGACTTAACATTTCCTTAAAATTAAGAACTAATTTTGTGGATCTAAAATTAACATATATTCCATTAACTGTTCTGCTTCTTTTTGGAGTCTGTCATTCCTTCTTACATTAATCTGCTCAGATCTATTAGCAGATGGTCTCCTCCATGTACCTATTCTTATATCTCATGTAGTCAGCTAGCTCCCTTCTGGTGGAACGAGCTGTGCTTTCTTTTATCACCTTTTGTCCTTTTCTAAGGATACATCACTTTATGCCCTCCACCCACTCTTTATTTTTGACTTTTCCCCACCAGCTGGCTTTGGATTTTATCTTTCTTATCTTTTCAGAAACCCAGTGTTTCTTTAAACTTTGTCATTATGGTCTCTTGACCTGTTTCTTAAACTTTTTTCTCTCAGTGTTTGCTTGTACATTTTGATTCTATTGGAACTTATGTTTGATTTTGTTGAGATGTTATTATCATTTTTTTATTCTAGGTATTGTTTGTTGTTGGAGTAAGCAATGAATTAGAGTCAACTGAATTTCTTAACAACAACAATAATAATAACAATGAAATTTTACACAGAAATGTGTCTCCCTCTCTGTCTAGTTAACCTGCAGTAAAATGCAGAACTGGAAGCTGACTGTGCCTCTTCTTCTTTCCATTCTCTACAGTGTATCACCATCATATATGGCTGTATCCTGTTCCCTTTGCCTTGTGTTTTTCATCTCCTCCAAAACAATATTAATATTTAACTCAGCCGCACATTAAACAGTCTCCTCCTATGCATGTCAACATATATGAGCGTGCCGTGCACAGTATCCTAATGGAAATGCATTGATACATCACAGTTCCCGCAGGCTGCAGCTCCTCCAGCAGAGACACAGATGTCTGCCCTGTGGGGCCACAGTGTGTGTCAGTGCAGTGGGTTTTGTCTTCGCATCGCAGTAGTTTTCAAAAGCAGAGCAATTCATGAGCAGGGATGTTACAGAGGGAAGAGCCTCTCTCTCCAGTCTCTCATAGCGGTCCTGGTAAAGGTGTTGGAAATGCACACGGTCACTGGTATACAGCAGCCTGCATCAGCTGGTGAATTGGGTAGAGTGGGGTCAAAGGCTAGGGGCGTGGCTAGCATCAGAAGCTTATCAGGAGTGACTCAGAGAACTGGTGGGAAGTAGTAGGGGGTCAAGAGTTCTAAACCAGTGGCTGGAGTATGATTATAAAACAGTGGAACACCTGTCAGTGTTCTGAACTGCTGACCTGAATTTAATTATGACATCAATACCAACTGTGTTGTGAAACAGTGTTACAAAATATAACTTATAAAAGGACCACAATTCTCAGCGTGAAGGAGGCTATGAAAGAATACATGAAAAACATTTCTTGCTATGCCTGATGCTCTTAATGGACCAGTGAGTGAGTGAGTGTGAGTATCATTTCCCGAGCTGCTTGGTCTCAGCCAATAAGACAGTACTTGGTAAGAACATGGGATAATAAGCCAATAAGAACACAGGAGACATTATCACAAGGTCTAAAGGAGGTTCTCAGCTTGCTACGTCTCTTTGCTTCCTCAGCAGAGACACAGACAGGTGACAGCACTGGAACTGCAGTAATCAGGGAGTTTTGTGTTCCATGAACAGTAGCTAATTAGTGAACAATGGGTTTGTTTGTTAAAGTAGACACGCACAGGGAGGCCATTTCTTGGCTCCGGGTCGTGTGAAAGAAAGTTTATCACTGGGAAGGTAGAGGAGGTTATATTGCACATGTAGTTGCTTTGCTCAAACTTAAAGCCAGGATAATTTTATTTTGGTTATGATGATTAAGGACAAAACAACAAACAGACCTCACTGAGTCTCACAGAGCTTATTGTGCCTATTGCCTCGTGTACAGAGCCTCATATTCTACGAAGTGTGTAGACTCCCTTGGTTTTTTGTCCAAGCATATGCCCAGGTTGGACCCAATGGTTTACATTCCAAGGACACTCAAAAACAGGAAACTATTTCAAACTGAATCTGGAACTCTTTTCCTGTAGTTCAGAGCTACCATATGGTGCCATTATATTGACACACATCATTAAAATAATTTGAAACTTTCAATATAAGATATTGACCAATGAAAGTCTATAGTGATAATGTGACTGTGTCTCCATAGAGACTCCGTTGATGGGACGGGATGTTCAATGGAGTGGAAATGAAGGCCACCCCGCTCTCATCTGTAATTTCCTACTGTTTGTTTTCCATTTTTAAAATATTTTCACACTTTTTTACCAGTAAACGGTAAAAAATAAATTGCTAAAAAATTAAGAAGTATTTAAATTCCGTGATTCCTTTCCCTGGTGCACACTGCAGTGGGTAGCCGCTGAGGCCAGAAGGAATTCTCCTGTTCTGCCCGGTTGGACCACCAACAGCCTGCCCAATTAGGGCCCATTGTTGGAGCAGATTGGAGAGCTGAACACAAAGACCACCAGGATCGACCGCTCTCACATCTGTTCACCTCCACCAGGTTTCTGCTCCCCTGACTTCCCCACCGGGGGCGCACCCCCCCCCACCCCACTCCCTGCCTGACTGCCCCTGCAAAACTGCTGTTTTTTTCCAACCGCTTCTCTATGTAGTTGCATTTAGGGTTTCAATGATTTATAGTGTCCAGTTATAGTTATTTAAAAAGACCAGGGGTCGGCCGGGTTTGCTTTTTCAGGGATGTTATAACGGTTATGCGCACACTGAAGCCACACTGCATTAGTAGTTGCATTTAGAATGATTGACTTTAATTTTTCAAATAAGAAAAGCCCATGTCAATAAAGATGTGTTAACCCAATAACTTTAAAAAGGAGGGTATTACAGTTTCCAAGCATTATGAAATCAAGAATTTACAATCAAAAAAGTGCGTGGTGATGGTTTTAGGATGGTGAGTTTTCCACAGAGGTGGCTGCATCTCCTTTCTGTAGGCTCTCCTGTGGTCTGTCTGAGGGCATCCGAGTCACAGGAGGGGCATCCGTAGGTGGCGTCAGGAAAGTGGGTAATGTGCTATCGATGTCACTGGAGCATCAGCACTGTTGGAGCAACAGGAAGCGATACCAGCCCATTACTGCTGGTTCTGGTGCCAGCCCTGATAATGTGTGAATTGTCCAGGCCAGCCAATGTTATTGGCAGACAGACAAATCTGAGGACAGCTGAAAAACCCTCTCTCACCTGTGGTGTATTCTCTTACGTTTCAGGCCCTTCCACCAGCACCTGGCAACGCTGGCCATTGGGCACAATCCCGACTGCATTAAAGCAACCCTCTACCACACCTCACACACGCTCTGCTTCAACAGTCAGAGATAGTCCGGGAGGAAAGGTCAGTCCACTTTATTTGTATTTTATTTATTTATTTTTTCTTTCTGAAGCCTCTTTTTCTTCTCACTCTCCCTCTGCTCTGCCATCTTATTTCATGTTCTGCTGTTTCAGCGTTTCTCCCACCTCCCTCCCTCCCTCTCTCTCCCTCTCTCTCTCTTCACTGCTCCCTTTCACTCCACTTCTTTGTTGACCTGTCTGTTCACTGACTGATATGCTCCCTCTTATGAGGGCACAGTCTCCCCTTCTCTCTCTCTCACACACACACACACACACTCACCCCTCACTTTCTTTATTGATTTATTTTCAAATTGGGAAGGGCAGTGGCATGTCTGAGGCCTCCCCTGGTCTCCTCCTCTTCCTGTGTCAGCTGGCTGTTTCTGGGTGAGCAGCTCAGCCTCTGAATAGTGAGGCAGCTCCGGACTCTCCCATAACCGGCCCTGGGGTGTCCGGGAGACCGCCCGTCATAGCAACAACATCCCGCGAGCCGTCCCATTCCAACCAACCGGGTTTGGGGTCTGTTCATCCAGCTCACAAATTTGGTTCCCTGCTAATCCTGACCAACTGATACTGTGGATGTCACTGCGACGTACAAGCTGAAAAGAGTTACCAATAATCAAACCTTTGTCAACACACGAACCTGTCAGGCAGGTCCCAGTGATCATTGATCACTATCGGCTGTCACCACTCCCGGCAGCGCAGGGTTCTGTAGGGTCAGTGAGTCTATTTTATTTCCTTTCTCTCTTTTTTAGCAGCCCTCTCCTGCTAAAAGGAGGGAGCCGGGTAAGTGTACACCATCCTGTGCGTGCCATCCAAGCCGCTGGCCTGGCAAGTGAAAATAAATGTTCAAAAGGTTGTACTTTATATTTAGCCGATGAGGTGACCTCCAAGTGGCTTAAAAGGCCTCACATACTTAAAGGTGCATTACAGGTCTTACACTAATGCACTGTGATGGCTAAAGTGCTCTGCAATGCCACTGGAGAGTAGCAGCCCTGGAGGATCCTGCAGAGCGGAGCGTGTGGCCAGTCTGCATTATTCAGCATAAATTTTGTATTTGCTGCAGCCCTTAAGTCTAAGCATGACAGAAGAGGGTGAACCATTTGCATACCGTATTAATGGAGCCTTCAATAGACTCTCCAGTGCCTGCGTTTTTGTGTATCACGTTTATTATGTAGATTTTCCTTTCTTCGTCCATATAGCTACAATCCCCCCACACGTGTGTGCATATATGTGTGTGTGTGTTTGTGTCTGCATGTGTGTGACTATGTCCGTGTGTGTGTGTGTGTGTGTGTGTGTGTGTGTGTGTGTGTGTGTGTGTGTGTGTGTGTACAGTAAGCAAACGGCATCAGCGAGGCATGATTTGGGGGGGATGTTTGGGTAAATTGCTGTGTCGAAGAGCAGTGGTCTGAGCCAGTGAAGTGAAGGCCTATTTTAATTCTTAACTAGACAGCCATGATTTATTAATTTACATTTGAAATAACAATTACGCTGTCAGGAGGGATCAGCCCAAACCCTTAATTGCAACGGAAAACATACTTACCAAAGCAGGGAGATCACCCCGTGTCTTTTCTCAGGGTTGGAGACCACTAGCAAGGCAATGCCCCCTTTTGCCCTCCCCTAACTTCTCTTTCATATTTCCTTATTATCCTATAGCCTAGCAGTACCTAGTGGGAAAAAAACGGAGCTGAATGCCAAATTAGTCAACCTGACTGAAAACCACATTCTTTTTCTTTATTTAAACACCAGTGGGAATATAGGAAGCTTATGGTGTTTCATCTCTTTCAGCGCAGTCAGTCACTTAGCGCTCTTTAAACAAACACAGGTATGCATTCAACACATACTTAGCAATGGCGTGACAAAAACACTGGCTCAGTGCTGTATTTGAACCCAGAGCACCACATCATTCCAGAAGCCATTGAGGGAATTTGGTGGCAGTTTGTATTAAATGCAAAAATATTTCAGGACCAACATTCTCAGCGTCAATACTGTAAGTAAAAGAATGTTAACAATTACAGTTTAAAGTGGGTTTCGTGTTTGAAGAGCCCCACAATCTCAGCAGTGATGTGGTGCGGTGAGCTTCCCTTTCATGGCCGTGAATAGGTCAACATAGTTTTTTTCACTTTTCATCCCAATGCTTTGGGAAAGACCAGTTTCACTTCAGCACTGCCATTCTTTTCCTGATTGTCCTGACTTGTCCTGAAACATATGAGAGAATTCTGCACGCTCTCTCCCTTCCTAAAATCTCTGATATTGGACTTGGTCTGGCTCATTTTTCATGTCCAAACCCCCGCTCAGTCGTTGAAGAACGAATTTCCCGGATTGCTATCCGTGTTCTTCGACGTGTTCAGGATGCAGTGACGGTATTGCCGCTATTGTGAAATCCATGATCAGACCCATTAGCGGAGCAATAACGCGGGGTGACAGCACAAATAGTGTTTGGGGGCCTAAATTTAGGCAGTGAGTCCACTCTGTTAGCTGAGATTGAAGCTGTTGAATGCGCACGGCTTCCCCTCCCACCTCCTCCCAACGGTGCGGCGGCCATCTCCGGCGTCAGACAGTTACAGCCTCCGAAAGGATGTTTGTGGAATATCACGCTGTGACACTTTGCATTTTGATTTCTGCTTTATGGCTGAACCATGAAAAAAAAAAATAATAGACTGCTGGGTATTTGGAACAGCGAATAATATGTCCAACTAAAATTGAGGAGCTCCTGGAAAAGCAAAAAAAAGGAAAAAGAATGAAAATGGTTGAAAGAAAATGCCTCTGTATCACTCACTATCTCTTTCTTTTTCTTTCTTTCTTTCACACTCTCACTCTCTCGCTCTCTGTCTCTCATTCTCTCTCTCATTCTATGGCTGGCTTGTCAAAATATTGTTTCGCTATATCCCCACTGTTTCTGGCCTGAAGTCAACTTCCATCTCGTCTAATGAAAAATGCAGGCCCTTCTGCAGGCATTAACGGGGAACGGGTCTGAAAAGAGATGGGAAAGAGGAACGAACCTGCTTCATAGCTGCGCAACTCAATCATTTAGTATCTCCAGCTGACCGTTTGACTCGGTGCTCAACATCTCATCTCCCTCTAAATACAGCGCAGAGGCCGTACTGATTCGCTTTTGCATGATTTTTTTTTTACCCATTTTCTTTTTTTTCCCCTGATAAATATCTTCAGCACCTCAGCATGTGTTCGCATTTATCTGGGCAGGAAGCGCTGGTATGGATGCATTATTAAGTGTGATTAAACACATGCAAGGGAGCGGGGAACACGGAGAGGCTCGAGCGGGGCAGCTCCATTTTTCATCCGGCCCGGGAAACGCGGTGAAGGTATTCACCCGGGACGTGTTGGACAGCGTCTGCAGGAGAGCCGGCCGCCGGGGAGGGGGGCGCCGCTCTCTGAGACACGCTGATCTGCACACGGCCTCTTCTCCAGTGGTAACAGCGTGTTACAGATCTGCGCTGATGTTAGAAAAGCGCGTGTGGCCGTGTGAGGCCTTTGTGTTGCGGTGTGCTGTGTGCTTTGCCTTTGTCACTGGCTGCAAAACTTTCTTTAAGTAGTAACGCAAAATGGACCAAAATGCCCTTCCTTACATAACTCAGTCTGTTTCTGACGTCTGACACACGCAGTGTATTCCCACATTGTATTACAGTTTGGCAGTGGAAAGTACTGGCAGTTAGGCCTTTTTGGGGGATTCCTGCAGAAATATCCACAACAATCCAGAGGTCTGACTTACCAAAACCTTGGCTATAATCTGATATGGCTGCACAATAAATATCCAGAGTTTAATTATTTTCACTTTCTTCCTTTTCTTCTTTTTTCTTCTTCTCCATTTTAATTCTCTTGATTCATTACATCATCGAAAATGTTCCAGTACCCCAGTTTATGTATATCCTGATTGGTGTCATACTCAGCTGGTATCAGATCTCTTTCTTCTAAATTGCAATGGATGACAGCCATCAAGGCTGTTTGTGAAAGGCAGCTTGCTGGCCAACTAAGCTCATAATCAGAATAGTAAAAATAATACCAATATATTAATGTTACCTCAACATAAAAAAATCCCCTTAAAAAAGATATTTTCCTTATAATGTTCAATATTACATACAGTAGGAAGATTAAGAGATCGGTCATAATACCCTCAGTCAAAGTTTGCCACTCATGGCAAGTTTTATGTGCATACCTTTACATACCATGATGTGCATAAAAGGATCAACAGCCAGCCAGATAGCTACCTACCTAACTGGCAAGTCACATAGATTTCTAGCTAGCCACTATGCTAGGTACATTGCTAGCTGCCTAACTTTATTTTCAGCCAGTTTCTCATTAGCTATCTAGCATGTTTACTCAGTAGGTAAGACATTGGCTAGGTGGCTTTCTTGCTAGCTAGCTACTTTGCTAGGTACTTATACGTTGGGTAGCTAATTAGGCAGTTCACTCACCTGTATGTTGTAATTTATACTTTTAAATGGGGTACTGCTTAGTGGTCAAAGCATCTGTATATGTATTTAAAAACCACGTCTGTTGGCACAGAAATGGGTATTGTTTGAATTTGTAAATGCAAGGAATTTTCATTGTCAGTGCCAGATGGCATACATTGACAGTTATGTAAAGTACTGGGCCATCTGTCTGAGACAATGAGGAATCCAGCTTATGGAAAGCAGGAGAAGGTCTGTGTACATCCTGCCATATTACAAGAACAGCTATTTCGAATGGTTCAAACACGTGTTCATTTGTTTGTTATTTTTTTCCAAATGTGACAGACATTCCCAACAAACCATTAGAAAGATCAGGGTGAGTCCCAGTGGTTTGAACCCTGAGGTCTCTCTCTCACAATGACTTTGGACGTGCTACAGTTTGAAATTGGACAGATAAGGTAGCCTAGTAAGCCTACTGTTACCACATTTCCTGTGATCATATCCATCCATTCACTGGATTCAGTTCTAAACTATGATTTTGATTAAAAGGTAAAGCCAAAAAAAAGTAAAGTGTTGCAGGTAGGCGTGCTGTACAGGGTAGATACGTCTGATAAAATGCATTAGAGAGACAGTAGTTTGCTGTTGTTGAACAGTATCGATGGTGAACTGAGATCCACAGCTCTCACCTTCTGTTCTCAGCAGGGAATTGATAAAATCATATGCCATTTGCTTGTTTCTGCTGGTTTGTGAATCCAAACGCATGATGCTGAATTGCTATAATTTTTCTTCTATCTTTTCATAAAACAACATTCACTGGCTGTAGGTGGCTTTCAGTCCTAGTTCACTTGCTTGCAATATGTTCAGAAGTTGTTTTTTTTTTTTACAGTTTTGATTTGTTTGGGTTCACATTTTGAAAATGTGATTGTACTGGTTCTTTTGTGTGTGGAATGAAACATGCGGGGAGAACAAGGTTACCGCTTGTTTCTGTAGCTCCAGGAATGTGATCAACCTACTGCAGCAGCAGCTAGTAAATACGAGCATGAAGAAGTCTGTGATTTGCAGTGTATGTTTTCATTTGGTGCGTTTAAGAAACCAAACAAGAGGATTGAGGGATAAGTCTTTCAGTTCTTCTCTTACTTCTGACATTATGTAAACCTCATGAGGTTTATAGGAGGGGAATGCACCTGTAATATCTGTATTAATATTATGCAATGCACATATAATCTAATTTTCTTCCTGAAAATAGAACGATTGCCTTCACGCCTGCAAACCCTCTCACACAAGGGGAACCTCGCTGTGCAATCGATCCGAGATCAGCTTGTACAGTTGATCTCTGGTCTGTTATTTTGGCATGCACTGCGGCGCAACACAAGCATTCACAACTGACAAAAACGAACTGAACTTAAGCGGTAAATGAACTCTGATCCGAGACATCTCTGCTCCAATCAGATCAAGCGTGAAAGCTACACTCTCTCTGTGTTCTGCTGAAGAAGTTACAGCAAACTTTCTGAGATTGCCATCCGGTGGGACGGTAGACTGTCTGTGCATGACTCGTATAGAGCTTGGATATGTGGCCACAGGAAGCTGAGCTCTGAATGCCTTCAGTCAAAGTCCCCTTCCTGGCCAACAGACAGAGAATTGTGGACATCGACTACTAGTGTGATTAAAAAAAAAAAAAAAAGGTTGAAGGCGTTGCATGGGATGTGGTTGTTCAGTGGTTAATGCCATCTTAGTTCTCAATCCACTGCTGCTGTTTGTCTGCTGTGGTAAACAGCAGCACTGTGATACAATATTGCATGTGTGCCTGTGGAAATATTAATGGATATGCTAAACAGCAGTCTGTTTAAAGTACATTACAATAATACAAATACCGGTCTGGGACAAGCAGAAACACGCCTATCTCTGGGGTCATAAAAGTTTTTTTTTTTTTTTTTTTTTCCTTGGGGGTTGGGGGGGGGGGGTGGTTGTGGGGGGGGGGGTGTTGAGCACTTTTGGGAAAATATCCACTTTGGAGGGACATATTTGAATATTTGTGGACATGTCACTCGTTGAATTGCAAATTTTCTGAAGGACTGTAATTCTGTGTAAGAGCACAGAACAGTAAAATTGGTGAGGTGAAAAATTATCTTTCAAAAAGCAGGGCAGAGAGCTAAATTAAAGGAACAGCATAGTACTCTGTGTTTACTCAAAAGTAAAGCATTGTGAAAGCTCTCAGACAACAGAGGTCTCATCATAGTTCATACAGGCAGTATCAAATGATTACACTGTTCAAGATGTTTGTTCTTTTCTCTTTTATCTGATGGGAATATACCATTCCATCAGTTAATGAATAAAAAGTAACTAAATTTAAAAAACGTCAAACTTTTTTTATCAGGCTTCTAGAGTACATTCTCCGTCCTGTCTGAGTTATTACTGAAACACGCCTGTGATGGTTGTATTTCAGCAGTCTGGCGGCGTTGCTGGTGATGTATTCTTGTAGTTTTGTTTTCGTGTTACGGTGAGTGTGCAATCAAGCAGCTCATTATAACTGCGATGTATAAATTATGCAACCACGGGCGTTTGCAATTTATGCAAGTGGACATGCAATCAGTTCAAATTAAAGCGCAGGGGATGCGCTTAAAGTGGCCGGGAAGCAGAGGAGGGAGACGTGCTCCCAAGAACGGGGGGAAAAGGGGTGCAAGCCTCTCTCTCCTTCACGCACATGAGCATTCTCACACACACTCACACGCTGCACACACATGCAGTGTTTGAAGTAGTTACCCACTGGGGAGCTGGAGCCATGAGGCTGGTTTTTTTTTGCTTTCACAAGTTGGTTTGTGATGAAAGGGGATTCAGTTCCAGAACACAGTAGAGGTATGAGCATGTGCAATAAGGCTCTACACCTGTGAACAGTGGCGTGTGGCTTTATATGGTTATTATTACTTTTGCATTATCTTTTACTTTTCTGGCTTTTTGCTACTTTTCTTATGTAATACCTGACACAGGTTTACATCAGCTTGAAGAAACAGGGATCCATCCTTGAACAAAGCATGAAGATGTAATTAATTAAACCTAACAGCAACCCAGAGATACCCACAGAGAAGGACACCAGGCTTAAACAGTTTAACATCTGACACAGCTGGTTGCTGCTAGGACCCTAACCCCACAGTTACGCTGACTAACCAAAGTGGATCTCTGTGAGGCTGCAGAACTCTGTCCTGAGGAAATCCGACCACATAGAACATAGAGAACATAGAACTCCCTGGTTCTATAGAACATAGAACACATAGATCACTGTTTTTACCTCCTAATGGCTACTCCAACCCCTACCCCCCATGGCCATGGTGGCTAACTTCACTGGATCCCAGTGCACCTGTGTTGCACCATGTCAATCAGAATTTATTATCACATTATCATTATCATTATTTCTGTAATTATTTTAGTTATGTTGTATGATTCCCTTCCCATATAATGTTGTGAGTGAGTCTCTTTCAGCACATTGAGAATCTGATTCCATAGCCAATTCAGTCATCTGAGTCTCACTTTTCCAATGGAAGAACTATATGAGTCAGTAGCTGATTCAGTCATACGAATTTCATTCACCTCAGAAAGAGCCTTGTGAATGGCTCAATCCTCTGAGCTGATTCAATCATCTGAATCTTATTCACAAATGGAGAAAGCCATATGAATCAGCAGTCGATTCATTCCTCAAGATCTCATTTGCCACTGGAAAAGTCATTTGAATCACTAGCCAAATCATTCATTTGAGATTCATTTGTGACTGCATACCACCATATCACAAGCCACACACTTGCTGACTGGCAGACTTTGGAAACAGACAGGCAGGTATGTAGCAATACTAAGAGTGGGAAACATACTGCCACAGCAATACTTTAGATTATTGTCAAGAATAATGACTGTTGCGCAGAATGAAGAAATAAATCCGTTTCCTGGTGAGTTATTTGTCATTGTTTATGTAAAGTGTTTCTCAAAGCAATCAATAATTCCCAAGATGTTTTGTACTAATATATAAGGACATATTTTACTACTATATATATATATATATATATATATATATATATATATATATATATATATATATATATATATATAGTAAAATATAGAAATATATATATATATATATATATATATATATATATAAAATATATATATATATACTTAATGATTGTAATTCTTAACAACATATATATATATATATATATATATATATGTAATTATCTTGATCACTGACAATAGCAGAGAGCAGCTGAAGAAGTGCACTCAGTCTCTTCTTGCCATATTTCTGCTGTAGTCTTCCCAGTGACATATTTATGAATGTAGAGCAATCCCTGTGTCACACTGGTGGCCAGCATCTGAGTGCATTATCTGCCAAGCTACCTCAGTTGTCATATTGAGACTTGACCTGATGTGTTCTCTCCCTCTCTCTCTCTCTCTCTCTCTCTCTCTCTCTCTCTCTCTCTCTCTCTCTCTCTCTCTCTCTCTCTCTTACTCTCCCTCTTGCTCTGTTTGTCACTCCCTCTCTCCTTCTCTATCACACCACACATAAAGATATTCACAAACACACCAATATATACATACATAAAACATGCATACTTGCACAGAGGAACACTGTCTGTTTAGATTGTTAGCACACTCCCTTACCAACACAGTTTGGTTGTGTTTTTTCATCCATTGGGGGACTGTCTTAACCTTTGCCCTCTCCCTGTGTCCTCTCTCTCTGTCTGTCAAGAATACAGATATGAGATATATGTTCCTGTCTGTGTGTTTATAGTATACACAGAAGCGGGGTCAAATGATTTATCTGCTGTACTCATCTCAGAGCCAATAGAAAGTCTGTACTCTGTGTTCTGTTGTTGTAGTTAATGCATGCCCTGTGAACTTCTGCATTGCCTTGCCAGGTCCCAGTTAGCTCTCTTCCCTTATAATAACCAAAATAACAGAGTCCACTGATGAAATATTCAGGACCGAGACTGTGTTTGTTTATATTTACGTGTGTGTGTGTGTGTGTGTGTGTGTGTGTGTGTGTGTGTGTGTGTGTGTGTGTGTGTGTGTATGCACTAGGGTGGGTGGGTTAGAAGTCAAACACACAGATAAGGACAGTCTTACCTAGGTGCTCAAAGAAACAACCATCCTAAGGGAAAGTGCTATTCAATCAAACAAATACCAGCCTTCCCAGATAATAATGGCACAATATCACATTACAGTGGCTTCTGGATTCAGTGCAAAATCATCAGGTCGTCATGATGGAAAAAGTCACTTCAGTGCTGTAAGAAGGCAGCAGATTAATCTGGAAAGTATTTTGTTTATTATTGTTATTGAATAGCATTTTTTCCTCCGATGGCTCTGCGGTTTTGATTCAATCTGAGTGCCTCTCCTGAGGGAAGCCCTTTACCTATGAGATGAGCCAGCCACACAGAGGCATTGTGGGAAACACCCCACGTTCCCCCGCATGCTGTCATCGAAACCCGCGCTGAGGTCATGGCGTCAAGCGTTGGGCTGCGTGCGAGCATTCGTCTGTCTGTTTGTTGGTTTGTTAGCGTGTTTTCTTGCGTGCTTTGAGCCGTCTCGTCTCCTGGTGTCAGGTCGGTTGGATGCGTGGAGGACACACGCAGTCACATGAATTTCGCAGACGCGCCCCGGACTTTTGACTCTGTCAGGAGGGTTCTGTCAGCCCCCGTGTTCACGCGGTTCCCGCGGTGATGGGAACACGGGGTTCTCCCGCCTGCCTCTGGGTTTGCCTCAGCACACCTGACAACAGCTGTTAGCGCAGGTAGCGGGTACGGCTCCAGGTGTGGGGAACCCCTGAGGCTTTTTTTGAGAACATTGCAGTTCTGGGTCCAAGTTCAGCTCGTCTGGAGAATTCCTGTTGTGCGCGCACCCGACCTATGCGCAGTAATGAATGACAACCACACAGACCTTGTGAAACCTTAATGGGAGCTTATGGTATGACTGTACATCCAATTCTCCATACCTCTGTAAGGAGCTCATTACTTCAGCCTCTCGGGAAATGGCTTTTAATCTCACAAAATCTCAATTACTGCACTTAATTGATATCCTTATTTGCTTAATTGGTCATTTTTTTCAGGAAGGGAGTGACTTCCAAAAGAAGCATTTAGAAATTAGATTCTTCAAATTGCATGGTAATTACAGCCACTGTCTCATGGAATAGACAAAAAAAACACATTTTTTCCACTTTGTCTTAACTAGTTTTTTTGTCATTGCTCTGATGAACTGGGGAAGTCTTATTCTGACTCTGAAATTGATAGAACAATAAATGTAATTGTAGAGCAGTTACGAATGCTAACAATTGACTATATACTATAGCAGTCACGCGCTTGGATATTACATACAGGCAATAATAAGAAACACAAAAATAAATATGGATGCATATATGGATGTGTTTGTGTGTGTGTGTGTGTGTGTGTGTGTACATACATACATTCAAGCACATGCAGGAAAACATAAAAATATACACACGTAAGCAAACAAACATGCAAATGTAAACACAGGCAAAGACAAACATCCACACTCACACCTACACACCCACCCACACATACGCACAGCTAAAACAATTGGATTTCAAGTAAGTTTACACTTGTGTTAAATGTGATGATGTTCACCAAACATTTGTCAATCAAGACACATCCTGCTCAACTACTGAATTTTTTTCTTGTGCTCTCAAAGTGGCTTTTTTCAGTGGGCCACATTGTTACACAGTGCATCCCTCATTTAGAAAGGAAGATGGCTCCCCATAATCAACTTTCCATGCCACATGTGAATTAAAGGACATGCAAATTCAGTACAAAGACAGAGCCAAACAAGTAGTGCAATAGTTTTTTTAAGTCAAAGTGTTGAGTTGCAGTGGCCAGTCCCTTACTCAGACTCTCCGATGCTGGAGTGAGTGGCCGATTGGAGCCTCCACCTTGAGGAAGGTGATGTCAGAAACACCAGAGCATGTGCTCCAAATGCCTGCACCTCTTCCCCTGCCTGTCCTTTTCTCTTTCTGAGAACAAGAACATTTAAAGCAATTAAGAAGTGTACAGTATGCCACAAAGTGAGCCTGAATAACATGTACAAGTCTTTCTTTAACACAGCAGCTGGCAAACAATAAGTCAGGCTGAGTCCCACTCCAAAGCCTTTTATCTCTCTGTAGATGCACCCTCTGGTATTGATTCCTTATTGACCTGTAAGGTCCGCTGCTAGAATGTGCTCTCTCTCTCCCCCGTCTCTCTCTCAGAAACCCTCTAACTGATTTTGAGAAAGCCAAGGCTCTGACATTGATTTCTTTTCTCTCTTTCTCTCTCGCACCTCTTCTGAGGAGCGCGACACACGCTGCAGCGATGAAAAGACATCGCTGCTGTTGTTTAAACTGTGTCCAGATTCTTGGCTGATCTCAGACCTGATCCTAACGAGAGGGTGCTAATTTTACACTCACCCGCCGAGCGGAGGGGAGGGTGACGGCGTGGTACTGAACAGAGGGAGATCGCGCTGAAGGAGGTGTAGGCCGTGTCTCTGCTGCATGGAGCCTCCTCTATTGCATTTTCCTGACACTCAGCTTAAATTTCAAATAAATTAATGAGGCAGTGTATGCCTAAAAAAGTGAAAAATAAGAGAATCTAAGAATAATGTCATTGTGACACAATTTCATGTTTTTTTTATATTGAGAACAGTGCTGGCATTACTTATGCTAAATAGATCAAAATTGGCAACCCCCAAAAAAAAAAAAAAAAAAACACACATACACACATTTTGTCCAATGAGAAACAGCAGAGTGTTAATCCGGGAGGGTTGGTGGCACCGGAGAGAAGAAGCATTTTCTGCAGAGGATTAGGCCTAATCTGAACTGCGCCATAACTGATCTGTCTGCTTCTGTAATTGAAATAAGATAATTATTCATCCCGCTCAACTAATTATATCCCTCCCCCACCTCACCCCTACTGCAAAAAGAAAGAAACTTAGCATCTTGGAGAACAATTTAATTGAAACAGGCCTGTGTTCTGTTAAAAGGAAAAAAAAGAAAGAAAGAAAGAGAGAAAGAAAGAAAAACTCAAGGGGAAAATTCTCCCAGGATAACTCAGACCTCCTCTTGTTTGTAGTTTTGTTTGTTTGTTTGTCTATTTATTTATTTATTTATTATTTTTCCTTTTTTCTTTTCTTTTTGTTCTGTTGTTGTTTTCAATATCCCAGGAATCTTTAAACGGTTTCTAGTATTCTTTTGATCTCATTTAGAAAAGAAAAGAAAAAAATGCCTTGAAGTTATTTTAATAATATTAACTTTTCCCCACTTTCTGAATGCTGTCTGTGGGATTCATATTGGAATGGGTGTCTTACGTCATAAAAAGTAATAAATGCATTCATAAGAGAAATGAATAAATTATTTTTAGGGGGAGACATAGATAGTGATGTCCATTGTGGAGCATTATGTTATTATGAGAGAACGAAAATTCAAACCAGTGGTGTTTGCATGGTTTAAATCTGCACACAAAGACCTCAGAAAACAGGAGGAAGTATAGCACAGAAAAAGGGACCTTTTAGAACATCATGAAGCCACACACAGCAAAACTGAAAACATAATTCATCACCATAATTAACTAGATTTCATTTTGTAAATGTGAAAAAAAGATCTCATTCGAAACAACAGCATTTTGCTCAAATTAGAAATTTAGAACATTAACTTCATAGTTTTTCTTTTTATTGCATAGTAACACAATCTTACAAAGTTTGGTACTTTATGTCTGATTAGGTTTCTAAAAACTGCATGCAATTTGATTTCTTATTGCAGCTCCCACTGTCCTCACCTGTTCTGTTTAATATGTGCATATATATATATGCGTTTCCTCTTTGCTAAATGAAGTTTGACCATTAATTTCATAACTTGCACTGAAGATGATGGGAGAGCACTTCTCTGTGTTTCTGATAGGTGTGTACAGAGATCTGACACAGGCTGCCAGGGTAGATTACTGGCTGTAATGGCCCAGTGTGTCTGACAGTGGAGCTGGTGGCCTGTTTTTCTGCAGGCTCGGCGAGGGCCTTGTCCTCCCCTGACCGCAGTTTGTCTTGTCCACATGAGACGTCTTAAATTACACTGTGAAAATGGCAACTGCACATGTCACATATGTTCCAGGCGAGCGGGACATGCATACATGGACATTTATAACTGCAGACATACCGACTAACACACATGGCGCACACATTCCTGCCCCCAGATACACGGGAACACACATGCGCACACACACAAAATAAAAAAAAAAAAAAACACGGACACACACGCATACACACACACACACAAAGAAAAACACGGACACACACGCACATACAAAGAAAAACACGCACGCACACACACACACACACAAACAAAGACACACGGACACACACACATACACACACACACACACAAAGAAAAACACGGACACACACGCACACGCAAAGAAAAACACGCACGCACACACACACACACACACAAAGAAAGACACGGACACATACACACACACACACAAAGAAAAACACGGACACACACGCACACACACATGCACATGCGTACACACACACACACAAACACACACACACACACACATGCAAAAACCAACAGGCACATTCCTTCACAGAGGTCTAGCTGCCAGAGACAGAGACAGAGAGGCCCGTGTTTGCAAATGCAGACAGTATCCAATTTGTAAAATTTCCTGAGAGGAAGAAAATATAAGAGTGCACACACTTTACCAGGGAGGACCACAAACATTTTAAAATGTGTCTCTCAGGTGAGTTCAGAGCAAATGAAGAAAACAACACAGTTCTTCCCTGATCAGGACAGCTGTTCTACTGCTGTTTTCATATAAAAGAATTGGTAGCTATACATGAAGAAATGCCCATTATCAATATGCTCCTGAGACACAAAAATAGATTTCTGTTAGGATGAGAGGTCGGCTGCTGGAGAAGGTCCATGTGTGTCCCTCCAATGATGTGTCACAAATCACACAGATCACATTCTGTTCAAGCAATCCTTTGACAAATGTGTTTCTGGACATACTGCTTATGTTGTTGACTTCAGAAATCGGAGACATCTGGAATTCTTGTATACAGGAACAGTACCTAGTTCTCAGAGTTGCTATATCTTGTAATACAGTATATATACAGTTGCTATATTTTTGCATATAATGCAAAAAAGTCCCATCAAACTGTGTTTTATTTGAGCATGGACATGTTTTACTATTACTAGTGATTCTGCTAACATTGCCTATTTCAATAAATAGTGAGCATCTGCTGTTGCAGTGCAGTGTTGGTGAAGCTGACACACATGCAGCTCAGTAAGACCAGTTTAAGAATCCTAATTCAGAACAAAAGTAATTAGCATGTTTTTAATTTTTAAATTTTTTTTTTTTTTTTGGGGGGGGTCAGGAATTGGTCGTCTCTTCTGCCTTCAACTGTCCTCCTGAAAGACATTACGGAAGTCACCAATTACTTCCATTGATGCCTGTCTCGACTTTTGATTACTTTCTTATTAGGCAGTAATACAATGACAAAAATATCAATTATGAAAGTACCCTCACTGTTTGTTTCCAGGAACCTGACTGAGCTGTCCTTTTGGCAAAAGGTATACATCACTTGCCACCTTGCAACTTCTCAAAATAAGGGCAAATTAACAAATCTAGAAAAGAGAAGGTATAGAGACCTTTATTTAGCTTGCAATACTTATTTTTTTCAAATTTCAATCTTCAGACTTTTTGCTTCCGACCATAGCTGGACATTATCAGTGGTTAGCTGGCTATTGCCACTAATTAGCAACCAGGCAAAGCATGGCAAAGCATAACATAGCATTTTATCAGGCAGAGAAAAACATAGGTAGCTAAAAATGCATAGGAAAACTGCAACAGCAATAGATAGTGAACAAGCAAATGGTTGAAAGAAAAAAGAAAAAGAGGACATTGAGTGCACACATCACATACTGTCGTTTGATGCTAAATTTCTCTTCGCTCATTCATTTCTCAGTGTTTTGGAAAGCAACCCTAGCCAGCTAGTTAGTTAGCTACTCTAAAAAGCTACTCTAAAAAGGATTTCATGAAAAAAAAACTCTGCTTGCAGCTGTAAGATCTAGGCCAAGGATCAATCCCTAAAACTAGCTACCACGCAAGACTGCCTGAAGCTGGATCCCTCCTAGCTAGAGTCATAGAGTTTGTCTATTAGTGTGAAACCATCATTTTTATTATTATTTATTCATTCTTTTATTATGAAATATTCATTTCTGTCAGCATTCATATACATATCTGAGAGAGAAAGAAAAAAATATCACATATGATCATCATAGATGCACAGATTTCACAGATTTACTATACAGTAGACTTAAGAATGTTCATTGCTGAGCAATATTGCCATATCCCTGCAATAGCTGAACAGTTAGATTTTTTAATCAAAGTGTTTTTGATCTCAGGATAGTTCTCTGAAGACTTCTGAAACCACAGCAATTGCACACTGTGATAAATCTCATTATGTCCTGCGATGCATTATTTTGCTTCTGTTTTTTTTCCTCTTTTTCTGCTCCTCTGCAGTGAATTTGCATAAACATGAAGTGAATATCCTAGGATTGCATATGCATGAAGCCTCAGACACTGCCAGCACAGAAGCAGAGAAGGTAGCGTGTTCTCAACTGCGTCGTCTGAACCGCGTTGTCTGAACTGCGCTTAATGCATGGTGGATACCGTCGCATGGATAATGCACTGAGCAGTGGGTTTGCAGCGCTGCAAAAGCGCTGCTTTGCTCCTTGCTTGTAAGGGGGAACTTTAAACTTAGACTGCTGTCATTATCGCAACATAACAAGATATCACAAGACAAACTGGCAAAGACTGGTCTCGGGATGAAGGGGAATTTTTAAATTGATTTTCCATATTTCGTAATGTAAATTACGGAAATATTACATTGCAATGCTTTTCAACACAACTCTGCATATGCTCTCATCTGGCACCTAATTGAATAATCATTCAAAGAGGATCATTCATGCACATGCATTTATGAGTGTATACGAGTATCAGTCACATATCAGACATTTATAAAAAGGCATTGACAGACTGTACAGTAGAAATACATGATATGATGGTAGTAGTATTATGATATGATAAATTACTCGCAGCGATAACGATTTGCCTGATTGCTATTTTTAACGACGTTTTCATTTAGCTCCCATAATCCATATCTTATGTCTGGTAATTGAGGTCTGTAAAGTATCTGAGAAGTTCTTCGCTGAATGAGAAAGTCTGGCACTCTGACCTTTGAAGATTGTGATCTGAACTTAAGTGTTTCATAAGCCACAGATTTCAAGTGGAGCCTCAGAGGAGAACAAAATTGATTTCTCCCTCACTGGCTCTAATTTTGACAAAGTTTACAGATTTTTTTGTGAGTCCTCTTAAAGCGCCAGTCTGGGGGTGCAGAGGAACTGTCCTTTTCCATGGTTGCCCTTGTGCAAAGTAACTCCGCATTATGCAAACATTTACAAAATATCAATCACAGAGCACCCGGACGCTGAGAACAGCTCTGTTTATTATCTGTAATACTTACGTAAATAGATAAATAGGCAAAGAAAAAGATAGTAGCTTTTAGATAGGGGCTTATGAGGAGGTAATGGGATTTGATATCGTCATGATGACTGTAGACCCTTTATCTCAAGGACTGCTCTCTTACTGAAAAGACATTGCCGTATATGATAAAGACAGGGACTCTGACACACTGATTAACAGAGCTCCACAAAGGGGTTGTCAATCAGCCCTGCATGGTGACATTCAATGCACCCGCATATTTGTAAAGAAAAAGCCTTGGTTTTATAAATGAGAAGCAATCTTTTCCTACTGAGTAGCAGGTTACCATCTGAATAGGGTGGACACATGTCACTGAGGTTTTGTTGTGTTAATACAGTATGTACTTGGCCATCCAAATCCTTAGTCCTTTTTTTTTCAATTTGGCAATGTATAAATAATTGTGCTTCTCGTATTAAATACAGTATTGAAAAAAAAATTCCTCCCTGTAGGATTCAACAAGATTTCTCCCTGGTTGAATAAACTAACGTGCCAGACAAATTAAAAACCAAGACAAGTGCCCTATGTACAGTATAAACACTTGCCAGACAAATAATATGCGAAGATTCCGATGGCCTGAATGTCTTGAACAGATCAATCTGTAATGAATTTCTAAATACCAACTTTAAACTTTACCAATTTATGATGTATTCAGAATTGACTTCTGTGGTAACCTTTAATCATTGGACATTCTGTGCTCATTATAAAAGACAGATTAATATTTCAGAGAAGCGGGAAAAAAACTGAAACATGTCTTTGGTTGAGATTTGACCAATGAGTATTATGTTGAAAACAGGCTTAAAATATTGAAGACATCACAGGATGTATACAGTACATGTTAAGAAAGAATACCTGTTCCTTCAAAGCCAGACTTCCCTTTTCCTCTGAGTTTGAATGAACTTTCAGGCAGACCTGTAAGGCCTACAAGAGGATCAGCGCTTTGTTTTACAAGACTGAGAATTACCATTATGACTCGGTTATTGGCTTTGACAGTCTTATCGGTCTTATGAGGAAGAGTGTGATGGGAGACAGGGAGAAGGCTGAAGTCCTGGAGTCGCCTGGGAAGACTCTCTTTGTATGCGAGAGTCGGGGTGTCCCCCTCGCTGCGGAACCTTTTTTATCGTATATCAGCTCGGTGGTCGACAGATATGAGAGGTAAGCTTCCTTTCCGCAGCGGTGATCGGTTTATCAGAGCAGGAGTGTACAGGGAGGTGTGCCGGTGTGGGGAAGGAGGCAGATTTTCCTCAGATCTCGACATGGCGGGGCGACCGGCGGGGTCCTGGCCCGCCCTCGTCTCCCGGGCTCTGAGGGAAATATCTCCCGGTTAATTGCAGTGAAGGAGAGAGGAGGGCGGAGGGGGATGGGTTTGATTGACAAACACAGGATGCAATTAGCGCGTTCACACAGTCAGAGTGTGCAGCGGTCTGGATCCATGAGGCAGCGGTTCCGCGGCTCCACAGCGGGTTCTGCAGAACGGAGCCTCCTGTGACTGGGCCAGATGCTATCCCATTAACTCCCCCTGCCCGCCATCTTTTAACTCTTTAATGGACTCTTTAATGTTGGCTGCTGCCAACATCGGCCTCACGTCGCTCTCACAGGGGTCTCATTCCAACATCCAACTTTACACCATGAAACACATGCATCAACAACATGTTTTTTTTTTGTCTCTGTTAATTGCATTATGATGTTATATTATTTTGCACATGTTCTTATCCAGATGCCATTATGGTACGATTCACTTAGAACATATGACAATATCAACCAGGATACAGGTACAAAACACAGAAAAGGACCGGAAAACAGTGCTAAATATAAACGTCATTCTAATAATTATGATTATTTATACACATTAGCAACATTAATTGTTTTAGCGTGCACATAGTGCTGAGTGTCCTTAGCAAGTACATGCTGGGATAAATAAATGAGGATAAATGCTCAGGGTTCGAGAGTTCAGGCTGATATATACACCCCTGCGTTCTCTCAAGTGCTTGCATTGAAAATGAAGTGGATGTGCCTGTGCTCTGTGTTTAAGAGTGGTGTGCAGAGATGAGAACACGCAGACATCAGGAGAGAAGCCCTCGGTACTTTCTCCGTACAGTCGGCAGTAATTACGTATTACATATGCATTTCAGTGTTATATATGCATTTCATCCATACTGAGACCTATCAGCTGTCAGCAGTACACATGCATTAGTGTGATGGTGGGGATTAAAAGGAATCAGAGCCCAGTAGTAGCCTAAAAGAAATGTAAATATTGATATAAATGAATGCTGTGTGTTTTTCTTACCAAAGTTAAACCCACAGTGTCTTTGTTCTTGTTTCCATCACCAGCTCTTAGGGGTTTATAAATAGATTAGCGTCACTGCTAGAGATACCAACCAAGCAGAGAGTTTAGAAGACTGTGAGAAGGTGCACTCCTGAAATGTTCTGTGTGTGTGTGTGTGTGTGTGTGTGTGTGTGTGTGTGTGTGTGTGCGTGTGTGTGTGTGTGTGTGTGTGTGTGTGTGTGTGTGTGTGTGTACGTGTGAAATGCCCAGTCAGAGTCCTTGCTCTCTGCAGTCTGGTGGCCGCCCGGCTCTGAGAGCAGAAAGCTGACCTAATAAAGATCTGGACAGATGATGCATGTCCAGCTGCCTCAGAGGCTGGGGCAAAGGCTGGCAGGAGGCAGGGGCAGAGGGCAGCTCAGAGGCCCAGGGGCCGAGGCTGTTCCAGAGGCAGGGACAGAGGCTGTTCCAGAGGCGCAGGGGCAGAGGCTGAAAGAGAGGCAGGAGCCGAGGCTGAAAGAGAGGCAGGTGCCGAGGTTGAAAGAGAGGCAGGAGCCGAGGCTGAAAGAGAGGCAGGTGCTGAGGCTGGCCCAGAGGCAGAGGGAGAGGGCAGCCCAGAGGCCCAGGGGCCGAGGCTGGCCCCTGCACAGGGACCCACACCAAGCCAGTCTCCCCTAGCAGACCCTGATTAACACAGAATAACATCCACTTTTAGATCACCAGAAGCCCAAAACACTGCCTGTTTATTATCGTTTGGACAGCACTGATATTTCTCTACTGTTATTTTTACACACACACACACACACTCACACACACCATGCATTTTTCTGCATTTTTTTTTGTCTTCGGTTATTTATGTGCTGGGGTTTTTATTTTCCAAGAATTCAAACTCGCAGGACAGAATGATCCAGAAGGAGAGGGGGAGTCTGAGGGATATACAGACACTGCAGAAATATTCCCTTAATATTTTGTTTTTATAGCAGTGTCTCCAGCGCTGACACACAGAGAAAAGATTGGTTTCGCTTTTGAATTTTGTTTGTTCGACAGGCACACCCCCACCCCCTACACCCCCACCCAAAAAAAAAAATGCGATGCAAAACAAAATGAAAGCCTTCACTGTCCCTATTGCCTGTGGTGTTGCTAAGGTTACTCACGTTGATGCCTGGAACGATATTGCAGAAGTGGCTTTCTATCTCTGCTGGCTGATTGTGTTCTGTCCGTCTCCGGTTCTGATGTCAGTTCATTTAGATTTACATCAGGTAGTAAATTAAAATAATCACCCAGCAGACACTCTGGGCTCAGTTTTCTCTTTCACTCAGGAGTTGAGTGCGATGCTTGGAGCATTCAAGCAGAAAATATTGCTGTCTAGATATTTGTCCTGAGGGTGATAAAAGAGGCATTGTCTTGGGAACCACTCAGACCTCGGAGCTGATAGCTGAGTGCGTGGCAGCTGTGAAGTGTGTTTTGTTATGTGTCTGAGGATTAGGGTTCAGGACCTTGTTTTTCTTGAAATACCAGGCTGATCAGAGCCGCATGTGTTCAGGGGAGAGCATAGGTCTCTGTCCACAGTTTCACCACATCATTCCACGCCAGAACTCCAGGAGAAAGCCCTGCAGCTCCAGGGATTCCCCTGGGGCTTAGAGTTTCGCATTGTTCCCATTATCCAAAATACTGTGTTTAACCTACAAGCATTTAAAAAGTGGAACCCGGGAACAGCTGGCGTATGAAAGCAATACCGTGCCCGCCGTTGTGGGCGACACACTGCAGGAGAAGCCATGATGTCATGCAAGCGCCGGGTGCTCCTTGTGTGTGTGTGTGAGTGTGTGTGTGTGTGTGTGTGTGTGTGTGTGTGTGTGTGTGTGTGTGCGCGTGTGTGTATGTTTGCGTCTGCGCGTGGGTACGGTGCAGACTGCGTGCTTTCATTGTTCTTCCCTCCTTTATTTTAATACACCTTTTTAAACATGCATGGCTTCCCATTAAAGGTGAATAGGTGGTGGCGAGATGAATCGCAACGCACAATGGAGCATTGAAAATTACCTTTTCGCGCCTGCGAGTGCGCGCCTGTAACAGGGTGATAATAACGGCTTTGTTTGGGCATATGTACACCGGCGTGCGGGCGTGTATTAACTTATGGCAGCCTGCTCCGGGTCTCCGGGGGTGACGGCGGCGTTCCCGGCCCCTGACACTCTTTAAACTGTAGCAGAGGGTTGGGGGTGGCGCAGCTGATAGCAGCAGGGGGTAGTGCCAACGTTAGCGCTGACAGTAATGAGAGCACGGTACCCGCTGTCCTCTGTAAGCTGTGTGTTAATGTGCTATCCGAGGCGCGGGGGGCTGTGACCCCCACACCCAGCAGCCTGTCCTGCTCCTCTAGCTGCGTACCTCAGTTCATGCCCGGGTTTCATCATGTATCCTTTGTTTGATGCTGGCTGATACTTTTGTGCCGACATGAGCATGTCCCTCTCCGCCCGCAGAGCAGGAAGGAGCCCTCGCAGTCTGGATTCAGCCCAGAGAGCTCGACCAATGGCTGCCAGGCTCGTTACCCTGTGAGAGGCAGAGTAGGTCCTTCAGCCCTGCACTACTGAATTATTACCGATGAGATGAAGGCCCAGAAGGCAGCCCATCATTGACTGACCACCCCCAGCTTTGATACCCGGCCGTGTCCTCGGTCCCCTGGCTTTGCTGTAGCGTTTTCCTCAGCCTCTGTTTGTGGGGGACCTACAGCGTTCACGGGTAAGGTGTGTACCTCAACCTCTCGGCTAATGGCTAAATTGAAGTTCAGAAGGTAAAGAATGAAAGGCCGATCAGCAGTATTCTCTGCTCTACGATCAGGGCCAAAAACACAATCAGACAGCAAGGAGCAGACTTCCGTCAGATGGAAGGCAAAATACCAAATAACATTATAGTTCTTAAAATGGTAATTCACTTTGGTAATTACCCTGTACTTTGATGTAGTATACATAATTATTATCTGATAAACACTATGCAACATGGTGTAAGTACATGTTACTGAGTAAGTAATGGGGGAGGCAGATTAATGTTCTTCATAAATCAATGTGTTTCTCTTGTACCTTATTGCTTCCTCTGATTTCTGCCATAACCCAAATTTACCCCAGTGCTCAACCTCTAGCCTCAACCAAACTGTTTATGAAAGTGCACGCATGTGTGTTTATATAGCTGTTACATTATAGTTATTATGCTTTTAAATTTGCTGTGTATTTTCAACAAACTTACTGCTGCTGTAATTCAATATAGGCCCGGAATATGTTTCACTAGATGGTAAATTCTCATTGGCAGTGCTGTTGGTGGCACTTCAGGAAAAGACAGTAGAATTGCAAACTGAGCTGTGCCTTTATTACAGTATAATGTATTTAGTCATGTCTGGTGACACCAATTGCTTTAACCGGAATGCTCCAACATCGGATGTATTAGTCATACTTAACTTATTGTCAGCCAGCACAAAGGACACTATTTATTCAAAAATGAGCATCTGCAATTTAAATGGAATAGTCTTGTATTGAACATCGACAGTGATTATTTTTTTTTCCTTTCATAGAGCATACATTTACTGTTGCAGCCATTTCAGGTGGACAAGCCTAGAAAATTAACCAAGAAGCACAAGAGAGGAAAGTAAAAAAAAAAAAAAAAAATTCAAAGGGAAAATCAGGCAGGAATGAACAGCTTCATAATTCCCTCAAAAATAAATAAATAAAATAACTAAAAATCCCATTACAGAGGAAATTGAAGGCCTTTGTTCTTAAGCATTTTGGTTATTTAGATATTTCCCTGATGGTGAGTGAGATTCTTCTGGCCTGAGGTATCCAGATGAGACAAAAATTAAAACACCATATGCTCTGAAACGTTACCTTGGTGGTGTTCAAACACTTGTGCAATTTCTTTCAGTGCCGAAATGCCTATCATTAGTGCTGCAGGTTTATTTATTTATATCGCCTGATTATTTATTTATTTTTAACTGGCGGCTAATTTTTGCTAAAAGGCAGAATGTTGTTGTTCTTTCCCCTTAACACATTGAGTACTGCAGAGAGGGAGAGAAGGATGAAATTCGGGGAACACAGATATGCACATGGGGTTTCGAGCTCGGGATTTTTACACAACAAGCAGCAGAAGCTCACCAGCATGCAGAGATGTACATGATCTGGTCTGTACCACCAAATCACAAAGACAGTCTCATGGGGTGGGGGGGTTGTAAGCAACATATTAGCATGTAACAGAAAAAAGGAGCCAGGAGTATATTTGATTTGCTGGCTCAATGGAAAGTTTCTGTAAAAGACCGCTCAATCTCCATCTAGCAGGGTATTAGAGGCAACGTTCCCTCCCGCCCCACCTCATGCAGTTAATTGTGTGTTTTCAACCCTCTATTGAAGGCTAATTTAGCTATAGATTGAAATGAAACAGCTCTGGCCTCAGATTTTCTGGCAATCAAGACTCCAATTTGACTGTGTTTTCTCAGCAGACATTAATGATTCCAAAGCTAACACTCATTGTTTGAAGTGACATAGCAGGCCTGGCATTTACTTAACCTTTTGTCTTATGTACAAGTCTGAGTCAATGCAGAATCCACTCTTAATTAATATCTTTTCTTCCCTCTGCCACCATTTCTTTCCTGAATATGCAGGGACAATTCTGCGCGCGCCCAAATATAAAAGGAGCAGAGAATATTTTATTCAATCAAATTCCCTTTGTTTTAATTTTTTTTCATCTTGAAATGAAAAATTAAGTCAAATTTAATAACCACTCAAAGCATTTCCACGGGAGCAATTAAATCAAAGGAAACGGTAAGGTCCTTTCTCAGATATGATGTTGGGAAGTGGAAATCAAAAGAAAAATACAATTGCAAATGTTAGAGTGAATTGCATCTACTTTGACATTTTATCATTTACAGCGTTAGGCTGTTCTTACATATTGCTCCAGTTTAAATGTCTTTTGGTACAACAGGCTGGCTATTCTTAACTGATGCTCAAAATAGTAAAAGTGTGGCAAGTTTCAACCCTCAGTGTGTGTGCGTGTGCGCGTGTGTGGGTGTGTGTGCGTGCGCGTGTGTGTATGTGTCAGAGTGGAAGGAAGGAAGGAAGGATAATACAGTGGCATTCTCGTATTTACGCTGTTTGCGGGTATTTCTTTGCAGAAATGTAGCTGTTAACATGAGCAGAGTCTGAGCTGCTACCAGTGTTTCACTCTTCACAGCGGCCATAATGAGTGTCTCTTATCTGTCTTTTCAGTTTAGTGTAATCTGTAAGACTGTAGTTATTGTGTTACTGCCAAGAACAAAGAAATGACAGGTGCTGATGGTCTCTCCTTAAGTGACATTGACTTAAATAAAGTGACCCTAAACTATTGCACTTTAATACCTACAGGTCTTTGGTCTATATGTTTATATATACCTGTATAGGTACTTCAACAACAAAAAGAGTGGAGTACTGAACAGTGCTATTACTGCCAGCAGATCTAGTACATGCATAGACTTCCATTGAATATAAAATTGTGGTGTCAGTTGTGGTGATAATGTCGTGCGTTTAAAAAGCTCTGAATCCCAGCTGAGTGTTGGCCTGTGTTAGCCCTGCCCTCTCCACTCAAGGTCTGGTGCTTTGGAGTTCCCTGCAGTCTCTCTGTCATGGCCTCAGGTAGAATGGAACCTAATGGCCAATGGGGAGAGAAGAGGAAGAAAGCAAAAAAAAAAAAACACTGTAGGTGCAATTAAAATGTATTCAAGAATTCTGCTTTGGAAATGATTACCATGGCAACAAACAAAAGAATGTGTGATTAAAAGAGGGGTTGGCTATGAATAATTTAAAAGCTTTCATTGTAGAGAACTGCCTTAAACTATCGGCTATCTGTGTTTTCTTGTTGTGCCAGAAGCAATAGAATTGCCCCTGACAGGGCAGGGCAGATATAGTTTGGGCTGTTAGAGGAGAATTCAAAGGACATAAAACTGACTGCGTTCCTCTGATCCAAACGATCCATGTTTAAATCTGAAATAAGTAAGGCTGGGCCAGATGAAAACCTAGTACAGAAACAATTTTAGTGTAATGCACTAAAAGTAGATTTCCAGATTTTAAAAAGTCCAATAAATAAAGTGACATATGAAGAGCTTATACAGTGTGGATTTACATTAGTGTAATTGGACAGTTTAAAATATGTTCCCATTTTGCGTAAATATTTTTCCTGGGTTTGCAGTTGTAACTGGCTGGCTAAGCACCACTGCATTACTCAGCTTTCAGTATGTTTATGCTCTTAGTTGACCTTATTATTTTTTGTTGTGTTCTAGTTTAGCTTTTCTGGTTATATTTTACATGGATATATGGACAGACCCAACAATTATTATTTTACCTGCTCCATTTCTGGCGAGAAATTGTCACTTAAACCTTTTGTTAACTATTCAATCAGTTATACAGTTTGTATGCTGTTAGATGACGGGATAGTTTATGTAACACAGACAGATAGATAGATAGATAGATAGATAGATAGATAGATAGATAGATAGATAGATTGTCTGTATATCAGTCAATCAATCAATGAGACAGACAGATAGATAGATAGATAGATAGATAGATAGATAGATAGACAGACAGACAGACAGACAGACAGATGACCTATTTACAGAACTTGTGTTTTTATTTGCGCTGTAAAAAGGACAGTGGAACATCATCCCATCGGTCCCTCAGTGTGAAGGTTTTTATTTTGTTATTCAGATGCGGAATGCAGCAGTGTGTGTGATATACAGGAGACAGTGATGAGGTGGCTTCTCTGGAGGCAGTCTTCATGGGAGAGTCCGTGATTAGTATTATTATTTTTGTCCATCAAAGGCAGCACTTAAGGATGATCATGGTCTTTCCGCAGATTGGTGCTTTAAATCCGCATTCACAGACCACTCCACTCCGCTCCGGCGGTTCTCGAATAAAGTGACAGTTGAAGGACTGGGCTTCAGAACATGTCCAAGCCGATGTAAGGAAGTAAGAAATGAAAACATTGCCCTCAAGATCTTAAATAAACAATGAAGTGCCTTTGCTGGGATGTAGTGGCCCTTTGCTTTTCCCATATCCTGCTGCCTCTTCAGGAGGAGAAAAGGCCTGGGTCCCAGATCCTGAGGGTACCCTGTTCTACAGAGTGAAGGATACTTCCTCTCTCTTCTTCTCTCTCTCTCATTCCCCCTCTCCCCCTCTATCTCTCCCCTCTAGCTCCCTGTGTGTACATTATCTAACATACACACTGCATTTGAGTTGTGTGAATGTTTGAAATGTGTGACAGAAATAATTTATAATGTCCCCATATACAGAACAAATAAGGTTATGAGCTCACGAGGCCTCGGCAAAGTTTGGCCTTGTTAAAAAAAAAAGAGAGAGAGAAAAAAAAACCCACAGGGTCTGGAGATATCTCCCCTCGTCATGTGCCGGGTTTATTACTCTCTACTTCCTAGAGGTCTCCCAGCTGGACAGAGGAGAAAAAAGAGCAAGGTCAAACACTGGTCAAATACTTCTGCTCTTGTGCTTTTTTTTTCTTCAAGCACAGTGGTCATCACTGAGAGGTACCAGCTTGCTCTGACAGCCCGGTGTGAATCGGTGGTGACTGCATTTGGAACAAGTGGCCAAGCAGCTTGTGCCACAGTTCAAAGTGGAAGCAAAGCTGCAGAGACGGCTGCAGCAGGGGCAGATACACACGCGGCTGTTTGATACACTCCCACATAAAGGCGAATAACGACGGCACAATGGCACTCCATGATCTTACATAAGACCATCAGAGATTAAAATGTAAGGATAATTACGGCAGCCCGGGTCTTCCCTGCTGTGCGCACACACACACGCGTGGGATTTAAATGCCGTGCGCTCCCAACACAGAGGGGGAACACCGCTGAGAAGGTAATTTAAGGAGAAAATTCTTCCAAATTCCCTCAGATATGATTGTAGTGCGTGTATGCAGCATCACGTCCCCGCCTGGCCGGCCCCTTGCCGAAGATGAACACCATAGCAATTAATTGTTCTGGGTTTTAGGTTTATAGCTCTTTCGTTGACCAAAGCTCTGGGAATGGTTTGTTCTAGCCATTGGTATCTAAATTAAATTGTCTTTATCTCCAACAGGAAAAAAGGGGAGGGAGAGAGAGAAAAAAAATTAATTTGGTAGATCAAAAAAATATATTTAATTTTTCAACACATCAAACAAACTTTTGTTCAGGCAGGGTATACTGAGGCTGCTCCTTTTTTCTTAATTAAGAAAGCATTCTATTATTAAACCAGATGAAAAGGAAACATCAATTCAAACAGTACAGTCGTGTTCGACTACTACTAATCTTTTGGTAATTATTTTTTAATTGAATCTTTTGAACACAAAAGCCCTGAGCAGATGCTTGCATTACTTGAGTCCCCCATCACACCCGGCGCCGCGTTCTAGAGATGCTTCCCGGCACACTTGCAGCGAGAGGAAGTTTGAGAAAAAGGGACGAGGAGAATTAAAAAGTGGCGAAGAGAGAGAGAGAAGGCTCCACAGAGATGGAAAAGAACAGCTCAGCAGTGCGACTTCTTTAGATGATCACACGCGCACAGACTCGCGGCTCCGTCGGAACCGGGATTTTGCTGATATACACAATACGTTCCCAGCAGAAAGGTCGGGCGGTATGAATTGAAACACAGATCGGCACAATTTTACTTTATCGTACCCCCTCCCCTCTCCCCCATCCCTGCCACCCCCCACCCCCCCCCCCTCCCTCCCCAAGCTCCTTATAACCCAGAAAGTGGCTGGACAAGCGTAGCCTCCAAACTTTTAAACTTGCCGTGTGCGGATATGCTGAACTATATGTGATTAGTTGTTTGGAGGTACGCTTAAAAAGTACATTAATAAGACCTGATGCAAAGTTGGAAGGCTTTGGGGGAAGGGAAGACATAATGGGGAAACTTGATTTTTTCTGACATTTGATATGCTCCTGCAGCGGGAATTTCTCCAGTCCCCGCTCAGATTTTTCAAAGTGCTTAAGACGGCAGGGGAAGATGCAAAGAAGGGCTTATTTAACAGGGAAATAAGGATGAGACTCGGTAATAAAGAGAAGTCTTTAACTTTGGGCCACAGCTCGTGTACCATAATCACGTACACCCCAGACCCAGATAAACCAGGCAAATCACATTAAAGGTGCATTATATGTGTGGTTACGGGACGCTCCGCGGCAGAATGACCGTGTATCAGAGCGGCCCTCTATCACCCGCTCCCCCGCTCTTATAATCATAGCTGTCACCACGAATTCTGAAAAACATGATTTATTTCTCCTCAGGAAACAGGGAGGTGGGGGGCAGAGGAGGCTGTGTACACCTCCTTCACTCCAACATGTTCCCAATTTACACACAGAGGTAACAATGGGCCCCATCTTCTCCTGCGCAATGACTTTGCCGCGGTAATCTCTAATAGCGAGTTGTCAGACTGCATAAAATGCCTCAAACTTTACCGCTGGCTGAAGTTTGATCACAAGGGCGCCGCTGTAAAAAACGCTAAGTAACTAACTAAATAAATAAATAAATCAAATAAAAGAGCACAATTTTTACAAGCTGTCCCAGAATTCAGGCTGCCTTCAGAACAGGAAATATCAATCCAGTGTCATGGCCTCTTCAACAGAAACTTGCATACCTCTGCAGACATCAGACAGAGATTCCATCGCTGACTGAGTCAGTCTTTAGTGTTACGCTGAAAAGCACACAGTTTATTATTGAAAAGAAGGCCTGATTAGTCAGGTACCAGCATTGTCATTTGAAGCACAGAGTTTTGCTCAGGGAGGGAGAAAGGGACAGAGCAAGTATCTGTAAACAGATATTACAAATAACCAAAATTCATAAATAACCTTCAGAAAAGTCTTCTGTCACGCCACGTCAGACAGGCTTGTCAGTGAAATTAGAGGTTTGTGACCGTCATTCACACATGCAGTGGAGGTCTGTGAGCCTGCCACTGCCTTTGAAGAAATAAAAGGCCTTTATTCCTTCTCCTCATAGGGACAGGAGGGTGTTTTATTCTGTTAGAGGAGCTCTGTCAGAGAGGAGGCAGAGGGAGCCAGGGAGAGAGACACGCACACACACACGCACATACATACACACACACACACACACACACACACGCACACACACACATGCTCCCATACACACACACATGCACACACACGCACACACTCTCACTCTGTTATTTCGATAGTTTTAAGTGAGAGGAGTAGATGTGCATGGGCCAGGCTGAATGAGGCTCTGATTTAACCCCGTCTAAGCCCTCTTTAACTTTCTCTTTATAAATAAGCTTTGGCAAGTTCAGTTATCACCCTGATTAAGAAAAAGAAATATATTTGTATTGAAAAGAAGTAACTCTTGCATTGAATGCGAGTTAAACACTAAAACTGATTTAATCAAGAGGACAGTGTAGTGGCAAACAGCGTGCATTAGTACCCATGTTTATGCGCGGAATCAGTAAAGCTGAATAGTTTTACTTTACCGTTAAATGCAAAGTGTGAGTGGTTTGTGAAAACACTGCTGTCCCTCTCTTTGTATGTCTAATCAGTTTGCAGCAGGTTCACTTACCTTTGAAATTGACCATAAATGCAAACAGGCAGAACTGTGGATGCCGGAATCCTTTTGTAGAGAAACCTCTTCTTCAGATTTTACATTGCCGCAGCCTTGTATTGTACTTGGACATAAGGAAAAAAGGGGGGAAAAAGAACAGAAAAAAATCAATAGTGTAGACATTGCTGGAGGCTTGCATATTACATTTTGCATAAAAGTCAGTCTTAATTTGGCTTTGATCATCATTTCCACAGATGACTCACTGAGGCAACTATCATTAGTGAAACGCCAGGAAAAAGAAGGACCTGGAAATTATTTTTCAGTCTCTGGACTAGTCTGTCTTTTGGGTAGTGCCATCTTTACACTCCACGGTGGGCACTTACAGGGCACAGAAGACATGGTGGAAATGTATTGTGACAAGGGTAGCAGAGGAGAGTGGAGGCTGTCCATCATTTTAAATCCTCCAATGAGATAGGAGACAGCCAGACGGGCGTGAAGGAGTTGCTTGGGTCTCGCAAAGAAGTGCTGGTGTCAAACTCAACTCTTCGCTCATTTTTATAACTGCATGTGTATTTAACTCTGTAATCATTTTACCATGAAAAAAATGCATATTGAAAATATATATAGCAAAATTATGCTGATAAAATCTCCAGTTTTATAATAATCAGGCTGGAATGGTTGAAGGGATTATAAGCAGCTCTGGTGGCTGTGTTAGTCTCCCTGTGGACATCGCTCATTGGTCTTCACAGTGAAACCTCTGACCACAGTAATGAGACAGATACCCACCTTCTCACTGAAGGCTATTCATGCATTATTGGTACACACATAAATTAGAGCTTTCAAATCAGTGGGTAGTTAACGGTTTTATAACTGAAAATGAAAAAGCTGAAGCTGTTGTTTAGCAGTTTATTGTAATCTGTGTAGCATATGTGTGAATCCAACTCAGCAAGGAACATTGACCTGTTTAAATTACATTTTAAAGCTGCAAAAATAAAAATCTTTTTATTTGAAAAGCGTTAAAAATAAAACCAGAGATACATATCTCTCATCAGAAAGATAGCTATATAAATTATCATATCCCTGTAAGACAACCATGGTCGTGATCTTTATCTTGCATGTTTTACAACAGATTTGAAGAATCAGTCCTCATTTGATCAAGAGGTTTTTTGGAGCGTAGTTATGAAAGTTCTTCTAATAATATTCAAAATTAGATTGTACCGCTACAGCCTTTGATTAAAAACCACATTAGGTGCAGAAAAAATAGAAATATAATAAAATAATGAATTAAGACGTGAATGTAATTAATAGAAAGGACAGTTTCAGAGAGAGAAGAAGAGAGGAATTTGTCATCTGTTCCCAACACAATGCCATTGTTCTCCGGATATTCATAAGTCACAGTGTTATTAATGACTCGGGACTCTGTAGCACACATTTTTATTTCACTTCCATTTCTACATTTGCAAACTTTTGTTATCTGGGATGGAATTCTAGGTCTCAGGCGTGAAGCCGTCTCTACTCGCACTCAGAAGGGGCTGATAGCGTTTGATAAGGCTCTGTTCTGGTTAAAAAGGGAGTGGAGCTACTGGGTTGTGAATACTGACAGGCGTGTCTGTTGCAGCAGTGAGGAGGAACATCAGAGATGGGGCTCTCTCCGGTGAGACACAGTGATGTGGGTACACTGTGGCCCTGTCACTCTTTAACATAATGGAACCTGCTGTCCGCTAACACCCACACCCGGGTGGACCTTGGCTCCTCTCTTTGCAGTGTGTGAACATATTAATACAGCCTTTTCCTCCCCTCCCATATTCAGAGGGCTTGGCTCTCTTTTGGCACTGAGGAATAAACCCTCACCTGCAGAAAGGCCACCAGTTTCAGCTTTTGAGTCCAGGTCATTTAATTGACCTTGATTTTATGGGGCAATATTCGCCAAGAACAGAGAAGGCATGCAAATGACCGTAAATCAGACACCTGCCAGATCTGTGTAATATATATGCTTATGCCCTGGGAGAACGACAGACTCTGATTGGCTAAGCGCCGTTCTTATGGTGCAGTTTATTACCTCAAGTATTGACTTCTAAATGTGGTATAGCTACAGTCAGAAGCAGCCCTGATTACAGTTTGAAACGAATACCAGAAACACAACTCTTCAGTCTGTCATCAGCTGACTTAACTGAGTTGCAGTAATGAGTGTTATTGATTACGTGTCCTATGCTATTTAACAACAGCTACCTAATTGCAAAATGAGTCATTAAATTATTTCTTTCTTTTTTTCATTATTTATTCCTCTGACAGTAGCTTCCACCCCCATCTGCACCTAGAGCTTGACTCCAGGCAAAACAGCTGTGGCTGGCCATATATCCGATATTAGTTTGTTTCTCCTTTGACTGGACATCTTTATGAAAGGAAATGTTTAATTTCATTTTCAAAAATTAAAATGATAAGGTTTTCAAATGAAAGGATGTTTAAAATGTTTAATTTCATCACCTTGAGGATATGTGCAGCTCATAATGAAATGTTCTAGTTTTTGTCTGGAAAAAAAAAAAACTTTTCAAATGATTTTTATTTAGTACATTTGTAATTTTTTTATATAATTAACTGGGAAATAGAAGAAGGGAGTCCTGGGCTAGTGAACAGCAAAACCACATCATTTGTTGTTCTGTAAATTCCAATATACACCCTCATCATGGGTTGTATCTGACATCATTTACTGCAATTTAAAGATAAAAGTATATAATACTTCTCAAGTGTGGAGAATACATGAACACTCTGCTATCAGAGGGAGTGGTGATTACAGGATTTAAAAGGTACCTCAGGCTGTTTATGTAAAAATTATTATATTTTTACCTTAGAAATATCACACACAGTGAGTGTCTGCTTGGAGTTGGAAGCTGATTTTACATTTCAGGAAAAATGTCAATAATTTTTCAAAAATGAACCCGAGGGGAAGTGGACTTATCAAATCCATATCAAATGAGGCCTTTCCAGAGCATATTAATTAATGCAAGGTAAATGCACATGGCCTCATTGTGTCAGAGAATGACCCTGTGTGTGTGTGTATGTATAAAAGGCCTGTTTCAGGCTTTCTAAGGCTGGGTATTTTGTGAATTTTGTCAGGTTAGAATGACAAGTAAGCAAGCAGTGTTCTGAGACAGCCTGGAAAAATAGTGCAGAGTTGAGTTTGCATTCATGTGGGAAGTTTTTGTATATATAGTCTTTCATTTTTTTCCCCAAAAACTGCAGTTCACTGACAAAATTAAGCCAGACTAATACCTCTTTTTTTCTGGTATGTACAGAAATCTGATATCAATTGAGACCTATTTATGGTAGTCTAGACTGAAAGGATTACAGAGATCTAGGTTGGTGGCTGAATGCATGTACATTGGCCCTTTTCTAGGAAAACGTGAACTTTTCAGGCTGCGTTCCAGAGCCTATGGAGATGAAAGAGACATCAAATGCCATCAGCATGGGTACATTCAAAGACCTCCATATTAGAAACAGCCCTGAAAAAAATGGTTTCACTGGAAAATTAAATCAAACTTTATAAAAAGGAACACCAAATGACTTGGACCATGTACAAAAAGAACGAGAGAGAGAGAGAGAGAGAGAGAGAGAAAGAAAGAACCAAAAAAAAATAATTAAGGTTACATTTCCCAGCACTTCAAATTTCAAATTTCACCTGGTAGTATGTTGACGCCGCAGCAGTCTTTCTGAGAGGTGGCTGCTGGGAAATTGTTTCAGGAGGACACTAATGTCAGCAGCGCTTAGAGACCCTGGTGAAATCCAGCCCTATCGTCTGTAACTGTGCTACACGTTCTCATGGCTCTGTGTATGTGCATCAGCATTTTGCCCGGCGTGTGAATACATTTCTCATACGAGCTTCAGCATTCATTCAGTTGTTCTGGAAAAAAAAAATGTTGTGAATTAATCTGCATTCAGCCAGGGAAGTCTTTTCATTCCATACTTCAATCTTAAAATGAATTACCACATCTTTTGTCAAAGTACTTTAATCTTATTAGAGCGTACTAAAATGACAGAGTATTGTTCATGGAGATGACAAAGAGGAAGAATAACATTTGAACTACAATGGACCTGGAATCTTACTCAGTGAATTACATTAATTCTAAATAACATTACATTACGCTATTCATCAGAGGGAAAATGACATTTTCATTTCAAATCTATCAACAGCTTCATCAAAGGCTAAAGTGACAGTATGAATATGCTTCATAATGTACTTATCTTTCTTTGACACGTCGGCAGTCTGGGATTGAGGCTGGATCTCTGCTTGCCGAAAGTTTTGTGCTTCGCACACACAATGACTTTCCTCCTTTCCATCACGTTCTGCGCCGTGTGTACCGATATTCTATACCCCGAATTGTGAGGTCCACTCCTTTGTGCTCCAATCCCAGCAACCTCAACAGCTATCAGCCACATCTGTCCAGTGGCATTGTGATTCCTATCCATGACCCATGATACAAACGATGACCCTGAAGAGGACCAAATTTATAGAGGAATAGGACCGTTTTTATAAAGGAGGAAGTCGCAAACATTTTAAAATAAAACTCGTACAAACCTCACAATGCCCTACCAAAGTCCATCTGGAGCACAGAGAGCTTCCATAGAAAACAAAAACTACTTAAAAGGCCCCACTGTACATTATTCAACCAGTCTTTCAATTCAAACTTAGATGTCTGGTCGATGGAAACTTCTGTGCTCTGTGCCCTTACCAGTGAGTGAGTGAAAGTTTCATTTTTATTGTTTCTTTATTATGAGTTGGCAGTCCCTGAACTTGTAGAAATTTTGGGTAATAAATGGGAAAAAAATATATTTGCTATATTCTTCACTGAAAGAGTGAAGATAAAGGGTATTGAAGGCTTTGTTGAGAAGCCCTGGCTAAACCGCCACGCGTGCACAGACAGAGCCTGGCCACTAAATGGATCCACTCACCCTGGAATTTCAGCGCCGTTTAATTCACCCCAGCCCAGGCCAAAAATGAGACTCACAGCCAATTGCCCGGTTATGCAGCAATGTAGCATAAGTGGTTAAGGAGCAGGTTTTGTAACTGAAAGGTTGCCGGTTCAATTCCCTATGGGGGCACCGCTGCTGTATCCTTGGGCAAGGTATGACTGCCTCAGTAAATATCCAGTTGTATAAATATATGGATAACATTGTAAAAACCTGTAACTGATGTAAGTCACTCTGGGTAAGGGCGTCTGCTAAATGCTAATAATGTAATGTAATGTAATATAATGCCGCCTCTGGTCTGAGTGTGGTGTGTGTTTCTACTGCTGGGTGAGAGAGGGGCAGTAAGCGGGAGAGGTGGAGGACAGGTGGGCGTGGTCACGCGGGGCCCGGAGGCAGAGGGGAAAGTGGCACCCTCTCCCTGCTCTCTGATTTGGCCCCCCCTTGTGACTCAGGTTCCTGGGCCATGTCCTGTGGCCACGCCCTGGTGACACAGCAGGTGATGCAGTGGTGTGAAGAGAAAGGCCATGCACCTCTTTGTTAATGGGCCCTCTTTTAGGGGGGGGTAGGAGATTGCGAGGATCTCAGGGCACAGGGGTATCATTTTTACATGATTACTCTAAATTCTTAAACCAGAGGCTTAAGAGGGAGGCTTCTCACGACGGCAGCTGGGGGAATTGTTAAATGATTGGCCTCACACTTAATTCAATAATTTCTCTCTCTCATTTTCTCTCCCTCTCTCTCCTTCTCTCCCTCTCCCTCTCTCTCTCTCTTTCTCTTTCTCACACACACACACACACACACACACACACACATACACACACTCACACACACACTGGGCTACTCATTGATCAAGCCAGTTTAAGGAAAGTGATATTTTGCATATCTGGTTAAGTGCTGTTAACAACCCACGGTCTTAGAAATAATTAATTAATAAAAAGGAGGAAAAAAAAGTGTGATCTTGCCAGGGAAGTAATTTGCTTCTCTTGAACCAATGATGGCTTGCACTTTATGCAAATTGGTGTCTGGGGACAACAAAATCCCTCTTAATGCATATGCAGAGTTCATAAAAAAGATGTGAAAGAAGAGGAGAGAGGGAGGAGGGGGGGGATAGCAAGTCAGCATTTTTTTTTTCTGCAGGAATTGTACCACCAAAATGAGAGGTACATATCAGATGATGAGATCACATCTGTTTCCCAGAAACCCCCCTGCTATCCGCCGATGGGACGTCACGGAGGCCACTGTGACAGACAAACGGGAGAGACGTTTGGATAAATGGGCCTGAAGCACGAGTAGGCCTCAGCTTGTGCTCTCTGCGACCCGGGGACGAGCGGGGCTTTCTCAGAGACAGACGTCAGGAGAAGCTCGGTGGTGTTAGCAGAGCGGCACAGCGATGGCTGCAGGGTATGTAGCTACCGAACATGACATCCAACTGTCGGCTGATAGCAACTGGGAAAGAAAGATATGAAGGAGCAGAGTACAGCTTGGGGGTGGGGGGTGGGGGGTGGCGATGGGGGTGTGTAAGACAAAACATCTGCTGGTACCAGAGCAGGACCTTATCAGCTCATCATTACCATGAATTTTTTATGAAGAGGTGTGGGAGGGGGTGAGGGGAGTGAAGGGGGGCCGTGAGGCTCAAATGGCAGGAACTTCTCTCCCCCCCACACTCCGGCTCACGACATTTGTCATGCCGTAAAAAAGCCCATGGTTCGAGTTGGGGATACATTTGCTTAGGGAACAAATAGAACAAACATGATGTAAAAAAATATAATATATATTTATTTATATATATATATATATATATATATATATATATATATATATATATATATATATATATATATAAATATAAAATATATAAATGGTTGCAGTCATTAGAGATGGGCTGCGGAAGTCACGCTTTGATTTCGCCACGCAGTTCCACATTGCGCGTGTTCGGCGTAACTTTTAAACCCTCCCCCCCCCCCCCCCCCCCGTGCGTTCCTGCGGCTTTCATGTGGCGGTGTGCACCGGCTCCGCCGCTCCTGTCTCCTTTTGTCTTGTTGTATTATTTATGCATGCACTGATTCGCATAAGCAGCCACTGCATTAAGACAGATTGAGGGGGGGTGCGCAGGGGTGCGCGGGGGGCACGGGGGGAATTCATATTCCGTTTCAGAAACATCTTAAGCAGCAAAGGAGTTCAAACATTTCTGGTCCGACGCAAAAAAGAAATATATATAAAATTACAAGACACTCGGGGTAGGTGCTGCGTCTCGGCATCCAGGAACAGATGGAGATGAAAGGACTCTGAGAGAGGGAAATGAAAGTGAGGAAACAGAGAGAAGGAGCGGGAAAAAGGAGAAAAACAATACGCACCAGCCGGCGGAGAGTTGGAAAACTTCTGCCTTTCTCCCTGGAATCATATTAAATATAGATTTAACTTTTGCCGTCTCCTATGGGGAGGGTTGGTGAGGGTTTTGTGTGTGTGTGTGTGTGTGTGTGTGTGTGTGTGTGTGTGTGTGTGTGCATGTGCGTGTGTGTGTGTGTGTGTGTGTGTGTGGGGGGCGGTGCTTTGCTGTTTGAGGTGACTTTTGGCATCTTTAGGGGGAGGGATTATGAGAGTTCTTGGAGGCAGTACAGTGCTTGTTGTTATTGTTTTCACCTCTGACATGTGTGGGTGTGTATGTGTGTGTGTCTGTGTGTCTCTCTGTGTGTGTGTGTGTGTGTGTGTGTGTGTGTGTGTGGAACAGCCGTATAGGTCAGAGCTGGTCTCAGGAAGATCCCGCTGCTCTGACTGTGTTGCTCCTCTGAAGCTAGTTGGCTGCATGTGAGCTTTCTCTGCAGGGCCACCAGCCCCTGACCGTCCTACAGACGAACAGCGCAGCACCTCCACACTGTGAGTACCGATTCCCCTCCTGCCCTGCCTCAGGTAGACTGAGCACCAGCCAACAGCACACACAGGTATGAAACCGATAAGATGCACTACACAGGCATTCCAAGCTCAAGAAGCCGGGGAACATTAAGCTGTACATGGTAACTACAGGAGGGGCATGTTTTATTATAGGTTATGGGATACTTTACATTAAAGGAATAAAAATCAGTGGTACTAAGGAGGGGGAGGTGTGAATCACATCTCGGAGTGAGAGCCGCCTGAAGCGGTCGGTAGGGGGTCCGACTCTGCAAAGGAATGTGAGCAAAGACCTAGAGGAAGCTGTTAATTGGACACCTATACCATCTCGAACCACGGGCTATGCATCTGCTATGGAAATGACTGTTAATTAGACACTAGTCTGCAATATGCACTGTCAAACTGAGCGATATGTGCATCGCGTCTCCTATACAAGTGTCACTTCTCAGTCTGCCAGTGCACACTGGGCCATCGCATACACAGGTACACTGTCAGACTGCGAGTGCCAGACCAACAGCCCACACGGCTGTGTCTTCCTATATATGCATTACATTACGTTATTGCTATTTATACTATGAATTTGTCATTCTTATCCAGAGTGACTCACAATCTTATCTGTTTATACAGCTGGATATTTACTGAGGCAGTTGTGGGTTAAGTGCCTTGCTGAGGGGTACAATGGCAGTGCCCCAACAGGGAATCGAACCAGCAACTTTTTTTGCTTGGAAGTCTTGCTCCTTACCATTACACCACACTGCTGCCCATATAGATATCAGAATTATTAATCATTAGTAGTAGTCGTCATGGTACATAGTGGTACTAGTGTGTATTACAGCACATTCATTAAAGAAAGGAGAAGAATGTGAGCAGTTATGACCGTTTTACCCCCAGCACAGCTGAAGATAAATAAGGAAAGACACAGCTGTCAGCACAGACTGATGCGTAGTGAAAAGTAAAACAAGGGACTGTAGTAATGGCCAGGCACAGAGAGGCTGATTATGTGCTACGTTGTCAAGATAATACCCTGGATCAGGGCTATTTCTTTCATTTAAATGATATGCTTACATCTGTTCTTAATCGCAGGCCCTGAGCACTCAGAGAGTCGGCAGACACCACTGAATTCCCCCCCCTTCTGGGTCAGCCTTGGCAACTGTAGTTCCCCTTTAGTGTTCGGAAAGCTAAACTGAAGTTGAAATCAGAATAATTTCTTGTCTCTCTCCTGTAAATCACTCTTAACTACAGCTTTGCCCGAGACTGACAGAATGCCCAAAACCAATTTCACGTAAGTGTGGCTGGAATATCTTACCCAATCAAGGTCAAGAATTCTTCCTTTTCACTGTGTTTTTTTTTTTCTCGAGCCCTTACAGAAATTTGCTGTAACACATTGTTTCCTGATCCCACTTCAACAGCCGAAGGTGAGACTGTGTTATGCTCAGCCCAATACACAGCCTTTGTGCTTCTGTATGTAAGACATTATGTATGGGTCATATCTGTCAGAGTCTTTCAGGATGGCCAGCAGTGTGGCGCAGTGGTAAGGAGCAGGGTTTTGTAACCTGGATGTTGCTGGCTCAATCCCCCCAGTAAGACACAAAGGGAATTGGCCACTTGGGCAAGGACCTTTACTTGAATTGTCTTAGTAAATGTCCAACTGTACAAATAGATAACATGTAGAACTTATAAGCTGTAAATGTTCTCTGTTTACCAAGTCACTCTGGGTAAGAGTGTCAGCTGAGGAAATGCAATATGGATGGTGACATACCTGAGTCTGTTTATCCTCTTTGTCACTGAATGAGAATTACAGTATTATACTGAGACCTTTCGGAGTGACTGATACTCCTGGCACAAAAAACTAAGGCAGTAGCCTTTCGTTTGCAATATGCCATATCAAACAAAAGCAGGTTACCAGATAAGGAGGTAAACCCCTCTTAACTTCTGTTCATGCTGATAGAACATCCATACATTTGTTCATCGTTAGTTCATTTGTGAACCATGGGTATTATTTGAAATGTCATAAATGGTGCACGTGTGCTGAGACTGCAGAATTCTTTATCTGACAGAGCAGTCAGATTGCTGGAGTTGCAGATGTGGTGGATGTGGTTTGGTGACCTCAGTGGACACTTCAGTTCTGCATGCACCCACCTGTAATTGAGACTCAAGGGAATTTTTTTCCGTTTGTTTCCCTGATAATAATAGCACCACCTCCCCTTGCTGACACCTAATCTTCATGTAATATAACAACTGTTTCACTAACTCCAGCCATCTTCCATCAGATTTATGTCATTCCGACATGACAAAATAATCCCGCAAATCTCAGGACATGGCTTCGGATAAGGATGTCAAAATTTACAAACACACCCTCTGTCGTTGATTTCCAAAATTTTGACACCAAAGAGCAATATCTGATGGATTTAAAAAAGACATGTACCACTATAGTCAGTGTTTTATTTCTTTTTCTCTTTGCCGTCACTGCTGTCATGTCTCTGGTGTTTTACGTGGAAACAAAGCGCCAAACACAGCTAACATGAATGAACTTTGTTTTTGGAGGCAGATACATTTTGTGCCATGGCTCTCTGCAGAATAGCCAGCTATCTGACTTGTTAAGATGCCATTTCCCTCCTGCTGGCTGCTTGCTTTGTCCTCAATTTATAGACGCGGCCGAGTGATGCCATTGTCTTCCGTGTGCGTGATTAGCAAGAATATGAGTCAGAGGGACTCCTTAGCGCCATCAGTCCAACTTTGTGACAACCATTGTGTTGCAATTAACAAACCATCACAGGGTTAATTGAGAAAGCAAAGTGCAACGGGAACCACTGTTCACAGTGTTGGTTTCCTCCCTGAAATTTATACCAGAGGCACAGCGGTAAAGAGCAGGGGTGTGGGCAAATGATGTCACTTGGAATAAAGGTATTATTATTATTATTTTTAGAATGTTTTTAACCAAAATTAAGTAATAAAATAAAATAAAATAAATTATTAAACAAAATGCTTTAGCTTATCTACCACTAACAAGGTGTCATTTCTGTATTTAGCCTGTTTCTGCAATTAAGATGGTCAGGCAAAACCAGTACTGGGTAGGTCTGCATAAAAGAATCACAGCACAATATTGAGTATCCCCTGTTTCTTGGAAGACAAGCTTCCCTCCCTCCTTTGGGTTCAGGGCAGTGGTTTAAACATCTGGTCCATTTATTAGGTGTTTTCTTACCCCAGAAATATATTTTCAAAAAATGTAACTTGGACTATATTTTCAAAAAGTAAAAATTGTTAATGCTGTATGTCAAAACATGGTCCTATTGACCAAAGTGATGGTTGTGGAGCATGTGCATTCGGTAGACAGGGACTTTTTTCCCCCACACTTGGGCAGGAAGAGCTGATGCAAGGCACATGCAATCCTCCGATATGCTCGGCTGCAGCCAACTGCTATTGAACACACTACAAATCCCATCATGCCCTGCAGGAGAGCCAACATCAAATGTAAGACTCAGTGCATCTCTCAGTGGTGACAGCTTAGCAACTTACAGCCAACTAATGAAGATATGACTGTTTTGACAAACATTATGCCCCTCAACTTTTTTTCTCACAATTGCTAAGGAAAATTCTACTTCTGGTTTTGCAAAAGGTGAATATTTTTGGCAGAATACATTTCAAAATGTATTGGGTTATAAACACAATATCTACTGGATTGCTGTCACATCCTTTGTTGAGTGAGAAAATATTTGTTTTTTTAGTCATTGTTTGTTCTTTTTTGGTTAGATAAAGTATATACTTATATGTTTTTTTTTAATCTTACAAAGGGAGGTTGCCTTATATATTCAGGAGCACCATATACTCATGTTTGGAACCACCTCATACTGGAGCAAAAACAGTGTGAAACATGTCCTTCCTGCTGTGTTTCTGTGTGACTCCAGGGTGAGCTTTGGATGACCACCGAATGATCTGGACATTCCTCACGATGCAGGCGACTCTGCACAGCTTCCGAAAGGCAAAAGACGGAGACGCACGTTTAAAAAAGAAGAGAATGCAAAGAGGATTTGGCCGGGGAGGTGAGATCTGAAAAATTCTCGTCTGTCTGTAATCCTCCCCCCTGGGTGAGGAGAGTCGCTGCATTCTCCTCCACCTCATCAGACAAAAGCAGGGAGGGAAACGAGGGGAGAGATTTCACTGAAAGCTCGCTGGCAATGCGCACTGGAAGAGCATGAATAAATGCAGGATTCAGGGCCTGCGTTCCCGCACTGTGTGCAGAGGCCCCAGACTCCAGCTCCGCAGAAGATAAACATGTAAATGCACGTCATTCATCTTCAACACATGAGCATAACCCGATAAATAAATGAATAAAACACAAATGTAATTTTACACTCGTTTTTTTTTTTTTTTTTAATACTGTTGTGAATCTTAATGGTGGTGCATAACACCATGTTGCTATCTTAAAAGGGGCACTGGTAGGAAACATTTGGGTAAAAATGGGAGAAAATGTGAAGAAAATCTGACCAAAGTCAGTGATTATGGGGGTTTATTTTGCGTTATGTTCCCAGTGTGACACTGTAGTGTCAGGGCGGGAGCGGTGATTGGACCTCTCTCTAAAGGGAGTGCTGTGATAACAGTCCACAGTGAGATCATTGACTCAGCCTGGGTTTCAGGTGCTGAGGAAGAGGCTCTGAAAGTGTCTGCTTCTCTGAAACAGCAATTTACAGCCATGACGGTAAGCACTTTTATTAATGCTGAGACACAAAGCTTCCTCCAAAAAATTCCAAAACGCATACGCTATCCCCACCAGAAGTAAGAACAAGTGAAAGCCAAATATGCAGCACACACTATACAATTTATCTGAAAAATGCTGACATTTAACTAAGAAGACACTTCATATTAACCTTCAAGTGGTGAATAGCAACACAAAAGTATTGTTAATTTTGCTTCTTGCTTTTTGCAACTTTTTGTCTCAGCTCACCTTTTACAGTGAGACTAAAGCAGAAGAGGTCACTGGTAACACTGTAACAGCAATAATGAAGTCAAACCTGTTAACCCAAATTATTCAACCATGACAAAAAAAATGATAATAACAGATCTAATGGGAAATAATGCAGACAATGAAATTAAACAAAAAAGAAGAAAAGCACTATTCACCAAAGTCATTATTATTATTATTATTATTATTATTAGTAGTAGTAGTAGTAGTAGTAATAATAATGATGATAATGGATGGTAATAATAAATTAAAAGCACACATACATGCATACTGCACATGCACCTGTTAGCATACAGTACAGCAGCAGGTCAGAGGACGGAGAATGTGAGCTCTTCATTGTGATGGGGGCAGAACTCCACAGACCCCAGCGGAGCCACACTCTTAATTTGCAATATAAGTGTATTTGACTATGAGGTAGATTGGAAGGGGGTGACGGTACAGCCATGACAGTGACAGTAAACAGTCTGGGCTCTCTCTGTCACATAAACAAGCTTCCACTGTGGCATATTGCTGCGGCGCAATAGGTCTGTCCTAAACTTAACTGCTAGTAATGTATATTTTCTCAAATATGCCAAGATTAAAATTTGATTTTTTACTCCATTGCATTGCCGTTGCGAAGTGAATATGGAGCAGCCTTGTGAATATGTTTACTGTTTGTTTCTGCTTCAAATGATGTATTTACAATAAATGAGCTAAAGTGCCAATTAACAAACTTCTATTAGCAATGCAGAAATGCACTGCACCCTGTTTGTTCACTCACCTGAACACACACACACACACACACACACACACACGCACACACACGCACACACGCACACACAACACACACGCACACACACACACACACACACACACACACACACGCACACAACACACACACACACACACACACACACACAACACACGCACACACGCACACACAACACACACGCACACACACACACACACACAACACACGCACACACGCACACACAACACACACGCACACACACACACACACACACACACACACACACACACACACACACACACACTCACACACGCACACACACACAGACGTGTCCCTAAGTCTTTCAGATGAGCATGAGTGAAGGACAGACAGAGCAAGAAAGAGTGAGAGAGAGAGAGAGAGCGAGAGCGAGGGAAAGAGATGGGGGGGTAGAGCATGTGGAATCGGCTGGGCAGAGGTACTCCTTCGGTTGCAGTGACAGTCACAGGACGGTGCTGCAGCAGCTGGTCCCTCGTGGCTCCCCACGCCAGTACGCTTTACTGAGGGAAAGGTGACATTAAACAGCTCATTGGGTATGCAAGGATGCAGCACTCCCAGCTGCCATAATCCTGACTGCTGTCCGTGGCAGTCTTCCCTTTCCCCTCTCCACAGTCCTGCCTTTACTGTCCGCTTTACCTCTCTCAGCTGGGCAAAGATACATTCTGTAATTAAGAAATTAATGGATGAGCTGAATTATCAGTATTGAAATTATTAGTGGCACTCATATTGAAATTACTAATAGCAGCAGTAGTAGTGGTGGTACAATAATAACAGATATTGTGTAGAAACAGTGTATGGTATTATACGTAGTAATAGTAAAAGGAGAAGTAACTTTGGTCATGGTACTGTTGTAGCAGTATTATTACATGATTGTAAAAGATGTGATACATTGATTGCTTCCATTAGACCGTGCTCCCTAAAACAGGAAGCTGTGAGGCATAGTGAATACTGTAGGAGCTGCAATCAGAAGATTATCGGGTAGGGCACTGCAGATGTATTATTGAACAAGGTGTTTCATCTGATTTGCCTCAATAAATATCCATCCAATATGAATGGAAAATATATGTTCAATGAATGGTATGTAAGTCACTCTTGATAAGAGCAGGTGATCTGTGAATGGGGTAAATAATGTAGGTGTTTATCTGTCTGCACTGACTTTGCACATTAACCCTCTGATGAATGTCTGCAATGAGCACCAACAATATCCCTCATGACACTCAGCCTCCACAGTCGTTGAGCTACGGAAGGAGTAAGACTGTGCTTAGATTGCATGGAATGTTGGGAACTGGCAAAGGTTCCGTCCAAAGCAACCGAAATGTGTCCCGAAGCCGGTGGTTTTTGGTTTGCAGATCCAGTGCCAGGGCTCTGTTCTCTTTGTTTGGGTTTTTTTTTTTTTAGTTTTTTGAGGCAGCAGCAGCATAAGCTTAACAGACATGTCATCACTGAATACCACAGCATAAAAATCCATGTCACCTTGTTAAGGAAGTGATTTCTGCTCACTGAATAAGTCACACATGCAGTGTATTACACAAAAGAGGAAGACCTGTGTCTGTTGCGTCTGAGTATGGTGGATTATATGGTACACACAGTTCGGAGTAGGCGAGTGTGCATATGTGAGACCCTGGTAGGTTTTCTTTAAGGTAATCTGTCCTGCATGTGGCGGTGGGTTTGTGCACCCCCTTTTATTGTTTGCACGATTATATGCAAAGCTCCTAATTAACACATTGTGTTGTTTGTTGTTCTATTCAGCATTTTTGACAGGATTTAACGAGGATGTTTACACTGTTGGATCCTTCTTTGAACACCAAGCAATAAACCCAGAAACTTTTCTCCGTGTCAGGGTCTTTACAGCCAATCGGCTGAACAATATGTTCCTATTTTTCCACAAAGAGGGAAAATATAACATGGAAATCCAATGTTTCACTTTCAGAAAATGTGCTCTTATTTTCTGTGGTCACAGAGAATAAATGTGCACAAGTCAGGCCTCATGCAGTGCAGCGCTCATTTCATTTGTTTTTTTTTTCTATCGGTGCCTCAGTTTTTTAAGGAACAAAAATGTTGAAAGGTAAAAACCATTGGAAAATGCATGAGAAGCAATTATACAGTGATTGTATTTCTGGTGGTTTGCACCTGAAAAGCTAGTTTTATTTAAAAAAAGACAGCAGACACATTCAAAGACTAATTGTTCATTCACAGTCACACGATCAAGTGTTACGTCTAAACCAGCGCTCTGATGTTCTGTCACATCCTTATAGACAAAAGATTCTAAATTTTAATTGTCCAAGGCTCATCTCCATAAGACCATAATTGATTAATTGATTCTACATTTTTTTTTTACCTCAGAGGAGCTATGTTTTAATAGCTTCATAATGCCTTCCTGGTCCTAGATGGGTTAAAACTGAGCCAATTAGAATAGTAATGGGTTTAAAAGGGTCTAATTAGCAAATAATCATTTATACATTATATAAAAAAACCTGGGATAATGAATTGGATAACTTGGATATTCATTAGTAGTATTTCCATTCAGGACTCCTCCTTTTATGGATGCATACTTTAGAAAGAGCCGGATAATAGGCACCAGGACTGCAGGTTAGCCTGACATAAGATGACATTTTCCTCAGTTCTCATTGTGTCCCGTACCCCACACACACGTCCATCATCAAACCAGCATAAAGCACTTTTTTACACTCTTTATAAAAATGTACTTTGGTGTGTTGGGCAGTGAAGTCAAATGACGCAAATAAAAGAAAAATATTCCAGAGAACAGAAGCGTGAATTGTAAAGCCTTTTTTTTAAGGACAGAGGCCATGCTGAAAAGAGCACACGGAAGTTATTATTTATTATCTGTCCAGAAATGTACCTCTTAATAAAACAGCGAGGGTTTTAACAGCATTGCATATGTCAGGATTTTGCTAAATCACATGAAAAGCTTGGTGAGTGTGTGTCTCACAAGCAGGGAGCAGTACTTACACTGAAAGTAGAGTGCTGGAACAGGACTGTAGCGTGGTGGTAAAGAGCAGGGCTCGTAACCCAAAGGTTGCTGGTTTGACTCCCCCCTGGGGCACTGCTGTTGTACCCTTGGGCAAGGTACCTAGCTCACAATTGCCTCAGTAAATATCCAGCCGTATAAATGTATGCCTATGTAATTTGCTCTGTCTAAGAGTGAATGATAAATGACAGTAATTTTATTGTGGCTTAAAATATAAAATATAAATAAATAAATGTATATAATATAAAATATATGCCAGGTTATAATATCATTGGGATTACAATATCTATACATATCCATATATATTTGATGTTTTTGCCTGTACAGTGCGTTGGAACTCAGGAGAGTAGTCGGGGGTCTGGAGAGGTCACTCCTCTGCTGTTTTCTCCCATCCGCTCTTCATTGACTCTCCCACATTCTTTCAGAGAGTGACCAAGGCTGTGTCACAGCGTCTGTTTTGCTCATAGCCTCAGGTCAGGTTAGCCAGTTCAGTGCAGCCGGGAGCAGCCAGACTGAGGACCATATGGCTAAAGACACTCCGGGGCAGACACAGCACTTTCCCCCTGCCGACCCACTGCTCTGAGCGAGAGCGTGTCACCGTTTGGAAACGCAAACAAAAACAAAACTGAACAAAAAAGGCAGCAGGTACCCGAGCGTCCCCTGCAACGCGAGATAAAGCCGGCAGGTTGTCTTAGCCGACCCACAGCCATATGGCGAACCCAGGCGAAGCGGGCTTTCTGTTTACCTGCGTCTCACAGGGTCACGTCAAGCTTAATTTCTGTTTAGGCGCAACATGGTTCCAGTGCCAGAGAACCTGCATACCTCCGCCTGCCCCGGTGGGGGGGGGGGCATGGATGAGTCAGCCCTGCTCAAAATCGGGTCACGCGGGTAAGAGCGGGGCTTCAACACCCTGATGGATTTTGTAGCAGTCAGTCTCCACAGCTGTCCTCCTGAAGTGCGCTGACTCCGCTAGCTGTTTCTGTAGAGCAGATGTACATTCAGAACTTATTTATTAGCCTGTTGGTTCAGTGATTTTTATGGCAGTTCTGAACTGAAATCTCCCACAACCCCTGCGTCCTCCCTTGCTCTGTCCAGCTATCGATGGCTGGTACAGGGAAGTAAACACCCCATTACAATCAGCGCCTCCCCCTCTACATCTGTCTGCAGGTGTCCCAGACATCTGAACTCTCTGTTCATAGAATTTATTATTTGTTTTGGAAGGTGAGAGAGTGATCAACGTATTGATATATCCGATAACCCAATCGTAATAGGATTTTTTTCTGACACAAGATAATTCTGTCCCACATTTTTCATTTTTGTACTGTTTTGTTTTGCTTTGCTTTGTTTTCTGGTCATTCCTGTGGCATATTATGCCAAAGACCTTTACAGAGGAGAAGCTGTCATGTCTCCCCTTATGGGGTCAGAGGTTATCACAAACGACCTTTAACCCCCTCCCAGTGCCTGAAGCCGAATATAATAACATCAGTTCACATCAGTCATCCCTCCCTTGGTGTGAATAGTCGTGGGGCATTTGCACATTGCATGGTTTCTCTGTTGCCTCTGGGTAACTAACAGTGCTGCAACAAACGGGAGCTGTGCAGGCAGGTTCAGCTCAGGTTGTTCAGGGTGGTGTGTGATGTGTCTTGCACACTTAAACATATATATTTCATCATCAGCATGTTTGAGCATGTTGGAA
>CM032890.1:31670215-31682715 GCA_019176425.1 Megalops atlanticus
CTGCCCTGTCTTGGGGGTTGAGATGCAGAACAAGCCTAAAACTGCATAATCTGGACACCTACAGAAAACCTCTCTAATGCATTCAAATAAGATGGAAGAGAGGGAGAGGGAACCTTTCAACAGCTGACCACCGGCACACTGTACAACCTGTATTTCCATGCATAGATTGCATTTAATATTGAGCCTGGTGTTCCCTTATTCACTTTAAGTTTACTTACTTACAATGGTTTCTTGCTGAAAAATGAATAGCATTCTTCAAGTGGGACTCAATATGTATAATTTTTTAAAGTGACGCATGTATAAGCTCCATTTTCAATAGCAACTGTATGTCTTAATCAAACAGAAATACAGTTTTTTTCAGAAACTGACTGACTGCAATGCAGTCAATGTAAAGTTATTCAGTTTAAAGAATCTTCACTAAAAATATTAAAAAACGTTTAGAAATATGGGTGCTTATCTTAATGAATAGGCAACTATACTAAATGGTCATTTCTTTCTTTGCTACATACAGAGGGATTGAAATACTTTGCTGTTTTTCTCAGCCTGTGTTTAATCCTTATACAAACCCCATTGCTTTGTTTCTCCTCCTCTCTGCAAATTGCAGTGTTATTACTAAATGTGTCAGAGCAAAACATTCTTTATCACTTATATGCAGAACAACAAACACTTAATGTTTAGGTAACCTGTAGACGTTGTCTGCTCCATGTGCAGTAACCTGCTGTGTGCCTTACTGTTTGGAATAAGAATTTGTATGTATTTAATTGATGTGCAAGCCCTGCTCTGACAGACTGAAGTGGTATGACCAGCTGGGAAGTGTGTTGTGAGGACCTCAGACAGACAGGACCAGAACAGACAGATTAAATTCCTAACCTTCTGAAAATTTTAAGAAATATCAATATTTCTTTAAAAAAATAAATGGTATTAGAGGGTTCAGGACAGCTACCTGGACATCTACATTCACACTTCGTCATTGAACCTACGCCGGTATCCATGGAAACTTACAAAGAAGCAGTACAAAGCGCATGTAATAAAGTTGCATATAGGACACAGATGCTACAAGCAGGACATGCTTTGAAGGCTTATATGGAGATTGGAAAAAAAAACCCCGACTTGTGGCAGGGAGTCCTGAAATGAAGAGTCCATTCATAGCTCATGCATTAGAAAGGGGGGGAATGTCAGGTCTGTGCGAGATTCTCCTGGAACTCAATGGAGATATCTCTCCTCTGTGAAGCCGGCTCCTTGTTTTTCAATAGCCAGCCCCGCTAAGCTGCGAGGTACAGAACAGAATATTACATTTTTGATTTGCACCGAAGTTACCCTTTGAGGTTTCATTTACGCAGTGCCAAAAGCACCATGTCTCTGCCAGGGATCTATGCATTATTTCACTGCTGGTCTCCATGCAATATCCCTGTCTTGCCTTCAGCTCATCACTCTGGTATCTGGAGAAGCCTGTGTAGCTGAAATTCATTCCCACCCACTGAATGGGTTCATGGTGTTTATCATGTGTGTTGTGTGGGGGGGGCAGATATGAGGACTTTCCATCTTATGCATGTCATCTGGACTAACTAAACCTCCCCAAACTCTGCCCTCTGTCCTCATCTGGAAGATGCTTTTCACCTGTTTGTTTGAATGCATGCGTGTATGTTTGCATTTGTGAATACCTGTGAATCTCTTTCTTTCTCTTTCTCTCTCTCTCTCCTATTTGAGATTAGGGATTTATATAGATTTTGGAGAATTTTCAGACAGTCTCTACTCAATTAATAAACTTGTCCCCTCCACAAGTGTAAAAATTCTTTCTTTGCTACGTCCCTTTCTTTTTCTTATCAGCTGTTCATAGCATCCCTTCTCTTCCCCTCTCTTCCTCTTATTTCTGTTCCTGTTACGACGTCCAAGTGGTGGAGCAGCCTTGGCTCATGGCCAGGTGTGAGCTGTTCATTGGACTCCAAGCCAAAGACCAGAACTGCTTTGCCCTCATTCAACAGCAATGCTCATGCCTCTTAATGTATTAAAATTCATGTCCACTGAAATGTATATATATACTTTACACACACACACACACACACACACACACACACACACACACACACATATTTCCCTCCCTTTGAATGACAGTACCTAACCACAGAGCAGTGTTCTGTGCAGGTTAAAAGGGGTCTTTGTGTTATTTTCCTCTCTCCTCCTTTGCCATTGAAACTGCGTGGGTTATGGAGGGGACGCCTGGTCCACCAGGTGCCCTGCTCATCCCGGCTGTCATCACCCTCCCACACGCACAATACCTGCTGAGCCGCCCGCCAGGGCTCCACAGGTGTGTGAGGAACAATGCTGAGCGAAGGGGAGGGAAGGGAGGAACGCAGGGTGTGTGTGTGTGTGTGTGTGTGTGTGTGTGTGTGTGTGTGTGTGTGTGTGTGTGTGTGTGTGTGTGTGTGTGTGTGTGTGTGTGTGTGTGTGTGTGTGTGTGTGTGTGTGTGTGTGTGTGTGAGTGTGTGTGTGTGTGTGTGTGTGTGTGTGTGTGCGTGTGTGTGTGTGCGTGTGTGTGTGTGTGCGCGCATATGTGTGTGTGTGTTTGTGCACGCATGCTTGTGTGTGAGTGTGTGTGTGTGTGTGTCTCTGTGTCTGTGTGTGTGTGTGTCTGTGTGTGTGTCTGTGTGTCTGTGTATGTGTGTGTGTGTGTCTGTGTTTGTGTGTGGTTGTGGGGTGGGGGTCATAAACCACGGATCATCTCAGAAAAGGGCACACCCACCCGTACTTCCTCAAGCTCCGACTGGTGCAGGGAGGCCTCGGTGTGTAAATCTTGTCTATAAAGGCTTCAGACTGTGTACTTTACCCCCATTGTCCTCCACTGTGACCCAGCACTGTGTGTTTTCCCTGCAGACAGCCAGACATCACAGACAGCCAAAACCACAGCAGTGTATGAAGCCAACATATTTTAAATATATAACATTGTGTCACTCAAGGTTACGACAGCTGTATCTCAGCAAGGGTTCAAACCAGCAACCATACAGGTGTGTGTCCAGTCACTTAACCCCAGCACAGCCACTCAATGACAGCGAGAAAGAGTCCCCATTTCCTCTTAAATGAGTCCAGATTCTGGGGGTGAAACACAGCCGACCCAAATCCTCAGTGCTGTGACGTGCGGCAGACCGAGGGCCGAGGAGCAAGGACCAGCCTCTGGCACCCGGCAACCGTTTCATCTCTGCCTCAATCTGATTACCATTGGCAACAGAGAGGGGAAGATGCTGACAGAGAGCCATCAAAGCCCACCAGCCGGTTTGGGACTTCCGCCGCCACTCGGTGACAGGATGCGAGTCTTTGGTAATGCCGGCTGTCTGTGCTCCTGTGTGATCCATGCGAAATTAATACTGTCCCTTTAATTTCCTATCAGAAGGATCCTAATTACTGCAGTGAGGGCGGGTGTGTATGTGGGGTGTCTGCGATTCACTGTGTAAAATGAGTCTAAGTGCACCGACTACATAAAGACGATGAGCAGGAGACAACATGACAAGAAGGTGTTGAATGTGCCATTTAACAGAACCCCCACACCCCCAAAAAAAAAAAAAAACTGTTGCCTCTTTATTACTCTGTCACTGATGCTCACTTGCAAAGCAATAGTTACTCTTCCTGCTTTTCCTCAGGGGTTTGTGTGGGAGTGGGAGTATAGGGGCAGTCTTGGTGCTCTGTGTTGATCTGTCTCCGGAAAGCACGGTCATGCTCTGCATGTGCCCGTGACTGAAATCAAATTAACTTGTTTACCGAGGATGCACAGTGATGACTGCACAGCCTTATTAGCAGCACGGCGGAGAAACGGTCACGTGTGCAGGGTCACTGTCCACTTTCAGTCTGCTTTACAGCCACGGATCGTTCTGAATTATTCATAACACACGCTGCACCCACACAAGTTCCTGCACCATGAAGGGTCTGCAGTTTTGAGTGAGGGGTGCCCTGTCATTTTTTTGTTTGTTTGGGTTGATAACAAACAAATAAACAATCACCACTTCCTCCCATTCCTCTCAGTTCAATGGCCAGGTCAACCAAAACTCATTATTGATAATATGTGTAAAAATACTTTTCCATTAATAATAATTTTAGGTTATGAGGATGGTATATCCTGGTTTAATCAGGGATGGCGCAGGGCTCTTAACCGAAAGGTTGTTGGTTTGTTTCCCTGCTGGGGTACTGCTGTTGTACCTTTGGGCAAGGTACTTACCTCAGAATTGCCTCAGTAAATATCCAGCTGTATAAATGGATAACAGGTAAAACTGTAACCCATGTAAGTTGCTCTGGACGGGAGTGTCTGCGAAACGAGGATAATGTAATAGCTTCGGTTTTGCAGCGTAACTACAGCATGTCTGCTGTGAGAAAGCTTCCTGCATTCTCTCCAGCTCGAGTCCGTGTGAAGGAAGCAGGCGGGGTGGTGATTGACAGGAGAGAGGGGAGGCAGTGGGGTACCTGTACGTCACGGCTGCTCTTAGCAGGAAATATTAAATGCTTGTGATGTTTATTCCCTGCTCTGCCTGTGTGTGTTAAGGTGAGGGTAAACTACATTTTATGGTTGTCATAACATCATATTCCTCGCCCTGGTGTCCTGTCAGAAGGGCCGGAGCATTGTGCAAAGTAGATATACAACCATGATAAGTGCCTTTCTCTCCCTTCCCTCTCGATCCCTCCCTATCCCTCTCTCCTTCTCTCCCTCTCCTTCTTCCTCTCCTTCTGTCCCTCTCTCTCCTCCCCCCGTCTCTCTCTCTCTCTCTCTCTCTCGCTATATCATCCCTTTCCCCCCACCCCAGACCACAGCTTCTGTTATCACTACCTGCAGCCCAGGTGAATTATTTTCCCAGCTGGGTAAGAGGGACACTCCCCCTAGTCCTCTCCTCTGCCCCTCTCCTCCAGAGGTTTAAACTCACCCCCGCCCGCACCCCTCGCTCACCATCCCCCCCCCCGCCTGGCCGCTGGCACCCCCCCTGTTTCTCCATTCCTTCGCCTGTCATCAATCTTACTAAAATGACAGCCGACAGATGTTAGCCTTTGCAAAGATCAAATCCGTGGCTTCAGGGCAGCTCACTGCGGAGCACGGCAGCCACCGCCAGACGAAGGCCGGCGCGGCCGCGGCCGCCAGAGCCCGACTGGCACCAATCGCCGCCCGCTCCCGCGCGCTGGCACACCCCCCCCCCGCACGGAGCCGAGCCGCCTGTCCCCAAATCCGTTGTGACAACAGGGCGAGGCGTGGGGGCAGGGTTAGGGGTGAAAGGACAGTCACGGGCCGGAGGGGAGTCAGGGCGGGGGAAGCAGTGGGGGGCGCTAACCCAGTTGAGCTCTTCAAACCCATCTGAACTTTGAGTTGGAAAGCTGTATCGATTCTGCCGCCTGTGTGCATCGGCGTGTGTGTGTGTGTGTGTATCTGTCTGTGACTCTGACAACAGGAGCATCACTGTCCCTATATTTAGAAACACACGCATGTGAATCTGTCTGTCCTCTACATGCCCATGTTTTGCTGGTTTCAGTTATGCATATTTCTGTAATCTCACGCAGGTTTATTATTCGTGAGATTTGGCTTTACAATTGGCCCAGAATGAGCCAGGCCCTCCACACAAGCGGGGGGTGCCTGGCTGACCCCCCCTCTGGAACACAGTGCAGTTTGGTCACATTGAGTGGTCAGGAGGAGTGAGATCTGTACATGAACAGGTCAGAATTAGGGCACACTGTGCTTATAGATACAGGCTAGGTTAGGCAAGGCTAGGATAGTGCCTCTTTTCACAGAACTCAGGTTTACTTGACTTGACAGCCCTGGTGATTTATTGAATTAACTTTCTTTTAGCTCTACGTATATCAGAGGGACAGTTTTTATTACCTGTAATTTGTGTAATAGCGGCTTGATTGATTCACTATTTCCATAATTTTCACTTTTGCCGTTAGGGAATAAGGTATGAGATATGATTTAGAACCATATGTGTGCTTTCTGGAGAGCTTTTAAAAAAAAAGGTGATACATTTTTTAAGCGCACAGGTAATATTCAGCACTGTATTGCTGAAAAATGCATGACCGCTCTCAAGGATTTCTCTGTCTCAGATATAATTTTTCTCTTTATTTTCTTGCATGTAACCATCCAAATAAAGACAACTGGAACATCTGAGAGTCGTGTGTTCAGAATGGTTCTTTGTCATAAAGATTCTGATAAAAAGTACATACTTCACCCACAAGACTCAGACAGAGGTACCAGCAAATGTCAGATCTGCAGTCACAAAGGCTATATATAGCTAAAGTAAAGTAACATTGATGAAGTTTTGATCATGTATTTTTCATGTTAGCTCTGTTCATTAATTGTGTTGTGACATGCATCAGTACTGAATTCGTAATTTTCTGACATACTATTAGTATAAAGTATAAAAGTGTCTTGAAGTTCTTAGTGTTCTTTGTTTAAAATATTCCCCCCTGAAAATATTCAGCTGTGAGGAAATGAATTGATTATTAAAAATCCGTTTCCCAGCAGTGAGGTAGACTGAACAGTAGCACACCAAGAAGAAATTACAAAAATATATACTCATATATTACCTTATATTCAGTTTTTATGTTTCCATGACTGACAGTCACTGATTACATTATATTCACTGTCCTTTTACATTAATCCATTATATTCCCTTCCTCATCTGAAACAAATACATTTTGAGGTGCAGTTCTGAGTCAATATATACCGATTGCATTAAAAAAAAACAAGAAAGTGCACAGTTGTTAAAAAGCAGTTTACAGCAAGTGATATGATCTCGTCCTCTAAAGAGCTGAAGTCCAGACAGAAAATCCCGCCTCAGGAAAGAGCACACAGACACAGATATAGCCTACTAAGACATAAACGCGTACAAGTATGTGCGCACGCACACGTATGTGCCGGGCAGGGAGCCGCCTGTACGGTCACACACGTGTTGTGTGTTCTCAGCGTGTTCTGTGAGATAAAGTTTCTTGGAAAGAACACGGAGCTGACATGAGCTGGGGTTGCCGGGTTCACTGGGTGCTGTAAACGGAGAGGGGGGGCCGAGCAAGGGGCGCGGTGCAAACAGCAGCGGAGGGGCAATGCACCGCCCCCCCCGGCCTCACACGGCCTGTGTGTCCCCCGCCTCCCCGCAGCTACGCTATCAAGCCCCAACAGGAGACTGGAGAATCACCGCAAGAATGCAGGCAACCCACAAGCCCTCCTCTCTGACCTGGGGGGTGTTCTTCCCTGGGCTGGGGGGCTGGGGGGGCTGGGTCTGCAAAGAGGGGAGGTCAGAGGAGAGGAGGGGAGGAGTGGTGGGGTGTGGGGTGGAGGAGGGGGTGTGGCATCTCTGGGCCGGCTGAAACCACACTCCGTGCGTCTGAGAATGGACAGAAACGCTCTGGGGGCAAAGTGGGAATCTCCAGTTCCCAGCAGATGTCACTGCTAGGCAGGGGTGTTTTGTCTGGGCCATGGAGAGAGGGAGGGAAGCCAGCAGATAAAACCGAGAGGGGGAAACTTTGCGGAGTAGCGGCGGCCGACGCGTTTAAAGAGACAGGACCGTCAGTGAGGGCCAGAGCACAATGCCAAGAGACGAACTCTGTGCAAACCGCTCCCTGCTTTAATAATATTAATACCATTAATGCAGTCATTCTCATTCTAATATATTTTCCATCTTTCCACTTGGAATGTGGAAATTGAATCACTTTGTCTTATTTAAGATTAAACAGGTGCTTATATATGTAGGCAGCTGTACATTTGCCAGCTTTTTATCTGTAGTTGCTGTTTTATCTCTGTATGTAGCGCGGATCTCGCTTGCAGCGATATGTTTATTTTGGAGTTAGACCCGTATTGACCCAGATGTGAAAGTCCCGGTGATGCACAGAGAGGGGGAGGGAAGCGGCGCTAAGAGGGAGACACATGGGACTAAGCATCGATTGAGATTTGACATTGATTAAACTTCCCTTGAATCACAATGCCAGGCTGTTACATGTATGAGCATGCATCTGCATGTGGGCCACGGGAAGGAGGAGCGCTCAGCTGAAATCAGGCCTGAGTAAGGAGCACCTTCAGCCGCGGCTCAGTCGCCTTTGTGCTCGGCCTTCCTTTTGTTTCCCTGCATCGTTAATCCTTTGGCTGTACCACGGGTGTCATGCTACTATTTTTCTTTCTTCTTCTTCTTCTCCTCCAACTCATCCTCTTCTTCTTCGTCTCCCGCCTCCTCTTCCTCCCCATGTGAATGCAAGCTTGTCATTCTGGGCCTCGTCACTCTCAGGGCCATTCAGCGTGTCACATCCCAGTGCTGTGTTAATTACCCCCCTCTCCGCTGCGGAGTCGTCAGCTGGCCCCATCCCTCTCTCTCCCTCTGTCTCTCCCTTTCTCTGTCTTTCTCTTTCTGTCTCTCCCCCTCTTCAACTCTCTGTCTGTCTGTCTCTCTCTTTATCCCCCCCTCTCTCTCTCAGTCTCTCTCTGTCTCTCTCTCTCTGTCTCTCTCTCTCTCTCTCTTTCTGCCTCTCCCTCTCTCTCTCTCTCTCTCTCTCTCTCCTCTCTCTCTCTCTCTCTCTCCCCCCCTGGCTGTGGACGTGACCTGGGTGAGTGAGGGAGTGCCGGTGGGGGTCAGGACTGCCGGGGGCACTGGTTGGGGGGGTGGGGAACTGGAGGGTGGGGGGTATGGGGGCTGGGGGAGGGAGGGGGTGACGGATTTGAGATGGGGGTACAAGTTCAAGGGCAGAGACTGGTACAGAGATACATAAACAAGGCAAATGGTATGTGAGCCATAAAGACATAAAGGTTAGGATCAGGGCTGGCTGTACAATAAACAGCCGCCATAACCAGCTTTGTTTATACAGATAAAGAATCCTCAGTAATGTCTCCACATGGCGGATGTAGAGCTCAGCTCATAGATGGGGGGGTAGAGGGCACCCCTGGGGGGTTGATGGCAGAATTCAGTTTTTTACTTGTTACTCTGACTATGAGAAGCGTAAGAAATCTATAGGCTACATGCCAGCATTCCAGCATTCAAAGTTAGAGGCATGATATATATTTACAATAAGTTTATTTGATAGCACAGAGGACCTCACATGTACAGTAAGCCACTGTGTCCTTTTTATTTTATCAATACTTTTAAAGGGTACCATTAATTCACAATTACATGATACACAATCACTTCTTGGTTTGGTGAGTTCAGTGATTCACGAAAGGAATAAAATCTAGGCTGTTTACAGTGTGTTCATGGTGGTGAAAGGAACATTTGCAGTTAGTGTGTCAGTCAGATTTCTGGACCAGTGATGATGGCACTGGGTAAATCACAGCAGAAAAGGACAGTATTTCCTGGAATGTAAGCACTGAGAAATAAAACAAAAACACCCCGAAGCATATGTAGATGTAAAGATTACAGTGGCCAAATCGATTCGCTCTTTAACTCTGTAAAATCTCACAGAGAGAGAGAGAGAGAGAGAGAGAGAGAGAGAGAGAGAGTACTCTCTAATCTACTCTCAAAATAATAAAGATAATACAGCAGAGAAAAAAAACACCAACACACGAAAACGTCACAAACGCAAGCTCTGAAGTCCAGTGAAACAGAGTGGAGATGGGAGACTGCATATCTGAGTATACAGTAGCCGCTTCTTTGGTTCAGGCCGGGCATCTCACGGAGCAGTGTTTGATTGATCTAATTAGAGAGGAGCGGCTTCGTTTAGCGGGCAGTCTGAAACAGACCCTGCAGCGAGTGGCAGTCTCCATATTTTACATTTCCTGCGACCGCTGCTACACCGCGCTCTCTGACCAATCAGATGTGTTTCCAAATCAGGGCCTGCCTCAGTCATGTTCCATTGATCTGATTGGACAGAATCAGTGGCTGTCAGTCTCTATGTTCTACACATCCAGGGACTGTTTCTACATCATACATTCAGTCGCAGTCTGACTAATATATTTCCCCATGCCAGCAGTGAATAAAAAAAAAAAGTATCCTGCGTTTTAAATGGAAGACATGCGCCGCTAAATGGTCAGTGCTGTATTTTTCCCATTAAGAGTTAATAAGTGGCCAGTGTGTACACTAATAACGTGTCAGGGTTCATTATATCCTCCTGGTCCTTCTCCTCCTTGCCAAGCTGCCCTCTGTTCCACATATGGAGAACTCATATCAAGATGGTTGCCATGCCAGCGGGGAGATTTGCATGTGTGTTATCTATTTAAATAAATTCTCATGGTTTATAACCACTGTAATGCATCTTGGCCGGGCCCAGCTCATTGCTAATTTATAGCCAGTCTAGTGTGTCTGAAGCTGATGACACCATCTGAAGCATGTTGTCTAGACGACATTGAACCCGCTGTCCGTGGGGTAATTGTTTTATGCAAATGAATAAATCCAAGGGTGACATGTTCATTCAGCATGTGTGTAATTTGATTGAGGTGTGCTGTGACTTCCGCCATCCGATTCTCTCTCTTTTTTTATTATTATTGTTATTATCATTATTATTATTCAGCGTTGCTGCCAAGGCGCCTTGATGGGATTTTTTTTTTTCTCCATATTTTAGCAGAGGGCATTGAGCGTTGGCTCTGAAAAGTGTCGCCTTCTCAGACCTGCCGGTTTTAAGTGATGCTGAACCTTAATATTTCATAAGCATTTTTAGGGGGGTGGTGGGGGGTGAAGGGGCAGGGGGCTGAATACTTCGCTGCTGTCACGTCGGCACGACGATGCTGTCCGTCCCTGGCAGTGCAGCATCGTACCCGTCTCCCCGTCCTCACCTGTGCGCCCGTTCCTGCGTGGCTGCAGGTGAACCGTGACGGCGTGACACGCCCAGAAACGCCACGCCGGCACCGCGCGTCACCGCAGCACAATGGGGTCCTCATCGTGGCGGGATCGCTCCCGGGGTACCAGGTGCCAGCGAGCGCCTGTAGGCCCTTTGTTATGGGCCACTCCTGCGTTTTTAACGTTTATTGTGGGATTGATGTCACCGGTGCAATCTCTTCATCGGGGGTAATTACTCCCACACCGCACCCGCAGCCCGGCACAATGAGGTGGCATTTGCATAACACCATGCCGCAGTGTTAAAATAACAAGGTTCAGGGGCACGCACCTCTGACATTTACACATGGTAATGTTTTTATTTCTCTTTTTTTTATATTATTATATTATTTTTCGTCCCCTGGATCTGCTATATAACGCTGGGCAGTTTATTTTTAACCTGGTGTTTGACAGTCGGAACTGCTCCGTTCGGGTGGGAAACAAAAGCTCTATTCTGGAATGTTAAGATTAGGTTTGTATAACAGACTTCCTCTCGGGGCGCTGGACTGAGCGTGCTCGCAGGCAGGGCGCAAACACTTGAGGTTTGTGTGGTCAGGTTACTGTGTGAGAACCTAACAGTCGCAGGGCCGGGCCCTGCCCACCTCCCAGGCCAGCGTCTGTCCGCATGCACATTTCCAGTAATAATGCTCCCTTTAATTATTAGCACCAAGTGCACGCCACGTCGGGGGTTATAAATCTCACAGAGAGCAGGGATGGGGGGGCCAGTGGAGGTGGAGGGGGGAACTGAGGGCTGAGTTGTGTAAATGGATTTGAAAGCAGATGACCTGATGGCTAATCTCATGATCTGAGACTGCAGTTGTGCGTCTTGCAACACAAACAAGACCCCTCTCTCTCCCTCTCTCTCCCTCCCCCTGTCTCTCTGCGTCTCTTCAGCATAGGGATAATCACACTGCCTTCACATGACACAAGCCGGGCATTAGCATAGCAATTGTCCAGAGGTCCAGACTGTACCACCCCTGACCCCGCATGTCTGGGAGAGGAGCCCCTTTGTGCTGCTGGCGGGCACATTGTTGGTGATGCAGGAGACAGACAGAGCATCCCGTCCCCTTTATTTTAACCCCCAAATCGTACCCAAGAGGGCAATCCCTTTGTGCTGGAGGAGGCAGGCTACATTCAATCCGGCTGCACCCCTTTTGTGTAGGTATGCCAGTGAGAGCCAGCCCCGGGTTGGATAATGGGCAGGGGGGATATTTCTGAAAGAGGATTTGAGCAGTGGGACCCTTTTCTTCTTCTTGTTTTTCCTCTGAGTGACTTGGCCCCGGATAAACACTGTATCTGCTTAATTTGAAGGTTGCCATGTTGGAGGTGTCAGTTACGCTCAATTTGGGATAAGCTTTCAGCATCATGGTTAGCTTAGATTAAATAGTAGGAGTTTTGAACTTTTGAGCTGTTTCCATGCTGCACATGTAGTTAAATAAATTAATTGATTAAAATTAATTCTATGTTTGTAGTAGCAAGCACGTTATGGCAACATTGCTATGATGCTTGAGAATTTTGCTCTTAGAAACGGGGATGGTTTTTATAAACTAATTAATTTCCTATTGCATATTCTTTTTCATATTATCTCCTGCCATATTTTATAAGTACCATATCGTGTTAATGTCTTGTTTGTTTTGTGTATTTGAAATGTTGCATCTTGAGGAAATTATTTGGCAGAAAGATGTTTTTGCGTTATTCTGTTCCAGCTGCAGTGAACGGCACGCTGGGATGCGTGCAGGGTTTGTACTGCTGTGA
>CM032890.1:31690215-31695215 GCA_019176425.1 Megalops atlanticus
TGTGTGTGTGTGTGTGTGCGTGTGTGTGTGTGTGTGTGTGTGTGTGTGTGTGCGTGCAGTGTGTGTGTATTGTGTGTGTGTGCGTGTCTGTGTGTGTGTACAACGTGTGTGGGTATGAGTGTGAGTGTGTGTGTTTATGTGTATGAGTGTGTGAGTGTGTGTGTCTGTGTGTGTATACAGTGTGTGTGTGTGTACAGAGTGTGTGAGTGTGTTCGGTGCTGTCGTCCTGTAGGACGGTCCCTGGGATCAGCGCGGGGGCTGTGCAGCAGACCGCTCTCTCTGCCCCTGCAGAGCAGCAGAGGAGACACGCTGCTCCTTTAAAGTGTCCGCTGTTGCTAAGTTTCTCCCAGGTATAGATTCATTAGTTCTTGGCCTCTCCTGCCTGTCTCCCTGTTTGCTGACTGCTTGTGGAAAAAGCCATTTAGCCCACTGAATGTCAAGGTTAGTTCGGGGTGTCCTTGTCATCAGTCCTCTCGGCAGAAGGTCAGGGATAAGCTTTCCTCAAATGGGCAGCGTCAAACAAAAGAGAGGCTGACTTAACTCGGCGAGAGAAAGAAGACCTTCTCTCTCAGTCGATAAACAATCCGCTGGGCGAGAGCTCTCCCCGGCGTTAACCCCTCGTGCTCCAGTTCCTGTTGCCTCGCCCAAGCCTGGCTCTCCCACAACACTGTGCCAGATCCGGGCTCCCACACAGGGAAAAATCATTACCGCACCAAAGTTTTCAAAAACAGCATATGCAGCGGCTCTGTATGCGTGCATGCATTTACAGTTTGTGTTTTCATAAATGAAATCACAGCCACATGCACAAAAAAAGATATTTTATTTGATGTGCAATGTAGACAGTGCATTTGATCTTCATTGATGAGTCAAATTTGACGTACAATACGCAAAAAGATATTTGTGTAATTTGGGTACATACATGCATTATGTCTCCTGCATAATACAACAGATGGGATATTAGGATCAGATGGTACCTCTCCATTGAACTATCTGTCTGTCTGTCTGTCTGTCTATCTCTCTCTTTCTCTCTCTCTAGGATATACATATATCCTTTTTTTCCTTTAGCTCTTTAATGCGGCGTCGTTTGTCTGCGCTTGAATCGGATGGTGGATAAATGTCACCTCCCCGATGGTGCGGGAGGGATCAGAACGTGACGCAAGTTTGTATTTCATCAGCCAGGATCCGGGGGGAACACGTGCGCTCATAACAACAGAGGACTCACGGAGCGGGCAGCCTGAATCCTAAATGACTGCGGGTGTCACCAGGGGCATGTCACGCCAGCGGCTGGCAGCCGGAGACGCCGTCCCCCCGGCCCCCCTGGTGGCCCGGCCCCCTGACACACACCCCGCAGCCTGGAACACCTTAACCCCTGCCTGAGCACGCTCAGTGCCTCTCACAGAGAACAAGCACAAGGAGCTCTCTGGCTGCTGGGCTCCTCTCCGCCCTGTGAGAAGCCAGAGAGTTTTATTCTGGAGAGCTTTCGCTTTCTCTGGTAATGAAGACACGGACAGACTGATAGACATCAACAAGCTGTGACTGCATTGTGACTCCTCCACGGTTCAGCTTTTCTGAGGAGTAACTCAAAGACGTAATGCAGTTACAGCCAGCAGTACTGGAGGGAGTCCATGGCTTCACATCTTACAAGTGGAGGAGAAATGATCACTTAAAGATGTGCATTTCTTCATTTCCTGGTGTATTCACATTAATGTACAATTACACAATTATAGATTATTCATAACACAATGCAGAGAAATCAGAACTAATGGTCCGGTGGAGCTGTCTGCATGCCTGGCACATAGACCTCTCTGACAGGGTTCACATTGGTTAAAGGTGTTTGAAATGGATCAGAGTAATTTCAGCATTGGTCGGGAATTAGTGTACCCAGAGTCTCACCTGGTCACGGAGGGGGGTGTTTGCTCAGTGCTTCAGTAAAAAGCAGGAGGCGTGTGCTCTGCTGTCTGTGAAAGATCTCATCTCTGCTCCGAGGTCCTGACCAAACAGCCCCCCCTCACCCCCCTGCATTCTCATTACTCCCCAGCCCCATGTCCAAAGAATCCCGATCGTTTCTCTCCCCCTCGCAAGGTTAATGTTTGCACAGATGTACTTAATTAAAGTCCACTTTAAATGACATTGGAAGTTTGTATGTTTAGCTTTTTAAAAAGGAGAGGAGATTATTATGATTGAAAAATGGGTCTAATACAGAGCAGTGGGAGTGCTTCCTGTTCAGGGATGATAAAATTAGTGAGCTTAATCTTTGTTTACATACGTCCACCATGGTGCCATCTCAGTCTCTGCTGTTACATCTTTTTTATAATCAAGCGTTTTCAACAGTAAATGATGTTAAATAATTCATTTTACAGTTGTATAGATATTTATTACACATTTGTATTGTATGTTCTCTCTAGGACATCACCATGGTTCATAGTTTTGGAAATAGTTAACACTTTCTTCCAAGGTCTGACCTGAAGTGAAATGTTAGCAGGGGCATTCCCTTAAAGCACAGTGGGAGACCGACACAGAAAATCACATCATTAACCTCAGTGATACATATTAAACTTTGAAACAAGACACCATTCAAGGTAAACCCAAGCTTTTTTTCCCCATACACCCTACAAATTGGCACTACAAGTAGTCACTACTTTTGCGACAGACTCAAGGCCAGAACTTTATTAATATTAGCATAAATAAGGTGTTAGCTACAGAAAAGAGGCTGAGATTAAATGTTACTTGTATTTGTTATTTATGGATGTTACTTATTCATTTATTTATTTACTTATTCATGTATTTATTTTCCTATTTACCCTTTTCCATAATTACTTGCTATTTGCAAGTGTCTTTTGCGGGTTGTGCACTTTCAAAGTTACAGAGGCAGTCACTGAACAAACTTTTTCCAAAAAGAAAACATTAAGTAATTTAACCCACAGTATGTCCTGACATAAGCTAAGTAATTTAAAGTGACTTATATAGTGCATTTTTTCATCAGTGTCAGCTTGTTCCTGATATTAAAAGTTCCTTAAAGGCTACCTCCACTGGTAAAATATATTTTTTTCCTCACCTTTATGTGCATAAATGTAAACTATGAGCAATATTGTGTGATCTGAAATGTTCTAGATCAAGACTGAAATGTTAAAAAGTAATCAGCTCAGTAGAACAGCTGTTCCTAAGCTTGGTTTGACATAACATTCCACAGCAACTCACTGTTGCCCTTGCAAAACCTCAATGAAATACCAAACTGTTAATAATAATGTATTACATCAATATAGCAGCTTTCATTCTTTTCGAGATTCTCAGATGTTTTACAGTGAATGGAGGGTGACTCACCCCAGCCACCTATAATGTGTAGCACACAGGTATTAGGTATTAGCCTTATTATACGTGAAGGAGAAGGAAAAGAAAAGGAGCAAAATTGGGTAATGACCTGTGAACGCTATAAAGATATCATAAAGCATATAAAATTTCTATCACTTGCACTTATCAGTTAACACAGACTTTTTCAATACTAATGTGGCATTTTTTTTAAAAATAGCATGTTAGCCTGTGATGGTTATTTAACATAATTTAACATCTTTATAAAATCCAGCACTGTTTAGTGTTTACCTTTAAAACCATTAAACTACCCATAGCTAAAATCATAGGCAGCTAATGTTGATGGCTAGTTAGCTCACCAAATGGCCAGTTAAACCAGAATAGCATGTAAGCCCTAAAACTTCTCAGGCTCACATTCTTTTGTGTAGTGCAAAATAAGTCACTGTCTGTATGCCCTTGTACGCGTGGATTGGGTGGTATCACCTCGTGATTTGAATCTTCAGCTTGTGATTGGTTAGTTGTTGAGAAGCTGCTCTGGTTTTTGTAATGGTGATGCTAAGCAGAGAGGCCAAGGAGCGGGAAAATGTTTCTGATCAAAATTTCTTTCTACCTTGACGTGTACAATAAACTGCTCCTGCTTTCTATTGCTGTCTTATCCTCTGTTGTGCTTCTTGTTCCTTAAGCAAATTGGGACACACCAAGTGCAGACACCAAGAATACAAACACCGACAAACCACTCATTAACCCTACTAGCAGAAGTTCAATAGTCAGTGATTTCACAGAACATGGATTATTTCACAAAAAATTTGAGACAAGATAGCAAGATCAAGCAGCATAACTAGTTGACTGAGTATGTAGAGGAATGTTGAAGTAAGTTAGCTCATTAGCTGCAGGCTAATGTGGAGAGAAAAATCACAATCACACTGTGAATGGCATAAACTTCTGAACTGTATTTTGAAGACTGTCCCTATGTCATCTTAATTACAATAACAAATCCAGATCACTTCAGATCACAGAAAACTGGTCACACACAAAAGGTCTGAGATCAACTGGATGCACTGCATTCTTTTTCCACAAGTCCATAATTCTGCAAGTGACAAGTTTTTTTTCTATACCCATTCAGGATAACGGAACACAGGTCATGTGACATTACTGAAAACAAGTCACAAGTCACAAATCTGCCGGAGGGAGACACTAAGCCTCTTTTGAAGATTAAAGTTTGAAAAAAAGAATACAAAAAAGCTGTTTAAATCCAATCTCTTTTTTTTTTCATTTTTGATCATGGCCTGTATGTGACTGTTTCACCTCTCTGCTGTTTGAACTGGGAGTGCAGGCTGTCATAGGATGTGAGAATACTAACACCCCTGGAAACAGGTGGCCCCGGGAGATTTCTGTATTAATCTTTTGGGCTGTGGTGACATCATTCTGTATGGGGGGGGGCATCTTTAAGTTTTAGTCTACAACTATAGGGCAACTAATTGCCCCATTCCTGATGATCCCTATCTGTACTGGTCCCTTAGGGGTGGAATGAACTCCCCACAGGGGTCAGGACAGCGGAATCACTGGCCATCTTCCGTTGCAGACTGAAGACCCGCCTCTTCAGACTGGATCTCGGTCCCACTTCAGTCCTCGCCCCCTAACACCTGCTACCTCTAATATTAGATCTATAGTTTACAATTGTGTTGTGATGATGT
>CM032890.1:31700215-31817715 GCA_019176425.1 Megalops atlanticus
AACTTAGAGAGGGTCTGACCGTAGAATCTGTAATGTATTTCCAGGTGCCTGAAAACAGATTTTTTTTGTTAATGAGAGCTCTTGACGACAGACAACAGACATACATTGGCAGGTAACCAGGTTTCACTGACTAACAGTTGCTACAGCCATGTGTCCAGATTTTGGAAATAAAAAAATGACTACAATTGAGCCAATTACTGTGGCTTTTTGCAGTAAAGCCAGATTTACATCATCTGGATAAGCTAGTGGCAAACAGAAAGAGTCACGCAAAGCCATCTAAACTGTAAAACATCAGCAGATTTGCACTACACTGATTAAAATCTGACAATTGTGAACATGCAATGACCACAAAGGAGAGAAGGGAAAGCATCACTAACCACCTATCCAAACATAATATTAACACTAACCACCTATGTGGAAACAACTATCAAGTAAGGACTGGCAAGGAAAAAATGTCCTTTCATAAACTCATGAAATTTAACATAGGTGAGTGATAGTCAGGTAAAGGGTCAAAACAAAAATAAATGAATAAATAAATACATTTCATGATATTCTGAATAAAAAAATGAATATTCTAAACAAAAGCTGTCCTCCTATGGGCTGTTGACAATGGTCCTGAGCATATCTGAAACAAAAGGAGAACCGCTATTGGTGCTATTGGTATATTAACAAACCATCACTGGATCTGGTTGCCCACTGTTTGGAGCTGGTTTGGAGTTTTTTTTGACTAGAGTTCTGATTTGTTGCCATTGATTTCAGTGTGTTGTTTTTAGGGAAATGGTGCTGTTGTTGGGGTTTTAGTGTTAGGAGCACTCATTTTCAAGTTTGCTAGCCATACCTTTGCTGTCCCCTTACCTGTCTGCATCAATCTCAAGTAGGTGGTTTGTAAGATCTGTAACAGGTATTCCCATTCAGCCCGCTCTCCGTGATCTACAGCGATGCCTCGTTTGAGTTCTCTACAGAACTATGTGCGCATCGTGTCTGTCCTGAAGCTCAAGTTCACAGCTGCAATCAAAATGTGATCGCCTTGGGGTACTTCCTCTGCAATATAGCAGTATTTGTCCTCAGCGCAAAGTTAATTCTGGTCTGACAGATTTCTAACAGACGACTGTGGTCTACAGCCCTGAGACGCTGCCGGAATGTTCTCGAGAATCACCAGCTACTCAGTTACTTGTGTTGGAGAGCTTTGGGTGAGCGGTTAACTCTTCGAGGGCCATGCTGGGGACACGCGCCCTGCCCAATCTGTCTGAAATATGGCGTGAAATGATGAGGATTGGCATTGCCGTTGTTCCTGACTTAACCCAAAGGTCAGTCCTAACCCAAAGGTCTCTCACTCTGTCACAGTCCAGGAAGATCTCAAATGCCTCCTGCGTTTACTGTACTGTCACTCTGTTCTAAAGATAGCGCCACACAACTGTCCTGTGGAAAATGTCAAGGGTCAAGTTTACTTTTTTCCCCTAAAGTTTGAACGCAAGACTGTGAGTCACTGTGAGTTACAGGAAAGGCCAAACGTACGACAACAGCCTGGCACAGGAAGAGATTGCGGCCGCAGTTTTGTATCTCTTTTGATGGTCGACTAAATCTGTGACATTACATTTAAATTGAAATATTTAAATATTTTTGTGAATGTTCTAGCATAGTCTTAATATTCTAAACCTGTACTATCGGGGTAATTAGATTAAGAAAAGAAAATGTGACTCAGGTCCTCAGAAAATCATTTTCATTTTCGTATTTGTGCTTGCGTTTATATCACTGACACTGGCCTGTAAACTGTCCCCGCTGTGTGAGATCTTCTGCTGCTCCTGGAGGTGACCACTGCAGCAAGCTCCCCAGTGACACCTGTATCCCAGCAGGGAAGGTGCTTCCTTCCTGCCAGGAAAAAATAAAAAAAGGAAAAACACAGAAATGTTTTCAGTGACTTAACATGGGCAATCAGCAGCGTGCAGTCCGCATGCACAATGATTAATTAATCATTAGTCTCGGCACTGCGGCAGTTAAGTAAAAAAAAAAAAAAAAAAAAAAAAGCAGCATATTGGCCACGTTCCGTGCCAAGGAGAAGTCACCCCCCCTCCCCAGCCTCCCAGTGCCCGCACACCAGTGCTGTGCCCCCGTGGGGGGGGGGGCCGGAGTGGGGGGCTGTCCTTACAGCGCTAACATATGTAAGGACACCTGTGCAGCAGCGGGTCTGCCTCTCCGAGACCCCCGCGCCGCCGCCTTTGCTCTTTCGCCACCGAGGGTTAATTTCCTAATAGCGGCCCCGGCTGCCAGGCCTGGCCGAGTTTCCCCGCCGCCCGCGGAGAACCGCAGGCTGTGATTGGGAGCCGGCAAACAACATTAATCCTCCCGATATGAAGGCTCCCGTATGTAAAATGTCTGCCGCGACGGCCACTCGGGCAGGTAGGGAGCAGACAGGAATACGCAATGGAGGGTATAGAGAGAGAGAGAGAGAGAGAGAGAGAGAGAGACGGGGGGAGAGAGAGACGGGGGAGAGACGGGGGAGAGACGGGGGGAGAGAGACGGGGGAGAGAGAGAGACGGGGGAGAGAGGTAAAGACGAGGAGGAGGAGTGCACAGACTGCACTTCATCACACGTATAAAAGTCTCAGTCTTCCTCCCCTCTTTAACATTCGAGGCTCTGAGGTTTCCGTGCCGACAAAGGTCACAGCGATGATTTATTGAACACTTATTGAGGCTCTTTCTCAGAGCGCCATGGCGGGGGCATGGAGGCACTGCTCCACTCCACACTTTTTGGGGGAAGGGGGGGTGAACCGGTGAGGCGGGGGCCCCGTCAGGTCAGCGGGGGTGTGGGGGGGGGGGGCAGTGGCGAAAGCTAACGCCGACCGTGCCTTTCTTATAGGGGTGACACACACTGATACACGCAGAGCATGGAGAATCACATTGCAGCCTGAAGTGTATTTAAACACTGATTATTCTCTTTTGCGTTGATGTAATCCAGCGTTCTTGCCCGACGCTGCATTGTATCAGACACGGCCATGTCTGCTTCTTTTTCCCCTTGAAAGAGTCAATGGCTTTATCTAATAAACAGGCTTTCGCTCAGACAACGTGCCCTTGAGGCGCTCTCCAGCCTGTTTAGCTGCATCATTCAAACTTCTCAGCATTCATATCATATTTAATTACACTGTGAAAGAGAGGGGTGTCGGGCGGCGGTGCGTTGTCTTCGGGCGGGTACGCGGGCGCGTTGTGGAGGCGCGCCCCGTGGCCTGAGACCGCAGCCTAGAAGCGCGCAGCGGTTATTTGTCCTAATTTTCACTCCCATTGTGATGTACTTCAACTGCAATTAAACTGCAGCTGTTTCTAAATTGACTGGATTGCAGCTTAAAAGCCGGTTGGGTGCGAGGCTTTGCCTCACCCGTAACCCCCCACCGGAATCGGCCCCTCGGCCCCGCCCGGCTCCACACTGCCCTGCCTGAGACAGCACACACCCCCAAGGGGTTGCAGAGAGCTCAGTTTGGCCCCTGTGGATGAGCCTCAGGAACACGCCTCCACTGCAGGCCTTTCGCAGACATGCTGTTACACGAACAGATCAAACGCTAAGGTGTTAAGAGTAGCCACCAGGAAGCATTGCATTCTGGGAGTTGTGTTTTTTGGAGGGCTTGCGCAGATGTTGAGTCCATGGAGAAGCCGGTGAGAGAGGGCTCAGGGCGGTGTGTTTGAGAGGCTCCCTGCCTTCCGTCCCCTCAAACCCGTTTCCCGCTCACCCAAACCCCAGATTACAGCTGACAACATGCAGCTCGAAGATATAACAGACGCCCCAAGAACATAAACAATTAGCAGCTTCTCACAATCAATATTTGCGCTGTAAAGGTCTCATAGAATATGGAAAACGCCCTTAGCAAATCAAATTCCTGCATCCTTCAATTGACAGGTTTCATTTGGTTATATTGATGTAAATTACTGTGTTTGAAACATAGTTTCTGTTCACAAAATTGGTGTTATCGACCAGCTTTTAGTTCAAGGGCTTCCTTATTATCATTTTTTCCTCCAAACGTTGGATATTTTATGCCGACTTGACAAGACAAGGTTACTGCCGTGTCAGAGCTTCACTGTGACAGGTTGCCATGCTCTTAAAATCATGACTTAAAGATCTTTTGTTCATTAGACATTTTAACATTGCCAGGAACATGCAGAAACATGCCATATGTATTTTATATTTTGCACTTTGAGAATGTTTCTCCAAAACTGAAGCAAGAGGGGCACTAGTCTCCCCTAAATATCAAATCAATAACAGCCCTTGGGTCTTTCACTGCGGCCTGCATTCTGCCTGCTCCATGAATATTGGTTGCATTTTTAAATCACATGCAAAACAATGAAGTGAGTCTCAGGTTATGTCTGAGGGCTCTGAGGGCATTTCATATTGAATTCTGAGTGATTGTTATTAGAGCTGTCACGTCTTGGCTCTTGTCATCACTTCTCAGATGGCCCATAATGCACTTCACTGGCCTTTATCAGACAAACCTGAGGGAACCTAATGAGCAAACGTGGAAAAAAATTACCCCTCAACACAAACAATGAAGCTGGATCAGGAGTTTTTACCACAGATTATTTCAACAATCCCTTTACCAACCGATGATGAGGGCCGTTCCTGTGCTCTAATGTTATTTATTTCAAATTATTTGGTGTGAAAAATGTGAGGGATGGGAGAATCAGCCGGGGTCTCTCTGACTGCAGTCAGACACAGTGAGACAGTCTGACATCGCACACTCTCCACACGGACTGTTTGCTCTGCTCAGAGACAAACACAAAGTCCCTGACTGCTCATGGTGCGTGCTTGTGTATGACCAGGCCTCAGGGAGACGGAGCTGCTCTTTTGAGGCCCGGGCTGACAGTGGGAACGATATTGCTTCGTGTCAATAATTCTGTCTGCCCCATTAAGTGTTATGGCCGGCACTCAGCTGCCTTTGTGCTCGCGCGTAACGCTCTGTAAAGTATATGACTCCAGTTTGTACCGCGAGAGGAAGCGCTTCTCCAAATATGATTTTGGAGAAGTAGCCAGAGCGGCTCTCGGAAGAGAGAGAACCGAACAAAGCAAATATTTGAAGTGGAATGCGCCTGTCTTTTCAAGCGAACGAGTCAGTGGCAGTCCGTAAGGAGGGAGGCTGTGCCAATATTAGATGTTATTTTTTTTGTTATTTGCTTGCTTGCTTGTTTGTTTGTTTTTAATTCAGGAAAATGTGGGAAACAGGAGGAAAAGAGAGGAAAGGGTGAGACATTGTGTCTGGGAGGAGAGCGTGATCTCTCTGGCAGTGTTCCGAGAGCCCATGCCGCAACGCTCTCTGAGCAGGTCGGACTGAGAGAGCGGAACCACAGAAGGGCTGTCCTCCGCTGAGAACGCCATCTTTCTTCAGCAAATCACTCCCTTATGCGTCTCGGAGTCTCCACCGGGCACCCCTCCAGCCGGCCTTCGCTCATCCTCCTCGAAGTTGACTTCAAAGAAATCCCAGATTCCCGATATCCCACAGTCCGGCCCTACTTGACTGGGAGATTACGGCGGATCTCCTCTTACTGGAGGTAGTCTGACGCAAGATATGCTAAAACGGCATCTCACATCACGGGAGAGAGACCGCGCTTCACTTGGGCAAAAAAAAGGCAGGAAGTGGCAGAAGCGAAAGGCATAGGCCCTGAGTCTAAGGCAGAGTGACCGGGTGTCATGCATGGGAAGGATTATAAGTGTGGCAGGGATTTCTTGTGGAAGAAAAAAAAAAATATTCAGAGAGAAACGGGGGATTTGATGCGCGGGCTCCCGAGCCCTTTCAGTGTGAACATCAGGAGGCGTCTGTGGGCTCTGGCACCACGCCACCCCCACGACAGCCGTCTTCAAAAAGCCCGAACGTGGGGCGTAACCATCTGACAATAAAACAGCCCGCAAAAAAAAAGATGTCAAAGCCTTTTATTATGAATATTAATAAAATGGCAGTCTCTCTGCCGCAGTGCTCTCTTCACTTAGAGGTGCTAAGCTGCGCCTCTTTCCAGTGCAATAACGCTGAATGATTACACCTTAAGTACATCACATCTCAATCAGTAATTATGAATTATTTTAACATTTACCAACATACTTTACTAAACGTGGAAGATGTACTTAAATTTATGCCATAACTTTATTCTTTGTGTGCCTTTTTCCATTATCCTTTTATATGTCTTCTGGAGGTGCAGTGAAGACAAAGATGTTACATTAAAAGTAGAACAGACAATTACATGTCTAAATATTTGATGTGATGTAAAATTTTTATTCAAAATCATAGAAATTAGTTTATTACCTAGGAATACATAACATGTTTCTATTATTTTTTTGGTTTTGGGGCTTATTGACAAAAGGTTTTTTTCTTTCCTATTTTTCCCCTTCTTCTTTTACATTACATTTTTTTCATTTAGCAGATGCTCTTATCCAGAGCGACTTACACAGAGCATCTATTAAAGTGGTCCGCACTTGTGTTATATCAAGATCCCTCTTTCCAGAGGACAGGAGAGAAAAAGACCATTTCATTTCCAAATGACTCTGAATGGCATACTACAAAGGTTGGACGTGCTGATGCCCTTTTCGTCTTAAATGGTACGTTGGCATTTAACTCTACGGATGTCAGCAGAACTTACTTCTAAAGTTACGACACCTTAACGTTCCTGTATTTGTTCACAGCAGCAAGTGCTGCGCAAATTAGTAACTTTCATCAGGAGAGGGAGGAAGAGAAACAAAAAGGACACAGTGATCCGTGTGTGCGTGCGTGCGTGCGTGCGTGCGTGTGTGTGCACATGTGTCTGTATCTGTGTGTGCTAAATTTCTGCTCTATGTTATTTTAATTTTAATAGCCCTGTTTAATTAATTCCACTAAATAGTGAGCACTGCCACATCTTGTGGACAGTAACTGTGAGCTCACCTCGTGCAATACCTGTTAGGACTGCTGAGGCTCTTTAGGGAGCTGAAACATGAGAGCACTAAATTACCCCAGTTCTATCTGCATGCAGGGCCACAGGAGCGGAGGCCGAGAGCTGATTGGGTGAAAAGGCCAGGCGGTGGGAGGGGCTGTTATTATGCTGCCTTACTGTCAGGTCACTCCTCATTGGGCCACATCTGTGCAGCACATGCGTGGTGGTTGATGGAAGGAAACAGCCTGTCCATTAGGAGAGCTTGGCATTCTGTGAGAGACAGGGAGGTCACGCAAGACACGCACCAAGACCCAGAGCAAAGCGGTGAAATATGACATCAGACATCAGGAGTGTCAAAGGTGAAAGGCTATGACAGGGACACATCCCCTTCCTCCCCGTGGTCTGTCACACACAGATGCACGCGAAAGGGGGAACTTTTAAAAATAATTCATATTACATTACATGAATTTAGCAGACACTCTAAATCAGAGTTAACTTGAGCAACAGCTGCCTGGCCAAACTGGTAATGCTCCTCTCTCATTGGCTGGGGATGTGATGCTACAGAAGGGGATGTCCTAAAGCCTGCTATTTACCAATCATGAGTGGTCTGGGGGAGGTTACATGAAACAGTCATGAAGGATCTATTGCTACCAAATAGACCCTGGTTCATGTTGTAATGAAATCAACACCTAAGCTGGTGTCCAGCAGCAGCAGCAGTAGTGTTCAAGACTGAATGGTTTCCATAGTGCTTTACCTGGGGTTACAAATGAGAATCAAATGGCAAATGGCTGACAATGTTAGCATGAATGTAGAAACCACACACACACACACACACACACACAAATAGAAGGCACACGCAAGGGTAAGAGAGAAAGAATATTGCTTTTCTAGATATTTTGGTATGGTACATGCATTTAGATTTATGCATGGACAGGACATTTTCAAAGATGAGGGTGGAGTTCTAAAGATAGCTTTAATGAAAAGCTGTCAGCTGTCTCTGTCAGGTAAAGCCGCGCTGTTCCCTGCTGCCCTGTGAAGATGCAAGGACGAGTCTCGGCCCTGTTGAACTCTGTCGCTACGTCCTGCGGCACGGGTCATGTCTGGGAGCTCCTCTCGGCTAATGATTTCACAGGAACAGCCATGACAAGTGGACTATCAACCTACAACACATTACAGAGCTCTATTTTCACTCTAATATCTCTGCTCCTCTCAGTAGTGTGTGTGTGTGTGTGAGTGTATGTGTGTGTGTGTGTGCATCGGCCCTGAAATTGTACATATAAGATTGTTTTATCATTTAGCACTTTCCCCATTTAGTGCTATAATTAATACCACGCTGAGTAATATGATTAATACATGCTTTATTACTTTAATCCTTCAAATTTTACAACCAGTCATCAGCTCAATTATCAATTGTATTTTATTTTTAACATACATTTTTTTAAACACATTTGTGTAAATCCATTTTCGAAAAACCGTACCTTTTGTCTTTAATAAATCTTTGTAAGTGTGGATGAAATACAGAATTTTTATTTTGAAGGATACAAATTTATATTTAGCTCAAACTTTAAATCATATTTGAAATCCCACACAAATCCAGCTAAACATATGTTTCATTTTCCTTAATTTGTTACATCTGAGACCCTAGGAACTCAAACTCACACCCTGCTGGGCATTAATTTCTTTTTTATGGGTTTTCTCATCCATCAGAGCTCAAAATAATACACAATATCAGAAACGGTAAGGCCGCAGCGATCTCTGAAAAAGCCCGTCCTTCCGGTTTTGTGTTCTGGCGGAAGACAAACAAACAGCGAAACAAACAGATTTAGCCGTTCATCCTGCCACACAATCCCCTTCAGGATCAATACTGCCCTCAGCACCGCCACCTCGGCCCCAACGCAAGTCTGACAGCCTGACAGACCCGGGGAGCGGGGTGATCGGGGCTGTGTTTGGCTTCCACAGTAATTACTAATATATCTCCTCTGCAGTCTTCCTGGATGTGCAGCCGCCATCCTGTACTGCTGCTGTCCTGAGTAAAGCCCCTGATGCCGGGACTGTAAGCTGTGCTCGCCCCCTGTTTAAAAACGCAGGCAACACCTGGAGGGCTAAACATGCTGTACCGGCCAAACCCACTGGACTTACTACAGCACCTACCATCTGTGAGTAACTTTTATTGTCACAGAGTTGTGGGTTCATTCTTTTGTGTCTTCTTTGGTAGCTTGTTTGATTGTTTGTCACTTCTAATTAAAAAAAAAAATCTCTGACCAGCACAGCATGTGGATGACATGTTCAAAATCTGACTTGGGGCTTAGAACTGGTACGGGAATGTAGGATCATTTGCGGGGATTACTGTTTGAGTGTCAATGCCCACAAACTCACACCGTAGACATGCGGCACTAATGTCTGATTAACACCTAGCCATTTTTCCCCCTGCCTCTCAGCTCACCAGCCCTTGATGGCAGCCCCCTTCTGCACACATATGTTATAATAAAAGACCAACGTGCCGTAGACAATGCACTGATGCAATAAACAGAGAGTAAAGCCTGTTTGTGCAGAGTGTATGCAGGACACAGCAGAAGGTGAATACAGCCGGGACACAGCAGAGATGAGGTGTGTCGGCCGCCCGTCGGCGGAGTGGGGGGGTATCCTCTTCATTTTCCTCCCCCCGGCAGCTCTCAGGGGCTTGTTTTCCAGGCCTCACTCCATCAGCCATTACGGCATTAATGAAGTAACCTCACATTGTTATTGACTGGCTTGTCAGAGTCTCTGCCTGATCCTTTAATAGTAGCCATTGGTCTTGGAGTTGAAAACGGTCCCGTCTGGGAGGGGCGTCGGCCGCGCGTTGCATCCCAAGTACCCCGTCGGGGGGTATCTCCAGGCGCGCCATGCAAATGATCGCATTTCCGACGGGGGACTGCGAGAAAAAACACAGCCTGCGCCTATAAAAGAGACGGATGCTGGGCGGCGCTCTCAAACGCGTTCTGCATAAGTACGCTTCTCGGGAACGTTAGCGTCGCCATTTGAATAAATACTGCCGGCCGGGTTTCCTTCACGCGGGGGCCGTTAAACAGTGGCGTAATTATTCATAGAAATGCACCAGTCAGTAAAATAGTCCTTCATTATGATGAGGCACCATCACCTGTGACGGTTTATAGGTGACAAATTCCAGCAAATCGCTGTAAGTGAAGCCTCCCACAGGGCCGCAGTATGCTTGTGTACCTATGGGCTCATGTTTCCCGCCACCACCGGGCTCCGGAGCAGGCAGAGAGGAGCTGTTTCTGCATCAGTGAAAACGTACGCCTTCCCGTAGATTAACACCGGCAACAAGAGAGACCCCTCTCTGAGTGCAATCGAGTGTCTGCTACTGTATACGCTGTGCTGTAACGAGTAAGATTCTTTCATAATTATTGTAATCACCCTCGATTTAGCCAACTTGTTTTGGTGTTGATTGAAGGTTTTGTTTTTGTTCTGTTGAAGCTTTTAGACAGTGTTTTTAAATGTTTACTTCTCTGAGGTGAAGCCAGTGAAAGTACAGCTCAATCATATTATAATATTCCATGAACCAAACATGTGTGTGAAGTATGTGTAAAAAAGCAGCTGTGTCCTTTGTACTCTGTGTCTTTGCACATTGTCTTAACTTTCACCTGGGAAGTAGTGGGCTTATATTTGTATTTTTTCACATTTGCAACATCTTCTATAATTACCACTAAATTTCCACAGCTATTACTACTGCTACTTGTAATACTACTGCCACGTCCTCTAATGCTAAGGCAGTTTTTACCGCTATACCTTCTACCTCTAGTTGTATGACTACCAGTACCACTGCTGCACCTATTTTAGCTGCTATGGCAGCAATAATAAGAATTATAATAATTATCATATACAGCTGCCATCTATGGTCTCCCATTTATTCAGTCTTTTCCACCTTTCATGTCTTCATAATAAGAGTAAAGCGAGAGGTCAAAACCTTTTGATCAGACTCATCAGAAGCCACCATTTACAGTCCATTTGGAGTCAGTATCTCTGAAAACACTGTCAGCTCATTTGACCCAGCACCAGTCCTACTGGGTGTCATTACAAAAGGACTCCAAATTCTCTCCCTCCTGAAAGGTTGTCATTTCATCAAACAGATGGGACGGTTAGCACACATTTTACATTCTCTAGCGCTGTTCACACTGCCTATTTGCCAATATTGCAAAATAGATGCATATTACAATGCTGTCAAAACATAATTCTCTGTCGGATTCAATGCTAATAAAGAGCATGAAAGCATATTCATTCTGCTTGTTTCAATTAGGATGTCAGCTAAGATATGTCTGTTGAAGTCCTGTGCTGTGCCAAAAACAACCGCGTTGGTAGTATTTGCATTATTTGGATGTGTCCCCGACAAATATTTAAATGCAAATTTGATAGGTTCCATTTTCTTAAGCATAAGCATGCTGCCTTTTTCCTCACCGCAGAATGTACGTGGTTAACGTGACTTTCAAAATATGACTATAATTCATGACAGAATGGGTCCTCCGAGCCCGGTTATAGCACACAGTGGCACATGCTGTTAGGAGCCAATGTTTGCGTAGTTTTTTTTTTTTTAATCTAAAATCATTGTTGGAGTCTGACTGATTACTTTAAGAAAATAAAATTGTGTGCTATACATTTTCTTTCTTGTGATAAACGCCTGCTTGCAGGCACTAACAATGAGAGTTATGAAAAGGAGAAACACAGGCCTTTCATCTATGCTTGATCTTTGTGACTTTTACGTGAAGTTGATTGTAGCTTCAAGACGGTGAAAATCCAGGGACAGAATTAACTAGGATTAGAATGATTGTTGTTCCCTTTAATAATAAATAAGGGAGAGGTGTTTTCACCATGACTGTTAATGCTCTTTTAATGCTGTCATGTCTTTTTGCTCCTGATTTTTTTTTTTTCCTTAAAGCAGCCACTCAAAGGTTTCAACAAGAGATATGAGCCATGAGAAATGTGTAGATCATATCATAAATGATTTTACCTTAGGAAATATCATGTCTGGAAAGTTGTCAAATTGTTACTATATAATTTCACAAGTAAATTAATACACATATTTGCGGTATATTTGTGATATTTTCTAGTCAACTAAACCAGTTATTGCCATCCAAACGTTTTACAATCCTGTCTGACACAATTATTTGTACTGAGACCTTTCTTTAAAACATCAACAAAAAGCAATTTCTCCTCACATTGTTTGTATTGAAAGAGGTAAAAAGTGACAACGAGAACAAGGACATAACCCAGGCTTGCGTTTGTGCTTTCAGCCTCTCCTTTGGAACCCACAATGCATCACTTCACCTGAGGCCTACCCCTGGTGCTGAAGGAGTTCCATGGACTGGAAACAAACAATATCTCTCTCCACTATTCCAGGATAAAGGGTTTTCACTTGATGAAGATAAAGGATGCATTCTGCCTCCCACATTCTCCTGGCTCTGCTTGACCCTGCCTTTGAGCGCTACCTTTCCTAGCTTTTTACCTGCACTCTCATTCAGGAGGTTGTTACCAGCGTTTTGTCAGTTACTACCGTTAGGCCGACAAAAAGTGTCTGTTTAGATGTTCCTCAGGCGATTACCACCATTTCAGTATAAAAAACTACCTGGAATCACCTCTGATGGAGGTCTATGGTCTGGTTTCTTAGGACAAGATAATAGCAATAATAACAGTAGTGTCATTATGGTGAAATAAGGCCACATGTATCAAGGAAATGTCTGCACATGAGTGAAGGGAATACTTCAATTAGGCCAGATACAATTAGAACCTATTCAACATGGCTTCCCACCATCTTAGCGTGCTCACAAGCAGGCCCTTAATGGTGGGTCAACAGCTTATTGTGTTTTAAGATCAGAAATAGGAAGAAAAGAGAAACAAATTAACAGAGCAAAGAATCTTGCTGAAGGGGGAATAGGGAGGACAGCAACACGAGAACTTGGGAAATAAAAAAAAAAAAAAAAGCGGAGAAGGTTAGTTGGGTGGCCTTTATAGATCGGACTGTCTGTGCTGGGCATCAGTAGCCAGAAGCTGATGAACTTCACTCTCTATTAGTGGGCATCGTGCGGATGTGCCTTCTCCTCCCGATCAATAGGCTGAAGGACAGGAGTGTCAGAAAAATGAAGGACCCCTCTCTCTCTCTGTCTCTGCGAGCCGGTCTCCTTGTGGATGTTGGAACTGGTCTGTGCTGGACCCCTGGGTCCCTCTGGGGGTGCATTTGATTGAAGGGGCCATTTTGGGGGCCACAACAGGGGACCCACAGGAACTGCTCCCGCCATCCCCCTCTCTGCTCACACCCCCACCCCGTAACCATGTAAAGTAAATCCCCTGTTTGTCATTTATCAGCTGAGTCTTGACAAAGTACCGCGACCGTGGGGTTGGGGCATTGTTTGTGTCTCCTTCCAAAAAGCAAACCATCACACTGTGAGGGTTTTCTGTTGTTCTCATAGTGGCTACTGTAAATACCCTATAAAAGGCACCTTATATATATATACAGCCCCTCACTGTGAAGACAAAACCAGTAAAATTATTGTGCCAGATAAGGGAAATCAGGCCTGACAGGTAAAAGCGCTCACAAAAATGCTAGCTGTAAAAGTATCTGTGCATCAAAGGGTTAATAATAATAACAATAATTATAAGGTTGAAGGAATTTCTTTGCTGCTAAACTAAAATTTGTGGAAATATAATATATAGTGTCTCCGAGATACCAGCGTGAAGCTTATTAAATTGTTTAACCATAAAACTATAGATATGTCATTTTCATTTTTTTATGTTGTGACTGTCAAATGATAAAAGATGTCAGATTCAAAGCAAAACACAATGACACCGCATGAGACATTTCAACTAATTTGAATCACATTATTCCTTTTTTTTCAAGAAAATGAAGAGGCCAAAAGTTCACTGTTAATAAAGGCTAGATGGCTGTCTGTTCTCTCTCTCTGGTGCGAATGACACTGAAGCAGCCAACGCAGTTTTAATCCTCCACCATTATCACCCTAATAATAGCCCCCCATATCCATAAACGTCCGCCACAACTTTCACTGAATTTGTGTGAAGAACAAACATTCAACCAAAATGAGAAGATTACTACATCACCATGGTAATCGCTGACAGCCAGCGCACTATTCCGGCTGATTCCTGTTGACAGGTGGCTCTGGGCACGGCGGACGCTTTTAAGATGTTCGTTTTCAGCGAGGAAATTAAACACATTTTCAACCCGAATGTAGTCCTTCAGTACAAAAAAAAACCTCAGAATGCAAAATTAGCATTTTGTACTTAAAAGGTAGAACAGGACAATTTTTCACTGAAAGGTCTGTATGGCTGTCACTAATAGGTGCTTCAGATATGACTCAAATGCAACTGATTCCTCTAAAAAAATAAGCATATATTCTGTCTTTCACTCTAATGAGCCGTCTCTCTAGTTTACCCAGAATAAGGAATTTTACTTAATAGTTTTGATTTTAAAAATCCAAATGGCATTAAATCCAAAAAATGAATAGGCAAGATTTCTTAAAATCACAACTAGCAGCTGCATGTGAGCAGTCTGGGTTTTAGTCAGTAAAGTATTCTGAGTGGATCTCAGTCATTGCCATTATGTCTCTGTGTTATTAATTCAGCCATAACCTCATTTGATCGAGAGGTTTTGACCTGTGCATTACATTACCAACCATCAATAAAGCTATAGATAAATTATCATTTATACATTCGAATGAGACATGGTGGTGTGTTTATGGGTGCATTATAAAAAACAACTAAACATGCTGATGACATTGTAAAGGACACTAGCAGGCTTTGGGTGTGTTGCTAAACTTGTGTGATTATATGGTGACCTGGACACCCTGAAAGTCCTCTATCTGCTTGCTGTGATTGCTTCAAGGCCGACATTAATGGCCTGTTCCACTGAGAGGTAGTAGGAAGGCATTCCAGGCCTACATTGCATGATTCCTTTATGTATTTGCTATTTTATTTATTACTGTACATATGAAATGCAAGGCAGTTGTAGTTTTGTTATTTGCCTTGTTTATTGCAGTTATTCTGATGTGCTTCCGGCTCTGTGATCTGGGCAGCCTCTCTCAGTGTGTATGTGTTTGCTTTGTGCAGCTCTGTAGAGTCCACTCTGACAGGGGAAAACTGCAGCCCCAATGATGTAGGAGACAAGACAAATGAGAGAGCATCTCTTCATAGACTCATCAAGTACCACTAACCAATTTCATCGGACTTCCCTTTCTGCTTCCAAATGTCTTCCACAAGTCTTTTTTTTGTATATTTCTCCGGTTTTATTTATTTATTTTATTTTTTATTTTACCTTTATTTTAACAGGAAGTCCCATTGAGATCAGTGCTGAATCCCAGAACTCCACAGAACAGTGAGTGTTTTGGAAAAATGAGGTACCATTGAGAAATGAGATGGAAAAGATCGGGACGCACACAATCTAAATGTACTTTTTCATAGGTATATTCATTTGCTGCAAATGGAAGTTATAACTGGCCAAAAGGTACTCCAGATAAGCTGCACAAGATGAAACCACACCCACATCTCTCTATCCAAAGTCTAGCCCTACATGCAATGCTGTGCAAATTACATTTCTGTTTAATGAATCCATCCTATGGCATGGTGTTACACATTCACCCAAGAGTCCAAAAATCCAGTCCTTTTAAAACTATAGTGATACATTGTTGTATACAATCATACATTACTCCGTGTGTGTGTATTTTTTTTTACTTTTAGATTAGTGATAAACTGTGTTCTCTAACCTGTCCACACTGGTGATTTCTCATGTAATGTTCCTTAGGCAGAGACACCGAGAGGAGAGATCATTAATATTTTTTTTTCTTTGCAATATAATCAAATCTACAGCCTCTTTCATCTCCTTTTTCTTTTTTTACCTGAAGGACGAACTTCCAATTTAATTGTGGCCTGTGCTAAACTGATTTTCATTGTAATCAATGATTAGGAAGGCCTGCCATACCATCTTGGTGAACACTGTGAGAAGATGCAAGTGGTTACTGCTATACTGTTCATCACCACATGCACATGCACAATCTCACAAGTGTACATCCTGGAATTCAGATGATACTTCGATAACAGTTGTGTTTTTTTTGCCTCATACCTGCACACTTCTCTTCCCCCTGTTTTTCAAGGTGCTTTAGAACAAACCTGACTTTGGCAGGAATCCAGACGAAGGGAAGGAAAAGTAACAGGCGTGGCAGTAAATTGGTCTGAGAAAGCCAGCCCCCGACAGCAGCCTCCTGCCATGACCAGGGGTGAGCGTTGGTTCCGTTTCTGTCAGGTTTTCTCTGAAACCCTAGCAGAGGTTTAAAGCTCCCCTGGCCCCGGATGTCGGTTGTCCCACTCCTGAGCGCTGGCTGCGCTCCCAGGGTCAGGCAGGACAGGTGAGTGGTCGCGCTGGCCACTTCGCAGACTCTCCCCGTCTCGTATCCCCGACGGCTCGCGAGTCCGACACCTTCTGCACTCCCACACCCGGGCGATCGGACTCCCCGTCCCCACCCCTCACCCCTCCCGAGTGCTGTGTCAGGCATCGTGAGGTTCCACTGGCTGAAACTGACTTTATTGTTAGTTCGACTGGCCAGGAGGGGAAAAAAAATATGAGTTCCTACCAAGAGAAAGGATTTTTTTTTTCTTTTCTTTTTAAGCTTTAACCTTGATGGCTTTGGTTAAGCACACAGGCTTATTTAAGGAGCATTCAGTCCTTTAATTTTCAGACCACGCATTTACCAAAGGTTTTTGAAAACCCAGAAGTTGAATACGCAACCATATCAGGTTTAAGATATGAAAACTCCTTATATGAATTGAGCTCCATCCACTGTGAGTTGGGGAAGTTTCTCCCTCCATTATAAAAGTGCTTCATGTGTTTTTACACTGACATACTTTACAATATTTAATTTGTTTATTAAGCATTAAGGATGTTCTGACACACCTGTGTGCCAATTGTTGATTTTAAGTATGCAACACATATATGTTGTAAATTTTCACAAATGTAGTAGTGTATCTCTAATGACAGATATCTCTAAGGACAGAACTTACAGCTTTCCTCTTGTTATTTCTGCTTGTCATAAAATGATAGTGTGCTATTCAACTTGTATATGTGAAACTGAATCAACATAGCAAGTTGTAGCTACATTAAGTCTCTTGATGGTGACAGTAACTAGCTAGTCAATAACAGTGTTGCAAGTAGATCGCTAGTCAACAAGAGGTTTGGTGTGGGTTATTGATTGCATTGGCATATCTCTGTTTTTATTATTATTATTATTATTTACTTATAGGATTTTATGTCTGTGAGCATGTGCCTGTTTAGTTTGTTAAATACCTAATACATTTGTCAGCTAGCTGCTATCACCTGAACTTTGTTGGAGCCAATTTTCTTTTACATTAAGTAAAAGCTCACAGCCGAGTTATTTAGCTGTTAACAAAGCAAAATTAGATAATTTAGCTCGCTAGATAGCCATACAGTGTTAGTTCAACAGGCTACCTAGCTAGCGAACTACAGCAAGTAACAGTCAGCCAGCTGTTTTAATAAAACTTGCCCTGCTACCATGTACTATACAAACACTTTCCTGACTAATGCTTGAGGTAAGATCCCTCTCGACAGACAAAAGCTACAGTGCATAGGCTGACTGACATATCTGCAATAATTGGCTTATTAGCATGTGAGCATCTGCAAAATCAGATAAAATGAAAAGTTGCATCTCTCTGAAACACATCACCTTGGCTGTGTAAGTCAGCATGTGGAAACAACAGAAGACTGAGCAATGTCCTGGCTAACCTCTGTACATACTCTCTTTCAAGGTTGCAAAGACATGTAGAAATAGTTTTTGTTTTGAGACTAGCAATTAATTAAGAGAGGAAAGTTATTCAACTTCAGAAAATAATATTCTGTTAGGTATTTGTGTGGAAAAAATCCCATAGCTCCCTTCTACAGTCTTGCCATAGCTGTTTAGAAGGAACACATCAAAGGGTTAAACACAGTCAATTTCATTCAAAGAATTTTTTGTGTCTTGTGTCTCTAGTTGTTTAATCAGTCCAACAAATCGCTACAGTCGTAATATAAATATAACATTTCTGATTTGTTATTTCTAACACAATTTCACTATGATTTAAAATTAGTTATTCCCTTCATTCAACACGATACAAATTGTTCTGAAATACAAAGAAAAAAAAAATAAAACTAACAATGCCAATCTTTAACACAAGCGTTCATATTTCCTCTACAACTGTCTCCTTCTCCTTGGCAACAAGACCTACCGTCTTAAATGCTTTCTCAGAGAACTGCTCAATAGTCTCTGAAGTGCTGTTGACTTCTTGGGGGCAAGGACGCAAACTACCAGTTGAAATTCTAGTGACACAGCAGGAAAATAGTAGTGTGAATACTGTGATTTATATTTGTGTTCTGAATACTCACTTGTAACCATTCTTACATTATCTATCCAGCAATTCAGTGAATAAATAACTTAACAAATTAAAATAGATATAAAAAATGAGACCAAATTTTTGTTTGGACATGTTCTGCATAGACAAACTGTGACAATACATTAGTCACACAGAGCTTGTATATAAATCCTAATATATATGTTTGCTAAAAAACTATCATTCCAAAGGCAACGGTAATTAAATAAAAGATCAATAATTAATAGAAGAAAAAATGTGGGTGAACTGTCTGAAGAGCAACTGGCCAGTTGGCAGGGGCCATCATGTCTTCTACTGCATGTTTTTGTTTTCTTTGGTTTTCGTAGGGGAATCACAACATTTTTTCATGTTTTTTTTTTTTTTTAACCATAGCAATATACCCAGAATACTACCTGTGCAGCTCTGGATTTTCACAGCACAATACTTCAGTGGAAACATAAAATCATAAAGACCTGACCCCATCGTATGGCGTGAACAGGCTCCAGTGAGCAGGCTACTGCTTTTGTCAGTGTGTCACTGTCCAGAGAAAAGCGAGACAGAGAGGACAAGGAGAGAGGAAACGCGACTTGGACAGGGCAAGAGGAAATCAGGGGATGCTAATTTGACAGGAAGAGGACAGGAAGTGGATGTACTGTAAAATGTCATTTCTGTTAGTTTAAGACACTGCAGCAGGTCGTAGTCTGGATCATGTGAAAAGAGGAATTATACAAGAAAACCTACAAGAAAACATAATCAATATCTTCATTATCATTATCAACCATAGACATATTTTTTTTTGGTATTTACACCTGCCAAAGAGGCTTTACAGTTCTTAACCAGAAGCTCTTATTGGCATTTTAAATAGAAGGCAGTTGCAAATCACTGCTAAAATCAAAGTGTCTGTTAAAGGGTGGATTGCATTCCGTTTCTCCTGAACATCTTGTAAAACTGTACCCCTTTACACAAAAACCCCAGTTTGATATCTATCTATTGTGTTCAATTACTTGTTAAACTGTGCTCCTTTTTGAAGTGATCCATTTGTAGTTGTGACCTGTAACTTGTCACTACAGGGGTATGAATAAACATGATCTTGCTCTTTTGTGCAATACAATTCACAATTTGTCTAAAATATAACTTACCCTTGTACTGTTAAGATTCACATACAACTCAAAAATAAAACTCAAAATAAAAATAAGCCTAAAAAATATCAGATACATCTTTTTTCTATAATATCTTGTGTTTGTACTTCAATCAATGGTATGAATAAAGGACACTATACTGCTTCTACAGGGCACCATATATATATGAGAGATGAGGAATGGTTGGCCTTGAAAATATCGAAAATAGGCTGTCTCCCTTTTCCCTAAGAAAGTCCAGTGGAATGTGATGGCATTGTCATGGACTGTGGAAGCCTTGACCTCTGACCTCTGGCCAGGATTAGGTAAAGAGTGGTGACTGTGAAATAACAATGAAAAAACTGCATTAAAACAGCAGCACCCCAAGGGACTGACCCACATTCATCATACACTCCTGCACCCCACAGCTACTTCTGACCAATCATTCAGCTCCCAGAATCATATTCAAATTCATTTTCACGCATCCCTCTCTGAGATCCCCCATGTCAGATTCACTGCCTTATCTCAGACTGAGTGCCCTTTGGGGTAAGATGTCAGAAAATGACAGCAATAACTCACACGTAAAAACATCACCTGTAACCCCCCGCCCTGAACTTCTGTTTACCTAGATTCCATCCACAATTCTCCTCTATAGCTAAAATCCCAGCCTCCACTCTTTATCTCAGCCTCTATGATAAGAGAAATATGTCTGGAGTAATTATTTTCATAGGGAAAGGAGGGAAACAGGCGGTGCCTTCTATTTTTATTGTTTGTTTCTCAATGTTATTTTTTATAAGGCAAGATTTACGCCTTTTTCGTTTTTATATTTGTTTTATTTTATTTCATCCATTTTATCTGTTAGCACTAGCACTTACTTTCATCTATGCCGAAACGGTCATCAACCCCCAGGTGTGTGCTGTCTTAAATGTGTCCGACAGGCCGTTCTGTGCCATTTCTGCCCAACTTCTGTGAACCCTAGCGACCCTGCCACCCCCGATCTCCATCAAGCATCGCCCGCCCCCCGGTGCAGCCGTGGGTCACTAATAGACCGGCTTCGGCATTTTATATGGGTCACCCGAAGACGGCCGCCCCCGTCCGCACAAAGCCAATGGGAGCTGTTAATTATCATCCTCTATTTTTCCCTCCCTTGTCCTCCCTCTGCTCTTGTCTTTGGGCCAGTTGCTCCGTGTCAGAGTACCTTAATGTGCCTGCATCCAAGGAGACACATAATGCTGCTCTCAGTCCTGTTTATTAGCAGGATCCATTTGCTATGAGCCCCCACCTCCCCCCCACTCCTCCCTCCACCTCGTCCTTTTGTGCCACGGTATGAATGCACTTTGATGGTTAATAATTATGCCTGTCCTTTTGACTTGAGGATCTGCAGGCTGCCCTTGTTAAGCCAGTAATTAGCCTGTCCCCCTTATTTATGGAGAAAGTACAAATTATCCTTTCGTACGGGCACTGGCCATTCCACGCGCTCTCTCTCTCTCTCTCTCTCTCTCTCTCTCTCTCTCCATCTCCCTCTCTCTCCTTTTCTCTCTCTCTCTCTCTCCCTCCGTCTCTCTCTCTCTCCTTTTCTCTCTCTCTCTCTCCATTCTCCTCGTATCTCAGCACTTTCGATGGGCTGAGTGCAGCTGCGCTAGAGGAAGATAAAGGTCCACCATCAGCATGATGAACAGTGGGGATGAAGAGCCCGCGAGCCGAGCACAAAGGCCCGAGAAGTGCGTCTGACGCAGCGAGGGGACAGCAGAAGAATGCAGCCCTGCACAGATGAATAGCACTCATTTGTGAATATACAGATTCACATGCCACGAAGGAGGGGACGGGGGAGAGGAAAAAAAAAAAAGAGATGGGGGAAAGAGCCTGGCGCAGGTCACGATAAATAAACTTTTTAAAGGGAAAGATCGGGGCGATAGATAAATGGATAAATAAATAAATAAGGGGAATAATAAGTCAGGGCGTAGGCAGAGAACAGCTGTATAAGTGAAGGTTGTGCTTCGTTTTCCCCCATCTCAGAGGGGGTAATTAAGCTGCGGCTTGCTTTGCTTGATATATTAGTATAATGATCTGCTCTTGAATTTCAGGTTCATCTCGTCTTTCTTCCCCACTCTCTCCTTTTTTTATTTTTGGCCTGTGCCTTTTTATATGACGGAGAGCCGGAAATGTAGCACAAAAGTTGAACTTCCCATTCATAATGCGGAATATGTATTTCATTTTGCCTGCTTTATTTGCCGGTTTGTTTGCCAGCATTTCCTGAATCGGCTGAGGACAGTATAAAAAGTAAAGAGCTAAATTTTTGTGTTTTGCACTTTGACTTTTTTATTTTGTAAACCACTAGGAAGTATAATGGATCTCTTCCACCTCCATTTATAACTGTCAAGAATATTTACTTGTGACCCCCAATGCAGTGCCTTCTTTAGAGAGAGCAGATCCTTTTTGCTGAAGTTTTGCAGGAGGGCTTCATTCAGGTGGGACCCCAGCCCAACCCCCAGCCCCCTTTGCTTGCCCCTAAGTGCCTCCGAATCAATGGGAATGTAAATAAGTTCAGACAGTTACCAGACCTTTGTCTCCATCTTAAAACTGAAAGGCATCGCAAAGCTCTCTCATTGTTCCTCTTGATGTCACGTATTTTTGAATGTTCCCAGTTCCAGTTGTTTAAATTCTCAAAGGCCTGTTTTTTTTTTTGTTCAGCAACAGCAGCTTTTAATTATCTGTGACAAGAGGATATATTTCCTTAATTTTCATTCACAAATAAATGCGGTGTTACTTTTTTATCTTCACATACAGTTTGGTGAGTTCAGTGACACAGTGAACAAATGACGGAAATTGTGTTTGTAAGTCAAAGTTATACACAGACAAAAGTTTTACTCTACAGCTTTGACCAGTATAGTAGAGTAACTTAGAGTATAATAATAATATAATCAAATATAATAATAATAAAAATAATAGAGTAACCTAGAGTATAATAATGATTAATAGTGAACAGAGCAAAATTATTCACAATACGAACAGAGCAAAATTGTTCACAATATCACTACCAGACACAAATTTGGTGAGATATCAAAGATATCAATGGAGCAAATATGATTCATGCTTCATACTTACCAAGGAGCTGATGCAGGAAGACCAGGAAACATTAAAGCCAAACATAAGAGGGGCTTCAAACAACTGACTGCCAGAAAAGGATTTGGTTCTGTGATGGAGGAGAAATTAGTTAGAGTAGCAGTTGTCTAACTCTAGTTGTCTAACATTGGTAGGCCTTTGATTTTCAGAGACAAATTGCACATCTATGAAATGAACATGGCCAATGTTAATGGCGTGTGTGTGTGTGCGCGCGCGCGTGTGTGTGTGTGTGTGTGTGTGTTTGTGTTCAAGCAAAAGTACAATGGCAGCTGCTGACATTCAAAACACTGTGTTGAAGTATGAACCCTCCTCCCACAAATCTGGGCAAAATTATGTTGATTGCATTTTCTGGAACCATGATGCATTAAAGAAATAATTAAATAAACAGTATTCAATCTGGAAAGCCAAAACCGTGTGAAAGCTGTCGCATTTTAGCCTGACGTGGGTCTGGCATGATATGGCTTTTCGGAATAATCCGAATCTTTGTGATCATTTGGCTGTGTTACCTCTGACTTCCAAATGTCAGTGACATTCGGAGCATTGGCTTCTCCTCACCCTGTCCTTCTCCGTGATGGAGAAACGTCTGTGGCTGGGCCTTGCTTTCTCACAGAGTATTACTGAGTGCCCATTCTGGTGCCTGGTTTGAGTCAAAGGCAAAAGGCCACCCTGCTGGAATGCATTTACTAATAACTGTTTATTATTTGCAATTCCCCAGGGCCCTCTCATGGAGATTATATGAAACAGTACACGTTGGATGCAGCATGATTGAAATGAGTTGTTGAGAATTGTTTTGAAAAGTACATAGACAATTTAATATATAATATGTCCACATTTTTGGGGTCACTTTAGTGTAGATGCTACTAATGTAAGCAGTCCTGGAAATTGCAGCGAACTTTGCAGTGCTGGCAAATTCAGCAGTTTTTTCTGAGTGGTGAATTATTTTAGAGGGCCGGAGCATCTGTTTACTGTATTCTATAAACTATTCAGGTTCACCCTCTCTGTCCCTCTACATAATGTGATAATTACTGAACTGCCACTTGAACCATTGCTCTGATTATCTCCTTACAAATTTTGTCACTTCATAGCTCAATAATGAACTTACTGTTTACAGCACAGTTATAGTGCACTCATATGCATCAAGGCAAAGCCTAGGTGTGTAGAATAATGAGAATATAATCATATTGTCATATTGCCACCACAATACCTCCACTGCTCCAAATGTGTACCAGTAATGTTTTGAATATGTTCATGTCTCTCAATACGTTATTTCACCCTTTTGCCACAGCATTAAAAGATGAGAGCAGATCTTCTCAGGACAGCCTGTGGGGGGGGGCTTTGGTGGGTTTAACGGCTCACTTTGCCATGTCGACGGTGCTACCTGTGAACGGGTGGTGTTTCTGCAAAAGCCCAGCACAGTTCACACCTCAAAATGCAGCTAACGCGCCAGCACAGTGCCAATTAACGTCTGAGGCCCAGAGGAGCCCGCAGCCCACCCTTGCCTGACTGGGGCCTGGAAGCATCGCCTCGGACGGATTATCGCCTTATCAATCACACCAGCGCAGAAAAAAATACGTAAATAGAGTAGGAGACACATTAGGTCATCGCTGAGCCGGTTACAACAAAGAAGGGTCATGAAATACGTAGTGAGTAATGTCTAAGAAAGATTACATATCTGCTGTGCTATGGTATTCAGAAAGACTTTGATATCATTTAATGAAGGGCTTCATATCAGTAATGCTTACATTTTGGTAGAGGAATATAATATGTGTAATATAATATGTGTACTTTTTCATTGTATTTTTTTTTTTAAAAGAAGTGGTCATTGTGTGTATATATATATATATATATATATATATATATATATATATATATATATATATATATATATATATATGTATTTATAGATAAATAGATAGACAGAATAAAATAAACCAACATAACCCAGCCAATGGATAAGCTTATGTGCTTGAAAATAGCCTTTTTAAAAGACCTTCCTGTAATGTTACACCAATGTTAGCTATAAAACATACCAAACTGAGTATTATATGCCCCTTCTTTTCTTTACTTCTCTACAGGACAGAAATGAGGACACAGTAAAAAAAAAAAAAAAAAAACTGTTCCTCAGATATGGCTAACATCTCAGTGATCAGTTTAGTTTTGTATGTTGCATCCAGGAGCCTGCAGGGTCAAAGCTATCATAACAGCCATGAGACAGGCGTATAAAACCACACAAAGTATTTAATGATACAGTCATCCCACAACGAAAGCCAGGAAGCAATTCACACTGACACATCCTCGCATTATAGTGACCAGAGTGTTTAGCATCTCTCCTTGACGGCCTGACTGTGGACTTCATCCAAGGCAGCTTGTCGGGTTTCACCAGCGATTTGTCTGCGTTTATGTCCTGGTCGGAAGAGGCAAAACAACAAGCAAAGATTAGACAGCGAATGGAGTGATGGACACGGACAGGAAGGCACAGCTACAGTTCTTGTGAGCCAGCTGACAGAATGTTTCAGTTTCAGCAGGTCCATGACCATGTGCTCCAGGCAATTCAGTAAGAAAACCCTACATACTCCGGAATGTTTTAAATTTAAGGTGTATTGTGGTGTGTTTTCAATTCCAGGCCTACGAAAACACTCCAGCTTAAACTTCAAGCCAGCGGCTGCCCTCCCACGGACATTTCAGTCAGTTTATTTCGGGATGCCGTTCCCCTGTCCCACCCAAACCCCTTCTGGTTTTGCAGGTGTCTGTGGTGCTACCTGGGACCCGCGATGCGCTGACCTCCTCTGCGCGGGCCGTCTGAGGCGTTCCCCGCCCGGGGCCTCCGGCCGCCCAGAGCGACAGGAAAGCCTCCGCCGCACGGCTCGTCTGTGTGAGAGGAGGCATGAGTGAATTATGGTAAGCAACCAGCAGAAATTTAATTAATGAGCAAGATTCCCATGATTAACTTTTATTAAGTTATACTCCTGAGCCCTCCGCTGTCAGGTAATGAGCGAGCGAACGTCGGAGCCGGGCGGAAAAAAACAAGCACTCCTGCCGCCTGAGTCCACTCAGAAAGCATCTCCATCTTAATAGAGCGAAATAATAAAGGCACGCGGCACAAGCAAGATAATCACTCATTCATAAGCCCGTTTTTACCGGCTCTCAGAACGCTGCAAAGTCATTGTGCGACTCGGACGTGCGGTACAGTCCCCTTCAGTTACTCAGAATCATCTGTAGAATCCTGAATGCAGAAAAGAAAAAGAAAGTGCAATGAACGGCATGTTGAATTCCTGTATGTGATGTTCAGGAGTGCATCAACAATACCCCCTTTTTGATGTAAATCACAGAACCGGCTCTCCTAAGCCTGTCTCTCATGACGGTGAATTTATCAGGTCAGACTACCAAACTGGACATTGAGAGTACAACAAAATAATGTCTGAACACATTGAAAAAACAAGGAACCGTGGCTTTTCTAAGAAAGAAAAAATGAGAAAATCACATTTCAAAATTGCGGCTTATGAAATAATAAAAATTGCAGTGCCTTTAGCTAAATACTTTAAGCATGTGGCATAAAGTGGGCATTGTCTTCATAAGGTGGTACCTCATAAAGCAGTATTAGCTGCTAGCAGCTGGGCTTGCTGCCTCATCCATCCGGGCTTAGGCCGGGTGTGTTCTCTATCACGCGTTATTAGAATGACATCTGCTTACAAGTCCCGCACCTCGGAGCCTACCCCGACAGCTCATTTCTGCAGTCTCTCAGAAGGTTCCTGCACCTCCTCCAACTCTTAATATCTTTAACTCGTTCAGCGCGGAGAGACGGGGGCTCTGTAGCTGTGTTCCTCTGGCCAGCAATGACTGTCACACAACAGACAGTGCTGTTTTCTATCGATCCACGCTGACAAACACACAGTGTGTTGAAGGGTATAATGGAGGCTCAAGGATCACAGTTGCGTCAGTTGCTGCAGTGACAAAGCTATGTATTACAGCCAGGAGAAAACCTTTTTCAGAAGCCATGCTGCTAACTCAGACCCAATCTCCCCTCACTATTAAATTTATGTCCATGTTGCCTCTCAGGTGTCTACAGAAAGCCTGCGGAGCCTGAGGAGACTTTTCGTTTATTTCAGGAGTTTTAACAGGAATGCAATACTAGTTTCCAAATTTTTAAGAGCAAGGAAGTTCAAAATGTCACTGTACTACACAAGTTTAGGAGAAATACCAGTCCCAGAAAGGAGGGTGTGCTAGAAGTTTGGCTGCACATGCAAAGCCAAGAACACACAAGCAAAGGGAAGAAGCAATACTGCACAAAGAGGAAAACCACAACGCAATGAATTTGATGGATGAGTGAATCTTCTTATATTTATGGACTTTTTCTGTCACCATTAGGGAGTAGTTGTGTTGGGGTGTGGGTGTGTAAATGTTTTACCTGCCAAGGCTAACTAGTGCTGTGTGCTTGTATGGGTTTTACAGAAGAACTGCATGAGAGATGGCAAAAAATCAAACATGTTCCTAAACCATGGGGTATTCCCAGAATATTCCCGCCTGAGGAATGGATAGAATTCTCCAATGGAATGTAAGAATGGCGTGTAGTAAATGGGTCCATCAATGGATAAAGTGGGAGATAGTGAAGTAGCATAGACATCAGCTCATTTTTGTTACAGACATGGCCAGCATATTCAGTTCAAGGGAAGAAGAATATTGACGTTTTAGCAACTGGTGTATTTGAGTGTCTGTTAAAAGGCTTCTACCTTCTGTCTGAGTGATCTCTGGTCGCCAGCAGCAGTGAATGACCGACTGTGTCCTGACACCAGCCACTCCAAGCTGAGCAGAGAAACGAGTTTTATCTACACCAGGCTTTATTGACGTTTGTCTTCATATTCATGGATCGACAGTCATTCCTCCACCAAATCCTCACTTTACCAATCCACCGCCAAGACAGGCAGCAGTAAATCCCCTGTTTTTTACAGAGTCCCCCCCCCCCACCACCACACTATGCAATGCTACATTACAGAATATAAACCCTGAGATGGACCAGTTGTTGCATGATGTCTGTGTTTTTTACGTTCCTATCTTCTGCACTGAGAAAACATATATATATGTTTGTGTGTGTGTGTGTGTGCATGCACACATGAATATATATATGAATAATACACAAGCGCATTTTCAAGGAGGATGGAGATGAGGTGGTTGAACTCAGATCAATTACCTTGCTATTTCATCGAGCATTCGATAATTCTCCATATAGCATAGTTCCATCATTCTGCGTCCCGCGTAGCTAGTTAGACTGTGGCCCCTTCCGTCGTCGGCAGGCAAGGGAAAATAAATAAATAAATAAATAAATAAATAAATAAATAAATAAATGAGCGAGTGAGCGGGCGAGCAGGAGGAAGGAGAGGGCGCGCACGGCAACACCTTGACGTAGATGTACAGCTGCTCACACTGCGGCTGTCTCACCTTTAGCCCCGGCTGTCGGCTGCCGCTTTTGATTTTGCGCATTCATACATCAATGAGCCTCGCGTGCTGACACCTCATTCTGCAGGCTACTTTGGTTATGGAGGCCGTGTTTTGCATATCGCTGCCCACCCCCACCCCCACCCCTCTCCTGACACACCGGCGATCTTTAAAGAGAGAGAGAGAAAGAGAGAGAGAGAGACTTGGCTTTTTTTCCTCTTCCCTCCCCGCTCATCTTTTTTCTCATGAGCCCCTCTGTTCTCTCTTCCCCCTCTCCAAATCTGTCTCCGCTCTGTCGCCAGCGCATCCCTCCAAATGTGACTTAATTGATTGATTTCTCTTTTTTTTTCCACCCATCTCTCTTGTTCTCTACCTCCTCTTCCATCTCTTTTTTTCCTTTTGTTTGCCCTGGTGTCTATTTTTGACAGCTTTGGTTGGAATATGATTTTTATAACCACCCCCCAAACCCATTCTCTCTTTCTTCTGCTTGTAATATTCTTATTGTGTCACATAAAGAAAAAATGATTTCCATTTCCCAAACAAGATAATTATTTTAAGCTAATTAGCGAGAGCAACCCACCAGACCGCCTGGATGGAAGTGTAGTACTTATTAAAATCATGGAAAATAAGTTGAGATTTTGAATTTGAAATGTAACATGGAGCACTGTGACAGCAGCTGCTTTTTTTGATATGGATATTTCTGGGGAGTTTGTCTCGTAATTGCGTGCCTGTTAGTTTTATGAGTTTTAGCCGATACCCGTGTCTGCACTAAAAGCATTGCTTTTACCAGTGCAGGTAGTCAGCATTCAGCCTGTCTGAAATGCCTCACCATAAATACATTTTAAAATGTTAACTATAATAATCTAGCCTTTATTTCAGCTGTTATTCTTTTTATTAGACCACATAATAAAAAGGGTCTAATTAAAATACTGAAATGGCCTTGATTACATTTGTTACTAGTTACAATGACCTAATTGTATTAACAATGGTCACAGATTTCCCCAGCTCTGAGGAGTGCATGTTAGTGTTTCTTTTCTTTTAGGTATTTATGCAACACCATAAGCTCTGTGGTGGTGGTAATCAATGAAAAAAATGGTGCGTGGGAAAAAATAAAAACAAACGCTTGCTTAAATTCAGTATTCAGTTAATGACAAAGCACTTTAGACTGAACCTAGGTGTGAATGCCAATTGGATCTGTAGAATTCAGTGGATTATTCTTGTCAGTGCAGGTATGGTGTGTGGCATCTTTCGGTTGCTCTATGAAGTAGGAGACAGAAAAAGCAGTATCTTATCCCTCCTTGGACAACATGTGATGGGATTCAGATATAAATCAGAACAGGTCATCAGATGGTCTCACAGAGGACAGTTTCCCACATATGAAGTAAGAAGGGGGAAATGAGGGTGTGTTCATACCCTGACCTTTTGAGGAGAAATTTGTGTACCTGTGCAGTTGAAGATGCTTTCTGCACTGCCACCAGGTGCGAGTTCTGTTCTGGTTCCGAAAAATGTATTTTGTCCCAGATGCCTTACAAGCTCCTGCGAGCTAACTGTAAAAATTTAAATTACATGGAGCAAACATTAGAAAGGAGATGACGGGGGGGGAATAACAGGAGAGAGAGAGAGTGAGGGGGGTGCTGATGATCAAAATGATATGGGGGGGGGGTGGGGGGGGATTGAGTGTTATAGGTAAAATATGGACATCTGCCAAACCTAATGTAAGAAATTGATGTTTTCCCGGGCCTTAAAAAAAAAGAGGGACCCTGTCTTTTAAGTAGCAAGGGCTGTCATCTTTTGCATTTGTGAGAGGAGAGGGAGTGTGAATGTCACTTTCAAGTGTAGCTCCAGCGCTCTTTTAATGAGAGATGGGGTCTGCTTCAGAGCCAGCTATGGGGCCAAGGAGGAACCGCCACCCGCCTGTGGCCCCAACCCTCCCAGGAGCTGACAGCTTCAGATAAATCAGCCCAGGCCCCCCTCCCCTCCCTCCACCACCTGCAGTGGGAGGAGAGTGCTAATTTTCCACGCACACAGAGAGAGGGAGAGAGAGAGGGAGGGAGGGAGAGAGGGAGGGAGGGAGAGAGGGAGGGAGGGGGGATGAGACAGGCATACACACAGGTTCCTCATCGGGATACGGTGACAAAAATAAATGATTCAGAAAGGACATTTGGTCAAAAAAATATATATACATATATATATATATATATATATATATGTCTATTACTTCAAAAGCACAGCTGCACAAAAAAAACAAAACAAAACAAAACAAATGCCTCCGTCTGCGTTCAGATCATTCCTCAGCAATGGGATTGACTTTAATTGCATAAGTTCTGTGGGCTATTTCTGCACTCTCGCCTGTGTATTTGTTTGTTTGTTTCCGTCCTCTTGTATGTGATCTGTTTAGTCATTGTGGTCAGATTCATTTCTCTCAGTTTGCTGCTGTGCCACAGTTGTCAGCTGGGCAGGGTGAATGGGTCACGGTGTAATGTTATCATTAGTAAATTAGTTATCTGGTGCAGAAGAATCACTTGACTTTCCGTTCCACTAACTGGATGCAGAGAATCACTGACTCTGTTGGGGTAGTTTCACTTTTTTTTTTTTGCATATTTACAATTAGAGGCGTAGGGCAGGCCAGGTGACAGGATCCCACTAACCTGTCTGTTCGTTACCTGTATCATCATCTTTATAGTGAGGTTTAATTTATTTTCTTTTCCAAATATGATAGACCACCATAAGTGGATCTACAAAACCAAGTAGTATGAGAAAGGCTCAGTATTCTGCAGGCTCCCCAGATACCCTTTGCTGTCTGTCTAAAAATACATGTTTTGATTGTGTATGTTTTTTTTCTGCTCTGTGTAAATACACTGTGTAATATAATGCATGCAGCTGTACTTCTGCCTTTTAGTGAGGGATCTGTCTGACCCTCGACTATCAAAAGCTGGTGACAGGGGTAGCAGCCCTGCATGCATATCGAGATGAACCACGGAGACAGACACTTCAGGGCGCTCCACAGCGGCCCCAACTGGAGACAGCCACGCGTGCGGGCTCCCAGCATGCACTGCGCCATTCAGGAGAGGGCAGATTCATGAAGTCAATTTCAATATCCCCCGCCACCAACCCCATCCTGAGTCCTGCTCCCCTCTCCAAACGACAGCATAACACCCCCCCGCCCCACCCAGACGCACTACCTCCACTGGGGATTGCCCACCCCCACAAGATGACTGACAGGTGTCACACACCACTCAGTGGCCATGTTGGTTGCACACCCATGTCGAAGAGGGGGATCCTCAAATTTTCAAACACTCATATAACCCTGAAATTTGAAGAAAAATCAGGGAGAGATTATAACATTTCCACCCAGGGTAAATACATTGAAGGTGTTTACCTTTTTGTTGTTGTTGTTTCGTTTGTGCTGGTGGGAATTTGACGGCTTCCAAGCGAGAGGGATTGCCAGTCTGAAATTATTAACACCTCAAGATATAATTCCACATGCAGAGCGAGGAAAAACACAGAAATACAGAGGATAAATAATTGAAAAAAGGTGTAGCAGAGAAAGAGGATTTATTTAACGGGCGGGACAAAAGGACACAGATTAATTTGGCTAGGTGGTCTGCATAGCAGGAGAAGAGACAGATTAAAGAGGAGGGAAAGAGCTCGAACCCGAGACACACAGCAGAGGTACAGTAAGAGGAAAACGAGGTAAAAAAAAAAAAACAGGAGAGAAAACTGCGATCCGACCTGCAGGAGAAAAAAAATTGCTTGCATTGTTGTTTTCATTATCTTGCTTCTGTCATTTCATAAGCTTTGTATCTCTGAAATGAAAGAAAGGAAGAAAGAAAGGGAAGGGAAAAAAAAGAAAAAAGAAAAAAAACTGTGAAATTAATCTTTTGTGTGGGTCCTGATGGAGTAGAGACATGCACAGACAAAAGATAGACTGGGAGAAGGTACAGTGATTGATGAATAAAGTAAAGGTGTCAGAAGTGTATTATGTAAATTAGTGGAAGCACAGACCATTTCAGAGGGAATGAGAAAGGGGACAGCAGTGTACGTGTCACTGGGGCTATCGTCCCCGAGCGCCAATTCTTTGCCATCTTTCATCTAGTCAGACAACCTCAGCGAGCAATCTGTATGGTGTGGCTTTAACAATACCGCATGACAATGAGAAAAAAAAAATAATAAAAAAATATATATAGCTGTATTTGAATGAATCCTATCAGTCTGATTGGCCGGGCGCAGGAGTTGTTTTGCCTCCCTATGGCTTTGTATATTTACAGCTGCCACACACATCTGGACAGGAGGAACAGTGTAATTGGTCACAGCTCTCAGAAAGGGCCGGGATGAGCCCAGTCGGCGTGATTTACATAGAGAATGTATCATTATGAAGGCGGATTCTACCTGCACCGACTCCCTCCTGAAGCTTTGTCGCCAGCCAGTCTCTATGAGGTGCTGCGGCTCGGGGGGGGGGGAGCAGGGCCATAGAATCCACATTGCTGAAAACAAACCTCCAGCCCCAAACCTGGCCGGGGGTTTGGGGGCTCAGGGCAGGGCTTGGGTGGGGCTGGGGCCGGGGAAGAGCCAAGAAATTAGGAATCTGTGTAGTTAGTTCAGGTTTGGTTGTTTTGATAAATTCAGTACAAAGATTTGTGTTGTAATTATTGTAATGCTGATTCAAAATGTAGACAGCTGGGAAAAATATAGGTTTATGAAATATTTAAATGTGTAAAGTAAACTTTCTTAACAAATGCGATTTTACACGTTAGTCTGTCACAGAATGAATGCATTGTGGACCTGCCAGTAATACTGAGAGAAACACAAGAGGTTAATAAGAAGAGTTCATAACCACAACTGCTTATCAAGCCCAACATAACAACATACCTGCTGGGCATTTGGCAGTCATACGTTTTTGATGTTTTTGAAAGCTGATGTAAAATGCTATGTAGCATTATGAAGGTATTATGTAGGCTTTATGAAGCAAAAGTGATTCCACTTGTCAGTGATTCTTCATAAATTAATAATGTGAGTCAGAGGGGCAGATTCAAATGTCAGAATAAGCATATCCAAAATGTAAATGAATCTTGGTATTACATCTGTTAAATATAAACTGCAAACTTACCAAAGTGATTCATTCACAGAAATGTATTAAACGGCTTTATCTTTTGAGAAAGTTGCACTTGGCCTACATTTTGGGCTTGGGCCTTCTTTAGTCCACTGTATAGTGTTTATTGTACACTGTTTAGAAGCACTTCGCTTTGGCTTTTGAGTGAAGAATTTATGTAAACATCTGTTTTATTTTCTTTCCTCCTTTTTTCCTGTCTGTTTTTTTGTTGGTTTCAATGACCACTCTACTTTTTATTACCATCTGAGAAAAAAAACAACTAACATCTGTTTAAATTCTTTTCCCAAAGTCACAGGAAGAAGAAAACACATTGGTGATTTATTGAACAAGGGCCTTAGTATAGTGATTGAAATTACTGTTAATTTTCAATCAGATTGTTATTTGTATGCATGCATGTAAGTACAGCTGAATTTCTTTGGCTCTGTATTACATTACATCATATTATTTAGCAGACACTCTAACCCAGAGCGACTTACATAGGTTACAGTTCTTTACAATGTTATCCATTTATACAGCTGGATATTTACTGAGGCAATTGTGGGTTGAGTACCTTGCCCAAGGGTACAGCAGCAGTGCCCCAGTGGGGAATTGAACTGGCAACCTTTCGGTTACAAGTCCTGCTCCTTAACCACTATGCTATGCTGTCGCCCGTGCGCCACCCTGTATGCCTGTGTTTGTGGTTACCTGTGCGGTCTGATTTCAGAGGGTGTGGGCTGACGCCTCTCCCTTGCACCTCCAGAAACACACATCACCAGACTCGTTATCCCTGGGCCCTGTGAACTCTCCACTCAACACTTCCATAAGCACACGGCCCCTGGCACGTTGCACGTGTGTCACTCACTCGGCTTCTCCTGGCAGCATGGTTTTGCACAGCAAACACCGCTTTCTTTTAAGCAAAAAATGTCATCCAAAGGGATGCTCTGAAACGCAAAGATGCTGTCGCACGAGTTGCCTGAACCGCTAAACTTTCCCTTCCCCTCTAATTACCTTGTAAGCGAGAGACGTCTAACATGTGGAGCGAGTCATTAGGATATCAAACATCTATAAGGCGGAGGCAAAGTTCAGCTTATTCAATACCTCTCCGAGGGAGAGCCGTTCTAGTCAGACGTTCCCTGCGATGTCACCGTTTAATAGAATGACAAAAACAATCTATCACGTATGCATGAACACAGAACAATATAAAGAGGTTAACAGAAATTGATGACATCCGTGCTTTAATTTTACACCGAATTGGAGTCCTCGGTGATTGAAATAGACAAAGATGTATAGGGTTATCGTGTTGAAGAGGCTGTGCTAATTACCGCCACTTGTCGTCCCTCCGTAGCTTTATCTAAGTCACGGAGGCTAACTGGCTATCTCTCCCCAGCGCACCCTGTTTGTTCAGCAGGAGCGATGCTGAGGAAGCTATTTCCACCGCGCGGCTCATTATTAACAGCTTCATAAATAAACAGGCCCTAATATTTTTCTCTGTTAGTGTTTATTATGTGCCGGCGGAGTGCTATGCCTGTCTTTAATGAATAAAAGAGGCCCCATTTAATTGAAGCCTATTAGCACCAACTGCAGATCCTCCAGCATTAAGGGATGAGGAAGGAGAGGCGGGTGACTGAGTCGTCTCCGATTTCTCCACCAGCAGGTGTGAAGGCATTTACTTGATAAATATGCACAACAGTTATGTTATGCATTTATGCCATTTATAAGTACTTATCGTCAATACAAATATACATCAATACAAAGGAAATAAAATATGCATTTTTTTGGCAGGGGAGGTTTAATGGATAGTATATTTGGATGCAGTTATCAGACCCCAGTCACAATTCACACCCCGTGCTGCGGCCCACAGAAACGTAAAATCGCAGTCTGATGGAGGGACTGACAGATGAGGGGCTGAAACCTGCACAGGTGAAAATGAAATGATAAATCATTGATTTCCAATTTGCAGTCAGCCAGGAAGGGGCTGACCCCCTTCCCAATATGCAGATGTAGCATCCCAGTCTTATTGTTTCTTATTTTCATATTCGGACGTGACAGCTGTCATATTTTTAACATGCTTGCCTTCGCTTATTCAAACCTCACCCCACTGTCACTGTCCTGACCAGACAGGCCTGTTTATGGTGAACATTATAGCTCACCATTTTACTTAAATTTTTAGCTCTGGGTTTTTTTTGTTTTGTTTTTGGATTTTTTGAGGGGGGTGGGGTTCTTGTTCAAAAAGAAGTGGCACTCAGGAGAAATTCTAAGATGTGGAAAGAAAATAGAACAACTTGTTAATTAAATCATGATAAACCAAAGAGTGCTGGAAAGTGCACAATGAGACTGAAACTGTTTTAGTTTGTGCAGCCTCACTCAGCGCTATGGGGGGAAACCCTAACAAAACAAGCACTTTTATACAACAAATAAGCCCATCCTTTTAATTGCACTAATGTAGGGAAGTGAAATGGGCACCTGCTTCTAATTACCAAAATGAGTAGACATGGATGACAATTAAGTATCGAGAGTAAATAGACATGGCAATTGGACAGAACGACCAGCATGCAGGCACATGTCATGACATCAGAATGGATACATTAAAATAACATAGCACATTAGTAATTACAGAGAATGCTTCGCATAAGGGTTATACAACAAAGGTCATATATATTAAGCAAGCAAAAAAAGGACATTTAATTGGTACAGCTGTAATTTTGTCTGCAGAGAAATAGTACATCAGCTAATAGTCAGAAATGACACAGTTTAAATAAAATTGATCAATATGATTGCAAGAACAGGGTCTGTGAGCTTTTTTTCTTACTTTTCATGATTGCCCCTGAGTGCAAGTTCATTTCTATTGCAGTAGTCGTGCACATATGCGTCTAGAGCCCATATGTTAGGGATTGAGGTACAGATTTGTGCTCCAGCTTTTCCCTTCTCAGTTTCAACCATTCTCAGGCCAGTTTAAGCAAAGTAAAAAATTAATCTGAGTAATAGTTCTGTTTTGTAATGTCATGATTTAAGTCACAGCTGCACTAGTACAGACTATCACATTTGTCTGTTCAACTTGTATTTCTTGTGCCACAAGTTATCCTAACAACTTTTTTTTAACAAATGTTGTGATCTTAACATGGACACTTTTATTTGAATAAAAGTTTTTTGAAAGATTGTACTGATGCCTCAGTTCAGACATATCTGTAACTGAGTGCTGTAGTGCTATAGCTAAGCTATGCCAAAGCTCTTCTGCGCATACTGGTTTTATGTTAAAGGACTGCATATCATTTAAAATAAATATACTTCAGAAAAGTTTGGAAAGGATGGGTGTTGAATGAATATTAATAATATAATAATGCTGATGTCTGCTTCGCTGCTGACCTGGTTCACAGCCGTGCACCACATTCTGTCAATCTGTCCTAAACAGATTTAGACTGGTTTAGACTTTTGCCTGTTTCCAAGCTGTCTGTGTCTCTGCTGTTTCTTGTGCAATGCATATCCCATGCCTCAATATGTTCTTTCAAGTCTCACAGTCACCATGGGGTTGCTGATCTGTGAGGTGTGATTGCTGAATATAGTATTTGATAAAGTATTCTCTTTTGGGGCAGCCCAGGATTGGCACCCTGACCCACTCAGGGCTCTGTCCTCTATGCGGTGCAGATGTCACCCACAAACTTCCAGATTCACCCGGCCATCGCGCTGTCCTCTGGATCTTATTCCAAACGGTAGCCATGGTGCGATTTATTATTTATGATTATCATTTTTGAAGTGGGACATCTTGAGTCCCCATCCTCCCCCAGTGTTCAGGTGTGCGTATTGTTGCCCCTATGGCTCTCACGCATTCATACTTGGGCTCTCTTTTATGTATGATACACATGTACATTACCGCCGAGTGACAGTGTCTACTTGAGATAATGCCATAAACGCAGGCATTAGCATAGCTTGCGCTGCGCGTAGCCGCTTGTGTCCAAGGTGCTTAATCGGTACCCGGACCCCGGTCTCGGCGGCGCGGCTCTGAAGTGGTGCTCCATGGGGACTGTCATTATCCCGGCCCCGCGCTAATGACGGGAGGAGGCATCCAGCGCGGCCAGGGCCCTCTTCAGCCGCGCGTCTCCCATGCAAACAATGCCATCCTGTACCCCCGCTGAAATCCGAGCCCATCGCCAGCACAACACCTCATGCACATCGTTTTACTGTGTGTGTGTGTGTGTGTGTGTGTGTGTGTGTGTGTGTGTGTGGGTGTGTGTGTGTGTGTGGGTGTGTGTGTGTGTGTGTGTGTGTTTTTTTTTTCCTGTCGATTAATACATTAATCAAGAATAACAGAATACAGGTCCAGGTGTACTGACACCCCCCTCATATGTGTGTGTGTATGTATACACCCACACACACACACACAAGGGGTCTGTCAGTTAATTACTTAACATTACTCCAGAGCAACAGAATTCAATTCCAGGTGGCATTTTTTCCGCAAGTTTTTTTTAATGTAACAGATAAATTCTCAGTGTGGAGGACACTCAGTTAAGTAAATTCATTATTGGTATATATTGTCAGTAAAAGGCTTCAGCATCTTAAAAGATGATGAGAACTGTTCTCTTTCTTTGATCACAACACTCTGTATAGACAGTCACCAAATTGTAGGGGATTAATCAGTTCAATAGAAATAGATAGATAGACAGGTAGATAGATAGATAGATAGATAGATAGATAGATAGATAGATAGATAGATAGATAGATAGATAGATAGATAGATAGAGTCAGTCTTTCTTTCTTTCTGCTTTAATCTGGGATTCTGTCACAAAAACCTCAGGAAACACTCAAGCCATACAAAAACCTATCACACCTAGGTGGTTGGTTCATATTTAAAATGAGTCTTAGTCATATAATGTAATGTGAGGAGGTAATTAATGATCAGCAATGGTTTCAGTAATTCATTCAGAAGCAATGTATCACCCAGATCAGAAAATATTCAAGCTTTATTTTTCAAACAAGCATTCAAGATCACTGATTTTGCTGTCTTTGTGGGGTTTTTGTGGCACACTATTGCTTTAAGTTAAAATAGTAGCTAAATATATAAATATATATGTACTGACCAGGCAGTACTTAGTCCATTGTGTAGTGAAAACACACTTCATTTAATTTCATTACTATTGAACCACACGCAGTATTCCCTGAAAGCTGCCTATTACAGAGTCAATACCTCCTGTTTATCCTCCCATACTCATCCTTCCTCCTGCAGGATTACTCTGTGTCCTGATGTCTAATTAAAACACTGGCATTTCTCGAACAGAACTGGAAGTAAATTATTCTCTAAGATCATTCTGCAATAATAAGTGGCAAATTATTTAAGAGCAGAACAGCAAACCCTTCAAACCATCTTCTGACAGCAATTAACTGAGAATAGAGACAAATCTGTTCGTGGGTCACTCAGATACAGAAAAGAGGCATGTCTTTCTGTGTCTAAATAGATTTGCTGCATTATTTTGTGGACTAGATATAGGGGCTCAAATGCAAATGGTTCATATGAATAACATTTTAGACCTGGAGCCTTCAGGTTAAGATGGACTGATGTATTATCTTTTTTATAGTTTGGAGCAACTGAAAAGCAGAGGATTGTGCACTTACTGGGTACTGAAAGAGCAAACTGAGATCAGTGTCCCAGTGAACGTGGTGACAGAGGCCAGAGGGGAGACACAGGTCCAAAAGCGAGAGATGAGACTCGTACTTATGAATGTGTTTCCAATCAGCAGGACAAAAAGTTCCTAAAGTCGTTAGTTCATGAACAGTTTAATATATTTTAGGAAAGAACCTGAGCTGTTATTATTATCATTATTATTATTATTATTATTATTATTATTATTATTATCCTAAAGGAGTCAATCTTAATTTGAGCCTCCTTTCCACTGCTTGTTATTTTGGTGGGACTGTCATCTGTTATGCAGTTAAGTAACTCCAGTTTTTGAGGCACATAAAAGGAAGCTTTGTGTTTTATACAGCTGTCAGTCACAAATTTTGTTTAAAAGTGAGGACAAAAACTCATTCTTCCAGCAGCGCAGATTGTTTTTACTGTCTCTCTTCCTTGCTTTTTGTATTTCTTTCTTTCTTTTCTTTATTTCTTTTTTCTTTCATTCTTTCTTTCTTTCTTTTATTCTTTACTTTTTAATTAATGGTGCTGGTTTTGTGTTAGATATGTCAGAATAAATACATTTTTTATTGCCGTGATATTGCCCGCAATTTGTTATTAATGCCGAGAAGAATTCAGGCAGTGTTTGCAAATAATATTCTTAAATTGAATCATTGTTGCATGAATATATGCAAAATATTCATTTCTAGCTCTGTGAGGGTTGAGTGCTTTTAAATTGGAGAGATCACTCATGACTTCACCTTTTCATGCCAGATAAAGTTGTGTGCAGTAACATTACAATGTCACCAGAGAGGAGAATAGGAAATAACAGTATTTCTGTTCTTTTAATCACTGGGCTGTTTGTGAGCCTCTCATGTCTTACAGATTTGTTTTCCAGTGATCGGCATGGCCGATTCATCACTCTCGTGATTCAAAGCAAACAAAGTATGTTAATTGGTGATTCAGAAAATATGCCTTGGCCTGCACCAGTGAGTCGAAGGTTTTAGATGTCAGGTGTTCTAATCCAATATAGCAAGTGTTTGATATCAGAGGCCGTATGCCTAGATTTGAGGAACAAATTACCCAGATTTGTCATTTGTCAAGCCTCACCTGTCTTTTGTGCTGTTTTGTTTACACTATAATATCTTGCCGAATATGTTTTGTGGTCATGTATCTGCACTCCTGATATTCATTTAGCATTTGTGATGCTTTTGTGGGGGGTAAACTGAAATGTAATTTTGAGTTACATTTAGCTGATGTGTGGTAAAGTCATGGTCCTGTGGGTATCCGGGTGCCTTTTCTGTTTATTTAGTTCTGCTTTTATTTCTTCAGACCCAGCCCTCTCTCATATAGCTAAATATATGTATTTTTCACTGCGCAGCACTCATTAATCAGGGACCTTAGCCAGGTGATTTACGTGTTAAGAAGTTAGACTTCCCTCGACTTTTATTACAAACTTCCTTCAATCACCTCTCTCCAGAAAACTAATATCCAAAGCAAATATAGCTATGTATTTTTTTATTCATGCATCCAGATTAACAAGTATAACCACTGCGCCATTTTTTTGCATAATGGCCAGTAGAATCAAATTCACCGGATATGACTTTCAATGTAATATCCCAAATATTTTATGTTAATACAATAAAAATGTAAAGTTGAAATTATCAGCTTATTTTTATGTAAAAGGTATGCTGAAGTGTACTGTATTACAAACTCACGTGGCAAGCTCACTGTCGAGGGATTGGCCGTTGCTAAGAGACGAGGGAAGGGAACGGACCATTTCCAGTGATGAATTAACTCAAGAAGGTGGGTGACAGTAATCTCTGTCACTAGATGCGCTAGCTGTCTAAGTCCTGTCATTTTATGCATCTCATGCAAAACAGATGTACCCAGATACTAAAAAAAAAGTCAAATTCACCCGGCGAAAAAAAAAAATCATTATACATTGCAAGGGCTGGGAGGCTGTCACAAAGAATTTCATTATTTTTCATCCTTTAACGAGAAGGTGGGCTGTGCATATTGTAATTTTCAGAGAGATATCCTAAATAATATTGCAACTTTTTTTTTTTTCCCAGGGAGAAGTTTCTCCACTCCACTGGCTGCTCGTTACAATAGTAGCATGACACAGTCTCTCAATCACGGAGCGGGAGGAGGCACTCACACACAGATCCACCCAGACAAAGCTGTCTCTCATCAGCTCCCTCCCTTTCTTCCTCTCTCCCATCAATTACAGCAGAGGAGCCCGGAATTACAGCGCCACACCACACCAAACGCCTGCTTAGAAACATCCATTGTTGTGGTGTTTTTTTTTTTTGTTGTTGTTGTTGTTTTTTTGCTCATACAGCAACACAGCAATTTTCCTTAGTTGACTTCAGCATGACAAATATCACTTTCTGCTAATAACAGCTTTAAACAACTTTACATGGCAAAATGGCTTACAATTACAAAGTGCATACTGTATAATGTAGGTGTGCATGGAGGTAAATGCCATGTAGTTGTTGTGATTGTATTTCTACAAAAAAATTATACATGCAGTAAATATAACATTACACTCTCATTAAACATAAAATGCTACAAACATATATAAAAATGTAGGAGATTATAACAAAATGATTCATATTCCATCTATTTATAATGTAATCCCCTTCATTGTAAAACATATTTAAACTGACACTTGCTATACGCCATATCTTTGCTATATATGGTCTAAGTCTCGGCGGTACGGGAAAACAGAATGTCTATTTGAAGGTAACTCTGAACCGACTGGAGGATACGAGATCACCTTCGGATGCATTTGAAAACCCCTCTTTCTTTTTTTTTCATCCGTGTGAAGTGAGAAAGAGAGGGGCTGGGGATTGGGGCTCCTCTGCGCCCCCGAGCCGGCGGCTCTCCGCTCCCTGATTTGCATTCATAGGAAAAGATTTATGAGATACTAACCCAGAATAAGTTGAAGCTGCAAGATTTTTTTGGAGGGGATGGGTGTGGGGGGGAATTATTCAAAACAGTGATTATTTTTGGAGGCGATTATGCATGCACACCTGATCAGAGTGTCACCTGTGCCTGCTTGTCCGGTATGATGGAGCGGGCCAATTTTCCTGCGTTTCACCCGCCCTGCGTAAAGGCGAGTCTCCTGAGTGCGCGGCAGGACCGTGCCCGTGTCACTTATTAGGAGGCGCAGGGCTGAATACATTAGACACAGAAGCGTGTGAGCGGGGGAACTCGGCGCGGGTATGTTCACGGGGAATTGGGCCGACTGCCGTGAAGGTTTCGGAAAGAGGCGGCCCCACGCCGGTCCCTCCTAAGGGGTGTGGGACATTCGGGCGGGGTTAGCGACTCGGAGCGGCGGAGGGGACGCTGGCGTGTGTCTGCTCACCTGTGACAAATGTGACATCGTCACTGTGGAATACACGGACTCCAGATCAGGACGAGACATTTTCCTACATTGTGCAGGTTTTCTGTGTCATGCCCCAGCAACCTACAGTGCATACACAATCCCCTCACCCCCCCCCCCACAGCCCCCCACACCCCCCCAATCCCCCCCACCCCAACACTTGCATGTAGACTATAGTGGGCAAGGTGATGTGGTGGGGGTGGGGGAGTCATCAGCATGTGACACGTGTAAGACCCCACCCTAATTCCCCTCCCTCTCCCGATCTCTGATTCTGGCTTTGTGTGTGTAAATTGGACAGTTGACCACACCAGGGCTGTTGAGACAGTCATCACAAAAACAGGTAAAACATTGTCCCCACAGAGACAAAAACAGGTTAAAAAATTGTCCCCACAAAGTGATAAGCCTGCAAGCTGCCGCACCCCTTCCAAAAAAAAAAAAAAAACATTCTGACGTTAATCTGCAAGAACTGAGGAAAAAAATTACACTTCACTTTTGCTGATATCTCAAGGTGTAGTCATTAAAAGGACTCCATATGTTCCCCACCAAGGCGCAGAGAGTGCACGTCATTGTCAGTTAAACGCTTTACAGCGTGTGTCCCACTCAGAATGCTGGAGAGATCACCTCATCTGTGCTGGAATGTGCAGGTTATGAATACCACATTTAAAAGGGTATAATTCACTAACAGCTTACGACACATATAATTAAGATATTAAATTTTTAAAATAAATAAATGACAACAGTGATGACATTACTTAACATTACTTGATTATTAGATTACATGATGTGGTCATTAGAAAAGATTATTAGAAAAGATTATTTTGTTGCGCTGAACACAAAAAATGTTTTCAATAAAGGATAATCATAGTAATAACAGTAAATGTTATATTCTCGTTCTATTTGAAAGTGGAACCATGTGACATTCTGTTTTTACTATGATAAAGCTGTCAAATCTGATATTAAAATATACTTTTATAGATTTTAAACTTTGACAGAGGAAGAGCAGGTTGTGTCCAAGATGTGGTTTCTTCTTCTCATCGGTTCCACTGAGTAGCGATGCTCTTCTTTAATGGAAAGGGTGTGTTAATGGTGAGTCATGATTTAGAAAAGACATCAGCAGATCCTTATCTGTTTACATTTTATCAGCTCTTAGAGAACTTCGGACACAGGCCTCAAGAGTCCGACCTGATGAACACATTCCCAAACGACATGCAAATACATTGGTAGTTTAGGTTGGTAGTTTACTCATTTTATAAAGCAAGAGGGCTGTTGTATATGCCTTATGAATAAACTTGTAATGATTTCCCTAATGACTTTAGTTTTCAGAACCTGAAAATGTACTGAACCATGTAGTGTCTCAGCCAGGCAATAAATCTTCCTATTTAAGTTTCTGTGACCAAAATAATTTAATGGGCAGATCATAACTGGAACATTGTAGGTTGTACAGACTGTACCTCTTGAGCTGCATTCTGGTTCAAACCAATCTGCCAGACATTTGACTCCCAGGGAACACTGTATGCCCCAGGGCAGAACTCACTCTCAGAAAGAAGACGAGAACTCAGGGAAAAAATCACCCTAAATGTCCTGGAATGACCTTAGACCTTTCTCATTAAAGACAGTTTACTCCTTATGTGTTCTTTATATATTTTATACCAGGTTTGTGGGTAACTTCCTTCACTGCGTTGGTAATTTAAATTTAATTTTATTTTTTATTTATAAAATAATTTAAAAATTTATTTCATGTAATTTAAATTTAATAATTTAAAGTTTAGGTTTGTGTGTGTGTGTGTGTGTGTGTGTGTGTGTGTGTGTGTGTGTGAGTTTGGTGCTGGTGACGTCCCTGACCTGCAGTAGTGGCAGGCATGTGTTTGAGGTGTCTCAATGCCCCATGACCATTCTCAGCAGTGAGAGCAGTAGGCGTGTGTTTGAGGCGTGTGTCTGAGGCATGTGTTTGAGGTGTCTCCATGCTTTTGCAGGGCCCGGGCAGGGCTGTGTCCTCAGGAAGAGTGAGGGGAAGCCGGAGGGGAATCAGCAGAGGGAGGGAAAGCCCAGCGGACGCTCCCCAGGATATTTACGGAATGCAGGCTCCATCTTGGGCCAGGCAGCTGGGGACAGCAGGTGGACTGAGTGGGTCACATCATTAACACACTCAGTCATGCACGCACACATATACCGTACACAAGAGTGAGCTCGCTCTCTCTCTCTCTCTCTCTCTCTCTCTCTCTCTCTCCCTCTGTCTCCTCATCCTGTTTTCTCTCTTGTCTTTCTCAATATCTCACTCTCTCACTTTCTCTGTCTCTTCACTTTCTTCCAGTTTTTCTCTTGTTTTCTCAGTCTGTCTCCCACTCCCTTTCTCTCCCTCTCCCTCTCCCTCTCCCTCTCTCTCTCTCTCTCTCTCTCTCTCTCTCTCTCTCTCTCCTCCCCTCCCCCTCCCCTCTCCCTCTCTCTCTCTCTCCTCCCTCTCCTGGCTAATGAGTATGGGACATTTAGAAGCCTAGCGACAGCATGACCGTTTTATCACGTGAGGAGCCAGGACGCGCTCTCTCCAGGTGATAGCTCACTGCTTCCCTGCTTCAGCGTTGGGACACTGTTGTTCACGTTCAGTCAGGGTACGTTTGGGGCCGTAAGTCACTGGGCGTGTCCAGACGTCTCCCTGTTCCAGTGCCCCATTAATCTCCGAGACCTGTTGCTCACAGGCAGACCTTGCAGCTTAATCCACCGCGGACTGCCAGAGCGAGTCTCTCTCCCTCTCCGCCTCTCTCTCCCTCTCTCTCTTTCCCCTAACCTGCAGCGTTTATGGAGGGAGAAACCCAAAGCCACCCTCCTCAGGGCTCGGATTGCGGGAGACGGGGGGTGTCAGCTCGGGTGTCACTGTGCTGTAATTGGTAGCACTTTAAGGTGTAAACAAGGTGCCGGCTCAGGGCGTAATTGCCCCTGTTTGCAGGTGCTATGAGAGAGTTCAGCGGAGTGGAGGTGCGCTGGGCCAGCCAGGTGACAAGGTGTTAGACCGTCGCTTGCACTGCTCAAATTGGAGTCACGGACGTGGAGAGGTGGCGGAGTCCGAGTGACTGACGGTGAGAGAGGTGCCATGGTGACACCCGGTGATGCGTGGTGACACCTCTTTAACATCTCTGACTCCGGGTTCTGATAAACCACAATTACAGAAGAAGAAGAAGAAGAAGAAGAAGAAGAAGAAGAAGAAGAAAAAAAGAAAAACTAAACTAAACTTTGCCGACTTTCTGAACACATCCAGCGCACATACAGTGGAAATGCAGTATCCCTGGCTGCAACAAACACTCAGGTTCGTGCCTCTGTTCACACAGAAGCACTCTCTGAAAAAAGAGCTGTTCTTTTTCTTTCCTCAGCCACAGTGGGAGTGGGGGTGGTCAGTGGGGGGTTCAGTAAGGTGTTTGATTTTCTGATGGGTGTTCTACTGCCTCCTGCGCCCCTCTTTTTAAGCCAGGTGATATGCCAAATGGGGCTTCCAGCACTCACAAACCACAGCACGACAAAGACTGCACTGAAGGTAACAGACCTCAAGGCAGAAACGGCTTATAGGACGTCTGTCTTTTTGTTTTGTTTTTTCCCCTCTCTCTCGAATCACTCTTTGTTTTTCAGCGCCCTGATTTCTCTGCAGGAAGTGATGAAACTCCCGGGCAGGTGTTTGAACGCAGAGCGCCCCCTGTGGTGATGTTTGGCAGGTGTCACTGTGCTTCCTGTGAGAGCAGGATGTGGGGACGACACTGAACTGGCGGAGGCAGATGGGGAGGGCGTGGCACCGTCACTCTATACGCGTCTCCGCTGTCGCCCGGCAGAAACGCGACCGACGCGCGTGCGGGCCTACACGCCTCTGCATCCCTTCAAAAACACCAAAAATAACAAAACAAAAAGTCTACGCGTCAGCGTGTTACCGGAGGCCCTTCCCAGCAAAGACGCAGACGCCGTCACCAAGTCCACAATGTCAGCGACGGTGAAGGAGAAGTAAAACTTTCCTCTCACCTAGAAACGATCCCGCACAGCATCCTGGCCTGTCAGGCGGAGTGTGCACTCCCAGGAGAGGGATAAATCAATCACACGCTGCAAGGTGCGACACTGATTCTCTCCCCGTAAGCATCGCTGGCCAGTCCTGTAGGTACATCAGCACAGGGGCTGCGCTTTGTTTGTTGTTTTTTTTTTTGTGTGGTGACCCCGTCACCTCCGCCCTGCCAGCGTCACTGAGAAGCAGGGTGTTGAGGTGGACGCCCCTAGCATGTCGTGAACGCTGAGCTGCAGAGCTTCACACTGTTTAATTCATGCATTCACAACGGAAATAAGGAAGGCCTGCAGACTGGAGGAGGGGGATGTGTTAATTGTGCAATATAAACATTCATGGATACATAGGGTACCAGCGTGTTTTTTTTTTCCTTTTTCTCTCTGAAATTTACATTGTGTTCTTGTGGTCTCAAAGTCCACAGTATTGGTTTCGACAGATACAGTCCCAAAAAATAAGCATCCACACAGGACACAGACTGTGTGTGGGACACAGAAAGGTCAACCATGCTCTTTTTGTTCCCCTCCCAAAGTAACATTTTGTCGTTTTGTTGGACAGTGTGTCGTCAAGACAAGGAAAAAGGCAAGCTTATCGCCATGCATTTTGCAGGCTAATTCAATCTGAGTTTCGTTCTGAAGTGCAGTCGCATGTTTTCCTTCGCATGTTTTTAGTTGCATGTTTTCAGCATGTTCCATGTCTTCCTAACTCCACCATTGTTGCTGTGCTGCCTCTCTCCCATGTGTGGCATGTTGAGTTTCACTCGGGATGGTCACAGGAGCCACCAAGGAGCACATGAGGCAATATCTGTGAGACATATTCAAGTGCCCGTGCGTCTCTTCTCCCCCGAAACCTTGTCAACATGCTCGTATGTTTTATTTGACCGATATGTCTTTATATATCTGTTGTCCGCGTCTGTGCCGACAGTGAGGGAGGTTTGGGGTTCATCTATATTAAGCTGTCCCTGACACCCTGCAACCTAATCATTCCCCATAATAACAGCTCTGATACATCGGCCTGAGTCAAAGTCACAAGTCAATAAATCCATTCCTCTCCGCGGCTCTGGCGCAGTGTCGGGTGGCATTCAGCACAGAGTCACAAAGTCCAGCAGTCTATCACTGCAAGGTCGTCCGGTGTCTGAAGCAAAAACTCTACTGAAGAAGAAAAAAAAGGATGGAGCAAAACTACTTCTGAGGACTGTTTGGCCTCCACACACTGCTGAGGCCAAGAAGTTGCTCACGTTGTATGCAGGCTTCACAGAGCTGGTACCATGGGGTTTATTATTATTATTATTATTATTATTATTATTATTATTATTATTATTATTATTATTATCATTTCCTTAGCTGCTCACTCCAAATTGTCTGGTAACCAGATAAACTCTGCAGTCACCAGGTTAAAGGCTAGGTTTATTGATTGATTGATTGATTAATGTTGATGCAGTAAACAAAAAATCAGTAAACTGAGTTTAAAAAAATACTCGAACGGTCTCATCCGGCTGTTTTCTGCCGCAAACCTTCCACAGAGATGCACACACAAGGGCTGCTTACAGGGTTATCTCCGCGTAAGGTGAGGGATTAAACAACTTCTGTGAGCCTCCTTCCTTTAATTTCCAGTCCAGACTGCGACTTAATATTCTGGAAGTGTCATAAATCTGTTCTTCTGTGTCGTCAACCCAACCACAAAGTCAAATTTGCATTGGCAAATGGGAAAATACCGTACAGTTATTTGTTAATCTGATCTTTGTTTATCCAACAGTCTTGTAATCCACTTTTAATTAAATATCCCTCCAAATATGTGCAAGCAGCAGTTTGACTTTGAATGTACTTATGCTGCCAGAATTTTGAGGCTTGGGTAACGTGGCGGGGCCTGTGTCCCTCGCCCCTCGACTCCTCGCCAAACCTCACGCACTGCCACGCCCATCCACACTCCCTCCCCCGGGGGTGGGGGAAGGGGGTGGCAACTTTTTATCTATTTATTTATTTTTTTTTTTTAGACCAAATTACATGGGAGTTTGAGAGAGGAGTTCGACTTCCATTTGGCAGCTGGGGGTTTATCTGTGGCTGCCTCATGCCCACAGGGGAGGTCACGTGACCAAAAGCCATGCTGGAGCCCATTGTCAGGAAGAAATGACATTCCGTTTCCACATACAGCACATTTGTATAATGTCCTTTATCAATTTAACTGTAAATGCCATGGTATCTGATAATGTAGGCAGATACCACGCTGGCAATTACTTTCTCCCCAGCAAGTTTTGAAAATAAAATGTAATAAATAAACTGTAAATGACATGGACATGTATGCTCTAGTCAGCACTGAATAATACAGGTGATATCACCTCTGCATGTTGTGTTATTCACACACAGTAAATATGTAACCGGAGAGACAGGGAAATTATATCAGCATCTGTGTGTGTGTGTGCGTGTGTGTGTGTGTCTGTCTGTAACAGGTCACAGGATCGTTTGCATGGCTTACCCTTGAATGTGTAAGCAACTCGATTCAGTGCCCTGGCGTGTTGTAATTTTGTATACCCATTTACATTTTGCCATTATTCACATTGCACATTGTATTCAAACTGAATCCATTGTGCCAGGCCATTGTAGTATGAATGCTTAAAGGCCAATTCGATTAACTTTTCAGGACTAGCTAATTTTATTGGCACAGAATAGACACCTAGAGTCAGTTTCGATAAAATAAAAAAATGAATAAAACTTTTCTTGGTATTTTCTGTGAGTGTCATCAGTGTAACAAAAACATGCAGCAGAATAACAGTCCATTCATTCAGGTCTGGCTATTGAAATGATATTGGCTCCCTTTCACCGTCCTGCCTTCGGTCTGTGGGTGCACTCTCTCTCACTCAGAGCAGGGGAGGGACATTACTGCGTGTGAAACAGATAAGGCGCGGTTTTGTGGGTGTGCGTGGGAGAGCCGTTGCCAGCACGCTCTTAACAAAAGCAGGTCCGTTAAAAGATAATAATAGTAATAAAGGAGTAAATAAAGGTATACGAGGGGCAGGAATCTAACAGATGTAATCCATTCTGGCCCTCATACCTCATTACAATCCCCCGCATATCCCGCCCTTAACGATCGATGTTCGCGGAAGGCGTGTCTGACTCCGCACTGGTAGGAATCACAACCCCAAAATACCACTAATTACTTTGTGAAAATTGGTGAGTGGAAGCTTATTAAATAGCCGTCCCTCAAGGATATGCAAAACTGGTGAGAACGTGTGAGAGACCCATTCTGGCAGGTTTTTACTCAGCTGTGGAAGAGACCCACTGGTGACCTAAGCAGATGAGGGTAGGGGGCCGGGGGGGGTGGTGTGAGGGGGGCTGAGGGGGTTGGGGGGTGTAGAGACATGGACTCAGGCCCACAAGGGGTGAAAACCACCAGATATTTGTCATGTCCAAGGAGGTTGATGAACATTGACCATAGATCCTGTAATTCCAGCAAATACTCTTTCATGTTAAAAAAATGACATTTGAAGTTGCGATACATACACAATAGCCCAGTGCATAAATACTAACACCTTCCTTTTTTTTATTATAACAGTAAAAATACAGGGGACGGTCCTCTTGCACAGCTGCCCACTGTACAAATCTTTCAATTGGAGGCACTAAACAGGGATTTAATAGAGCCGTTTGCTTGTACAGTCTCATTATCTAACTATTAACCGTTTGCTGGAAGTTTTTACAGTCTTTTGTTATCTAAAGCCCAGGTATTTAACTCAGAGAGCAGAGTGAAATCACTGCTCTCAGACTACAGCAGAGAGGGGAAGCTGCTAATGGGCAAAACGGGCCCTAATCTCCTCCCGGTCTCTCCGCACAAAAACTGGTTTTGTCTTTGCATTCACAGAGAGACCAACCTTTCGCACAGCTGTTTGTAGATGGGACTGGTCTTTCTGGCTTTGGCATTTTTAATACACACAAACACAGACATATAATATAGAAATACAATATAGTATTATTCTACAATATAGAAATATAGAAATATAATATAGTATCTGTCCCCCTCTCTTTCACTCTGTCTGTATGTATATGTGTATGTGTGTGTGTTTGTGTGTATGGGTGTGTGTGTGTGTGTAAGCTGCTAATGGGCAATAATATATCAATAAATAAAGATAAATGTAATGTAATATGGTAAGCATTCAATCATTTGCTATGAACTGGCAGCATATATAAGCATCTCTTCCGCACAGCTAAAATTAGACATCAGATACAGACGGTGTGCATTAATGTTTTTTTTTTTTGAGCAATTATGAAACACTTCAGTGCTAATTTATGAGGAATCTCTGGACTAAAAAGAGAAAAGATTCTGTGTATCTGCATATTAATGAGTTTCTGTGAATCGGCCTGATTGCTGCTACAATTAGGAGCCAGGCAGCAGGGCAGTTAGCTCCTCATGCAACACCGCCAAGCAGAGCTGGGGAAAAAAGGTGAAGGAGGAAAAAAAGGCAGATTCTGTTTTCTCAACAGAGAGCCATTGATCCAGTGTGAGGAGTAATTAACAGACTTCCCTCATGTGGAGGCATGACTCCACTTCTTTCGGGGGACAGTGAAGCAGGCCTGTGCAGAAGGACCGTCCAGTCAGTCGCTGCCAATTTCACATCACTTGCAGAACTCTAGATCTCTATGCTGAGAACATTTTAAAAATTTAAACATAATATAAGGATACATGTACCATATATATCTATGTGTGTATCTCTTTTTGTTTTTTTGCCTTGGGATAGATTCTCAGTGTATGAATCTTTCACTGAAATGAAATATATTTATTTCTCTGAGAACATTTTTTTTTGTAAAAATGATTAGTAGAACTGGAAAGAAATGACAGGCTATTAAAACTCAAACAGGCCATAGCAGAAGCAGCATATATATATAACACAGACTAAAACCTGGGTCTGACCCTTCCTGCCTCCCCAGGAAAAAGTTTTCCCACCGTAACATGCTGCTTGTACACGCTCAGCTGCAGTCTGTCCACTCTGACCCTTGACCTCTGCCCCACTGGGCCTCTCCCTGGCCGCCCCCTCCCCTACTGACTGCCACTGATTCCCATAATGCCTTTCCTTTGAGTTCTTCTAGTATCAAAGTCTCACCTTTCCATTGTGAAATGCAGGATGAATGAAAGCACCATGTTTGCTCTCTGGTTTCCTGTGAGGAAGAGTTACAGGAAGAGGGAGAGGGGGAACAGCACGGTGTGGGTCTCGGACACGCTGGCGGTGTCTCTCCGCTCGGTACGGCAGCGATCAGGGTGGCGTGTGGGCTATCTCCCAACCAAGCGGGTCCCACACAGATAAGCACTGTTTATTCGCCAAAACGAGGAAAGTTAATTAGATTAGGGCCTGAATGTGAAATCGCAGCTCAGGCCGCTGCACCTCAAAGGGGGCCGAGGCTGTCCGGGATGTGCGGTGTAATCTAATTAACCGCTAACCGCCGATGCCCCCAACCTCGTGCCCGCCAGCCTGGCCCCGGTGACAGTGGGCCACTGTCTGAACCCATCGGCTCAGAAGAGGCCCACTGCACGCAGGGACCACAATGCCTCACTGTGGCAGGGCCAGATTTACGCCGGCAGAACTGTCACCTCAATTAGCAGATTATATCGCTCTCATCATACAATGTGCGCACTGCTGTTAAGGCAAAAAAAAAAAAAAACATAAAAAAGTCCATTTGTGAGCTGTTAGCGTGTAAGTGTAATCTGATAGTTCTCCGGGCTCACAAAACAGGCTGTAATATTTGGAGCCTTGCTTTTTTTTTACACGTTAAGAACACTGCAGGTTATTTTTAACTTTAATTATGTTTAACTTTTAACCTGATACAGAAATGTGTACATTAGTGGTGCTAGATACTCTCTGTGCATTGGACCACAACATTTAATTCACCAAATCCACACAACTGACCTGTCACATAATCACAGGTGACACCATTTAAAAGGATGTAATGTTGCGGAGCTTCGTGTGTTTTTTTCAGTTGGGTAAGCACTGTTGCCAATGGATACACAATCCCAGAAACATTTGTTCTGGACACACGGACCAAAACGCTGTAGTTACTGGAACAGCGAACCCACCATAGACATGCTGATGGCCGGGCTGCTTTTGCCAAGGGTGGCCTAGCACTTTGGGGTGAACCAGGTGCCTGTATCCCATCTACAAGTGTCTCAAGTGAAAATATGTTGAACCCTGGACGTTCAGGTTCACTGCTCAAAAAGAACATCCTTGTCTTTTTTTTACAAGATGTGTATGGAGGTTCCACACAGTCTTGAAAATACATTGAAAAAATACAGATAGCTTTTGTGTATATGCAGTTCAAAAATGCAGATACACTGACATATTGTACATGAGTCACACACAGCCTAAACACTTCCTGAAAAGAAAAATTCCTAATTTTTTGTTTCCAAATGTATTTTTTTTCCAACCTGAAAGAAATGTTGAGCTGTATTCAAAATGTATTTCAGTACACTAGGCCACAAATATATCCCTGTAGATGTGCCGTTTTCATCTGAGTCACAGTAGCTACTGTGTTGTGGACAGTAACAGTGACAGACACCTACAGCACAGGCTTGGCAATGTGAGGACAACAAGGCTACAGTAACTTCACAAGTAGACCGAGGTAGCGTTTGTGCACCTAACCCTTCTCTCTGAATTAATGTGAGGTTTGAGATATTCGCAGCTAAAGACTGCATAGCATTAAACCTAGGTCACTCCGATCCACATTAGCTGCACACGTCTGATGAAGTTCATTACCGATGGCTCCCAGGAACGACCTGATTTCGCTTTTTTTCACACTTTGAGGACATCACTTTGTTCAATTGCCCTACATGAGAACTTTCCGTAATGGGGACAGTTGATTATATTACTATGGTTATTTTATTTAATGCCCAAAACAGGAGATAATTTTAAAAATCTAGGGCAACTAATCATGCTCCGTTTTTTTCTTTATGTATCCGTTTCTTTTAACTTTTTTTTTACTCTCTCTCTCTCTCCCTCTATCTGTTTCTCCCTCTCCTTCCCTCTCTCTCTCTCTCCTCCTCTTGCACTCTCTCCCTCTCCCTCCCTCTGTCTCTCTCTCTCTCCCTCCTTTCCTCTCTCTCTCTCCCTGTCTCTCTCCGTAGGAGCACTCTTGATGTGACCGCTGACACACTTTAGGGAGGAAGGCGGGTGAGAGAGGAGTGTTTGGCACGGCATTATTTTCTATCAGCAGTTGCCCCTCGGACACGGCTGTCACCAGGAGAGCCACAGCTGCAGCAAGTCAGAGTGTAGCGGGATAATGACCCGAGGGGTCGCATTCGCTGGCCTTAAATTACATCTCCCGACGTGACAGAAACAGGAGTTACACCGAGTTATTGTTTCGCTTTGGATTTGCGCAGGGCGCTAACGCAGCCCTTAGCCTGACGCTGCCAGTGCGTGTTAGAGCAGCATGCCTATGTGCCCGCTTCTCTCCACAGGTGCGTTTTACCCCCGTTCCGGAACCCTCTGGTCCAGCACACCTCCTTTTAACCAATCACATGTCTGCACTCTCCTGACCTCTGTTTAAATACAGACTGCCTTTTTCCTCTCTTCATTTGCTGTTGTGACTTTCTTCTCTGTTACAATTGCAGTTTGCCATCAGGCAAGTTGCCATTGGTAAATCAATGTGTTATTGATTTTCTTCAAACAATCAACCTTATCAATCAACCTTGCTATCAAACATTTAAAATGAAGTGGTACAAACATTAGAGTGATTAACTTCCTTTCCGGCCTTCCTTCTCTTTCCCTCTCTTTCTCTCCCTCGATCTTTCGGTTCATTTCCTTCTCTGTGTGGCAGTCTGGTTTTCATTACAGATTGTAACGCTCATGGCCTGTAATACTGCACCTTTTACAAACCCGTCTGCGCCGGCCCTCTTTGATCCTGAACCAAACCCCAGTGAGTGTGGTAAGGGTAGAATGTACCGCTGTTCACCGAGTGGAATGAAATAAGACAAAACTAAAACCAGCCGCTGCTAGACAGTGTTTTAACGTGGTATGTCAGAACATACCTCCTGCCGAACGGCTGCATTTCGGGGAGACTCTCGTAACCGTTTTTCCCCCGGCACAGGGTTACGCCACCGCACCAGGCCAGCCCCTCTGAGGAGCGACCACACCGAAACGCACCGCGCCGCTCCGAACGCGCCGGTAAGTGCGGCCAGATTGCTTCTTTTCACAGCGCCTCGTTTTTGGACGGCCAGGCTGGAGAGAGCGCCAGATAAACGAACTGGCTCGGAGAGCAGAAGAAAGGACTTTGGCTAAACTGGCAGAGAGATCACAGGCTGGAAGCAGCCCTCCGTCGGCTCATATTCCCTAATAAGTAATTCATCTGAAGAGCCAGCCTGATCGAGGGCCTGCAGCCTGTCCCCCCGCAGTCCTCAGTCAATCTGCCCCCGACTCGTGGGCTCTCCCTCCCACGTTCGCGCGGGGGGTCCTCCTGCATGCTGTACTGCGCTCACACCACTGTGCCTCTTTTTCCCAGCTAGCCTGCACAGCACCCCAGAGCTGGCCTGAGAGGAGCAGAGGGGCTCTCTCTCCATCCGCCCATCCAGGACAGCGATCCTGTATCTCATAGGTCGGCGAGCTACTCTAGGATCTGTTAGAAACTCCTACCGTTAGGGTTTAAAGGGTCATATGGCAATCAAAAAAAAAAAAATAACAATAGCTTAAAAATTCAAGAGCGAGTTATTTTCAACCTGAGCACCCTGTACAGTCTGTGTGTGTGGGGGTGGGGGGCGGTGGGGGTGTACAAGTTTCAGGATTTGCTGGTCCTGAAGTCTGCTTTTGTCTTAGCTGCCTGGTTTATTTGGGGAGTGCATTTATTTATGGACACTGTACTTCAGCGCAAAGAGGTAGAGCGGTTCATTCTGAGGCGGTGGACGGGGAGACCTGTTGTGAAAGGCTACGCTTTACATGAAAACCTTTCTTTAGCCTTTGGGACATGGTGAATCGAACAGTCTCTCGAGTACCCGCACCCCCGTCCCCATCACTGCCCTCTCATTTCAGACAGCACTGTGGATTTTTCCCCTCTTTGGAATTACAGGGCGTCTGTGGGCCTTTGTGAAAGAAGTGCAGATCATACCAGTGCTTTGAAATTAAAGGAATCCCAAATCCCAAAACCTTGCTCCTTTAATTGCGTTTATGTGTTTTAGGGTAGCCAGTGCTTTCATTCTCCGGCGTCGGGAGCCGATGGAGAGTGACAGTCATTTTGGAGTTGCTGGCTCATTACCATCACAATAAAAAAGCAGGAGTGGAAGGGGGCCTGTAATCGGAGCTAAGTCTGCTTGTCAGGGGCATTGGTACTTTATTACTCTTCTTTGGCCGACGGTTTAATTCTCCAGCCCAGGAGACACATTTACAGGGATTAAGGCTGCAAAGAAGGCCGTTTGACAGTTTCAACAGAGTCTAACTTTCTATTTTCTCTCCTTCCTTATTTTATTTTATTTATTTATTTTTTTTTTTGTCTGTCTTGCTTCCTGGAAAAAAATAATTTCAGGGAAAAGAGCACAGAATCTTACTGTTCAAAGTAAATCATATTCATGCACGGCTTTTTCAGCTTCTACTTTCTTTCATTCTTTCTTTCTTTCTTTCTTTCTTTCTTTTTCCTGGCAATTCTTTGTAGCAGGAGTGGATTCAAGCTTGCAGTGCCCGTGGACGCTGATGTGGTCGAATCACTCACACGAAGGGGGTAGAATTTCGCCCCGCGCAGGCTGGTTTGGACAGGGGCACAGATTCTGCAGCTCTCCACATGTGTGAAAGTTGCCCTTGGCGTTGGGCGGCCTTAATGCGAGGGGGTGAGGAGAAGCTTCAGACCCTCGCTGAGGTTGATTAAAAACCCGAGGAGGAGTGAATCAGTCTGGGCCTGAAACAGGACACCCGGCTAACGGGCAGAGATTTATATCATTGTCTGAGACTCGGTTCCGTGGGGATCAGCTGATATCTGGATCTGTTTAACGTTTCTGTGGGAGAGGCTCGGCGCTGTTATTAGGCGTATCCATGTCCTCGTATGTAGATGGCCATGTTGAGAGACAGCTCAGACCCAGCGAGTGTCAGAGGGTTGACGAGAAGGATGGACAGATAGAGAGAGGGAAAATAACAAAGAGTCAAAATCCTCAGATGAAATAAATGTTATCAGACATCAAGCGTCAGCAGTTCCCAGACCCCCAAATTTGTATGGTTTTATGTGTGTGGGAGAGGGGTTGGGGATGACTGGCCAACAGAACCAAGGGAAAAGAAGGCAGTGGAAAGAGAAAACCAAAAAAGCACCCAGCCGTTTGCATGCACAGTATACACAGAGTCACGTCCACCCAGAGTACATCTTTGCATCAAGTCGTGAGTCGTTCAGATGCAGCGTGTCTGTTTAGATGCATTTCTCCCCCTGCTAGTCCATGTCCAAACGGAAGTGAATTAGTAGCTCTAATGTTGAGTGGCAGGGGCGCCTGCAGACTCACAGGGAGAGGAGACCCTGGTCCTAACAAAGCCGATCTGCAGCACATCTCCTTCCCCGTTCTCTGACGCCGCGGCGCGGGAGGAACGTCTCTCTGACAGCTCTCCCCGAGTCCCGCCGAGCCCGTCCCACAGCCAACACCTCCGAGGGGGAAAAAAAGCCCCGGCTCTCCGCGGGAGGAGGGGTTTTTTTTCACGGGAGAGTTCTGCGGTGTCGACAGCTTCTGTTCCTGGGCGTGGGAAGCAGGGGATGCTGGGAGGTTCTGACTCCCGCGGCCCGTCACAGCTGCACTTCTAAATCGGGTCAACATCTAATGGGCAAATACATGTCCCTCGGTGACAAAAGAGCTGAACGCAGCCTCCCCCCACCCCCGTTCTCTCTCTCTCCCTCCCTCTCCCTCTCTCTCTCTCTCTGATTTTATTTTGCTTTACAGCCCTTTCCAGCTAAAAAGACCTTTAAAAAGATTACTCCTGCACATCAAAATATATGTTTGATCAGAACTCATTTTAGATTTGGATCTCTGAGCATTTTTGGGTTTATTTAAATATAGCTTTAAAAAATATATCTTGTGTTTTTTTTTTTTTTTTTTACCGCTACAAAAACAGCACAGAGCGTTTCAATGGAAATAGCAATAATTTTCCTCCTCTTTTCTCTCTCTCTCCCTCTCTCTCCTTTTCTGGATTTGTTTGTTGTAATACAATACATTTGAATGAATTCTTTCTCTGTGGGTAGAAGATGATGTTACAATCATGATTATTTAAGCGCAATTGTCAGAAGTGTTCTGATGAATGCTATTGTGGTGCACACAAGTCATTTCGGTAATGACTGCTGTATGCAGCAGGACATCGCCGTCTCAGTCTGGGAGCTGCTGCGGGTTCTAAATCACACTTCTCTTTGCCATATTGTTCTTGCCGCTATTGATCTTCACACTACAGGCAATAAATTTGCTCCAAATAAAAAAGGCTCAGGTTCTTAGTGCTGCCCCTGTGGACACCACCGAAATAGAGCCGGAGAAGGTCAGAAGCAGTCAAAAATCACAAAAGCACACTTTTATTTTCTCTGTGACAAGAAATTATGAAACGTGTTCCAATCTGTCTTTGTAGAGTAAACGTCTGGGGGTCATATATTTGAATTTCTAAGGGGCCCAAATCATTTACTTTTCTTCTACAGTTTTCTTTTATAATGTTTAACAAAATTATTACTTCTACTGTTTCTACAAAATTACCACTTCTACTATTTATGCCTCTTTTAAATGTTTACTTCTCTTGGTCGTGTGTTCTTACCCCTAGTGGGACTCTGTTGTACTGATATAGAGCAGACACTCCTCTGAGTATCCAGCTGTATGACAGGAGGCAGGAGCTGTGTCACTGAGAGCGCTGTATGTCAGGATGGAGGCAGGATGGAGGCAGGATGTGGTGGGGAGTGCGCAGAGTGTTCCGTACTGCGTTTCCTCTCTGCTGCGCTGTGCACTGCTCTGGTGAAAGGACAGGAGTCCCGCTGACTCCCGCGGTACGGTGAACGCGCAGGAAAGCGATCATGTGTCCTGTCTCCGGACAGGGGACAGCAGGGGCACAGTTCTCATGTTTCAGACTCGTGTTGGAGATGCGAGGTTTGACGTGACTGACACTCGGATGTGGCACACGTCCCCGCGTCCCCGCACGTTAACGTTGTCCGACCTTTTCCGCGTCGCTGGAGCTGCTGTTTCCCGATTAGCCAGACGCCAGCGATAACGACCCCTGACGCTTCTCGGTTTTTCTCCTGCCGTGGGCTTCCGGAGTGGCGGGGCAGAGGGAGGGAAGGATCGCCACGGCGTTGTCTTTGCCGGCAGGTTTCAGGACAGTGCAGGAACGGACGGCGCTCGCAGGTGAAGTGACAGTTTTCCGTGCGACTGATGTCACATCGCCTACATCAGCAGGCGCGTCATGGCGGGCGTTGGCGCACCTTTGTGCCTCTCCTTGTCACTGTACGTCTGGGCCCCGCTCAGTCACTGTCAGCGTGGGGCATCTGCGCACTGGTGTCTTTGTTTATCAAAACTGGCCCATTACGCCCTGACACAGGGAGAGACAGCGTGCGGGGACGGTAATGTCCTCTAACACATAATGCGTATTGTTCAGACAAGAGTCCATTACACAGTGAAGAGGGCCACTCCTAACGGCAGGAGAGCGGTATGACAGTCACATGTGAGGGACACCCCGGACTCATCTGAAGTATTGCCCAAGACGGAGGGGTCAGGGGTTCAGCTGTAATTCACAACAATCATCATCATCATCATCGTCATTATTATCTTCATCACCATCATCGACGTTGTCATCTTCTTCATTGTCATCATCGTCATCATTGTCATTGTTCTCATCTTTGTCACCACCGTCTTCATAGTCATCTTCATCATCGCCATCATCGTTGTTACCACCATCATCATCATCATCATCATAGTCACCTTCATCATCATCGTTGTTGTCACCTTGGTCATCACTATCACACACATTACATACAGATAGGCTGGCATCTGTTTTAATAAACTGAATAATTTAATTTGATAAATTAGTATTTCTGAACATGTAAAATATGTAAGTTTGTAAATGTTGTATTTATGGAGTTCTTATTTTTTCACTTTCTGCAGGGAGCTGAGGGAGTATTTTTAAATTACATGGATTCCGCAAGGTGTTTTTTTTCCTCTGGTTTGTGGAAGCACAAATTTGATAAAGTAATTCTTAATGTTTTCCTCAAGGCTATGTCTATGTAAATAAGTTCAAAAAATTTCAGTTTGATGCACACTTTTTTTATCAGACACCAAAAGATTCATGAAGCGGTGATAAGTACCTTTCAGTCTGTATTTTCAACGATATTTCTGCCATCTGTTCCTCCTTCAGATGGGAAAACTTTAGCGGTTAGCTCGCCTCTTTGTTTATTTCACCATGTAAATGGCTGGAGTGGTGGTCAGCATAATAACTTGAAACAGGAGTGAAAGCCCTGGATTTAAAGCTAAATGCATCTTATGACATGGGATTCAGAAATCGTCATTGTATCTGATCACATACAGACTGGCTCAGGACAGGTGACACACAGTGACCTCTGACTGCGACAATGATCTGTTGAGCTAAGGCTATTTTCTTTTTGAGCAGTTGTCAAGACCCCCAAAGAGCAAAAACTCGAGGTCGAGGGGTTGCAGATTGTGTGACCAAAGTGGATCAGGACACACAGCAGCTCTTGATTCAGACAAACATGATGCCACAGTCAACAAGAAACTTCCACACCAATCGCAAACCAGTTTGTGAGCACCGTAATCGCATCATTTTGTTCTTGCAAGTTTTTTCTCCCCACCAGTTCTCATTTCATCTGGATAGAGCACAGAGACTTGACATGATCCCATCCAGATTATATAGGGATCGGTCAGATCTCCAGGGCCGCCGCATTCCGGAATGCCTGTGGCAGCGGAACAGTTGTGAGAGGACGGTGACACACCAGCGACAGTGGCCTTCCTGTGGGTGATCCCTGCGTCTGTCCCCTGCAGACGGATCGACAGCTCCCCAACAGCATCACTGGCCTCACGACTGCGCAAACTCACAGCGGGAGCTGCGCTAACTCACAGCAGCTGCTGCGCTAACTCACAGCAGGCGCTGCGCTAACTCACAGCAGAGGCTGCGCTAACTCACAGCGGGAGCCGCAGCAGGGCCGCGGCGGAGCCCCGGATGTCCCGTAACGGCCGTTTTTTGAAGACGAGTGTTGGTGACAAAGAGAGGTGCCTGGAAGCCTCCTCAAGCGCCCGTCCGCACATCGGAGAAAGCAGCTCTCGCCCGCAGCCGGGGCGGCAGACAGATTTACAAGCATATGCTGCATCGGACTGCCACTTAAAAGCAAGAGGAGCGGGCCTGAAATTAAAGGGATAGGACATGTGATTGATTATCCCCCCATACACACACACACACACACACACACACACACACACACACACACACACACTGCCGCTGCTGCAGGGATGCACGTCATTAGCTGGCTGTATTAAAACTGCCTGGGTCTGCGGAAATGACCCCTCTCAGTGCTGCATTCTTCTCTCCTACCATCAGATCACACTGAATTCACAATGCTGCTTTTCAAAGACATGTCACAGCGCATGCAGATTCCCACACACTTCCCCCGAGTTCCGATCTGACTGGGATCACTTTGAAACAACATCAGAACCTCTGTAATCACTGCCCCTCGTCTGACTCCAGCCTCTCACTTTCTTCAGAGGAAAAGGGGGATTTCTCCTATTTCCTACCATTTGAACGTGAGAGAAAATGAGCACGATTGAGGCCGCATGCATAATGCAAGGACATACACACATGCAAGCTCATTTTCAGCGTCATTCAGAGCCTTTCTTGTTGCAGTGACATTCTCTCTCTCTGGGGTGTTGCTGCACTGGTCAGCAATCAGTTTTCCAGATTTGAAAAGGAATTAGAAAGCAAAGCCTCACCAAAATTCCCCCCCAAGGTCCTCTCTAGGGAGGTTCAAGGTGCTCATTAAAACAGCCAGCAGGGTCATACTCGTGAACTTGAACCTCTCTGTCCGTCAGAGGAGGTGAACTTTGACCTCTCGCACATTCCTGCTAAGATCACAACAGGGTGGCTTCATGTTAGAGCTCCGCCATGCCTCACCAGGGCCAGGAAGGAATCAGCAGTGTTTGTGAACCAGGCCAACCCAAATCAGGCCGGGGTACCTCCCAGGCTCCAGAGGGAGATCAGAAAAGGGGGGGCTTCTGCTTTTCATTCCACCCCAAAAACCGCGTTCAGCTGCAGAAACGGTCAAATTACCTGCGTCGCTTCCAGGACTCAATCAGCTCCACAGTCCCCATTAAGCCAGAGGAGGTCTGGTTCCTGAGCTCTGGAGCCGTGGGTGCGGGGGAGCTGTCCGCAGGGAGGGGGACCCCAGAACCTCCTCTGGACCCGCAGAATGTGGGTCTCCCGCCCTGCAGCGGACGGGCCATCAGGGAATCAGCTCTGGGTCTTCCGGGTGCCAGGGTCCGCTCGTTGCCCTATTCTCTTTCATCACTGTTGGTTTAGCGGGATAAACACGACCCACCTCCTCCGTTATCCACTATAGGCTGCGTGTAGATGGATGAAACATAACCATCACTTTCTGAACAATGAATACTATTCTGCCCTTGATTAAACAAAACAGGAACGCCGTGCCCTATTAGGAGATACTCGATCTCCCCGCGAATCTCGCCACAAATGCACCTATAATCAGCCGTCATGTCTGCGTGCAGGAGGGGCGTGGGCCGGCCTGGACTGCAGACCGTTAAACAAAGGGCTTTAGAAAATGAATGCCAGAGAGCTCCAGACCAAGACGCAGATTTAGACAAAAAGCAGGCCTTGGCCGGGCCCCCGAACCCCGCCGGTTTGACTTTCTTCGATGCCATTTCAACAAATCAGTCCTGAAAGCTCGCCTCTGAAATTCCCGGGACTGCGGGGTGGGAATGGTTGTGGGGCTCAGAAATACCCTGGAAAAGAGACATGGTTTCAAATGTAGCATGCTTAAATGTATTCATAAAAAAACTAATGAAAACAGCTCTACAAAGGACATCAAGACCTAATCATGTGCTGCATTATCAAAACAGAGGATTTTTTTCTGCTCAGTGATCTTTGATTCTTATTCCCAAATGAATCTTTACAACACAGAATACAGGCTTGTGAATTTCAGCTTTACAGTCCTTTAATAGTAGGCTCAGTTTTCTGTCTTTCTGTTTCTGTTCTGGACATTTCCTCTATTGTAATTACCTTGCTGTCATAACTATACATACAACTTACCACCTATTAGAAAATAAGCGGCTTTCTCTCCTCCCAGTGATGTCACTTCTGCACCAGGCCTGCTGCTGCTCTTACAGGCCCAGTGACCAGGGAACTGAACCTATGAGCTGCTGGTTAAACATTTATCTTCCTCACCATATATCTGTATGTATATATATATCGCCCCAACAATAGTAGTAATATTCTGTATGTTATTGCATGTATATGCCTTAAATGATATTGGTAAAAATCAATCATTATCATTAGGGTGATGCTTATTTCCATCGTGTTTACATGTATATGTATGTGTGTATATGTGTGTGTTTGTGTGCGTGTGTGCATGTGCACCCACACTCGTGTGTGTGTGTGTGTGTGTGTGTGTGTGTGTGTGTGTGTGTGTGTGTGTCTGTGTCTGTGTCTGTGTCTGTGTGTGTGTGTGTGTGTGTGTGTCTGTGTGTGTGTGTGTGTGTGTGTGTGTGTGTGTGTGTGTGTGTGTGTGTGTGTGTGTGAGTGCGTGTGCGTGTTTTGGGTGCCATTGCATGTATGTGCTTGTGATGTTACTTTGCATTGAAGTATGCACTTTGCAATCAGAGGGCAGAGTGTTTCAGCCTTCCTTCCTCTGCCAGCCAATCTCAAAACCTACTTTTCATTCCCAGAACTCGGTGTATAGGCCAACAGTAGCTAATAATAGGTATTGACTGGTTCAATGTAGGATGAATAGAGTTCAGTATTGGATCTCCAATGCGCCCCAGGTCACGCAGGCAGCTACACTGAGAACATGTCTCGCAGGGCCAAACAAAAAAAGCAAACATTTTAAACTTTCATGACTTAGGAGGAATCTCTGCTGTTCGCCTTTCAGGGATTAACTCTTTGTTCTCAGAGCGGCCGTCGATCAATAACAGCGAGAAGGCCCAGACATCTCTATTCCAAAGCACAGTGCACATGTGTTCACAGAGAGCCAATTATTCACATTCTTCTGCTCCTTGTTTTGGTCAAAGTGACAATATTCTTACGTCTCCTAATCTTCTCTAAAGCAGTTTTGATTGGACATTAGAGGGATTTCAGAGGGAGCTTAAGATCTCCACAAAAGACCAAAAAAACGCACATTGTGTGCTGTTTTTTTGTTGCTGTTGTCCTTGCTGCTTTTGTTACTGGCAAGTTTACGCTTATATTTATATATATGATATATTTGCACATTCAAATCATTGCATATTGTTGCATATTGGAAATATGAAATGACAGAATGTGACAGGTTGTTGCACAACCACCACCCCCCCTTGCTTAAGTGTTCTGCCAGCATAAAGAGCTGTACTGGGGGGTTTACAGACTGCTCACTGGACCTCACTGTGTCTACACACACACACACACACACACGCGCGCACACACACACACGCAGGGGGATGATGCTTGTCTAATGAGTGTGGGGCACTTAGAGGCTCAGTATTATCTGCTCGGAGGGGCGTGGGGGGGGCACTGTTCCTTTATTGCAGGTAAGAATGGGGGGCCACTAGGGGTTAATGTGGTATTATTGCACACAGTTTCTGGGGAGTTCTCCGCTGGTTTTGTCATTGTGGTGCCAGTAGTACTGCCACCCCCAGCAGTAGCATCTTCCTTTGTGTTTTACTACAAGTACAATGTAGAGCACATCAGTAAATCATCATTTTAATGACATTTTCTCTCACAAATCCAATTTTTTCATCAAAACACAAGCATGTATGTCTGCAGCAGCGGTTTTTGTTAATGTTACATACATTGTACACATTATGGTCCTATGATTGAGAGTCTTTACCACCTGTACCATCTAGTTTTCAAAGAGAACAAAAATATATGATATCACCATAGGACTTCATTAGATTGTAGTGTAGCTACCTCTGGCTATACATACTGAAAATTGTCACACACCCCTAAGAGGAGACCGTGAGAATTGAACAACCTCACATGAGAGGCATGAGCTCTGCTAGGGTGGAGGTCAGAGGTTGGAGGTCAGAGGTCAGCAGGGTGCACCTGAATGCCTTCAGGTGCAGAGTGTGTTTAAGGATTAAAAAGTGTGCAGCTCTCCTGCTGTAACAGGCGTAACCAAAAACCATTCGAGAGACAAGGGGGCGGGGGCCTCGAGGGGGGTGTTCTCACATGGAGGAATCAAACCTGCCCAGCGTCAGAGGGGACAGACAGGAAACGCACACACGTACACACACTACACACGCATGCACACACGTACACACACACACACACACACACACACACACACACACACACACACACACACACTCGCATGCTCATGCACACATACACACATACATTCACACATACATACACACTCATATACACAAAGACATACATACACATACAGATACACACAGGCACAGATACACAATCACTCCAAAATGACACACACACACTCATGCAAACACAAACACACACACCCACACACACATGCACAGTTGTGAGGGACCAGAGAGAACTGCTGTTGGTCTCAGGGATACTCTCTCTAACAGGCGGATAGTGTTTGTTTAGGTGGAAACGGCTCAAACCACATACAGAGCAGAATGGGACACAAGGAGGTTCAGGCATATTTCTGAGTGTGTTTCATCCACACGATAACATCCCACATCACGGGAAACACAGAGAAACACAGGCTTAGCTTTCTGGCAAGCCTTAGTTTCTCTGCGCATTTGTCATCAAACAGTCAGAAAGTCAGAGGCGATAAAGTGTGTTCTGAAAAGGATCATAAATGCAGATGTGCTGCATAGGCAAGTTTTTGTCATTTCCTCAGCAACCTGATACATTTCATTTCACATGCCTTTCTCTCGCGTTTCTGAGAAGACGTTTGGGGAGAATATTCCGGTAAGATTAGAGAGGAGCGGTGTCGCAACGTGTTTACCCGTTAAAGTGTCTTCGGGGTTCCTGCGGCCAAAAGATGAATCACGCAGGCGAATCCCGGCAGACAGAATGAGTATATTGTTTTCCTAACGCGGCGGATTTTCGCCTCATTTGCATAGGTATGCTCATTAGCATGGCTGCGGATGATACGCAGAAACGCGACGCATCTATCCACGGACGCTACGCCAGCGTGTCACCCAATCAGCATAATCCTGACAATCAACTGTGCTAATCACATCTAATATGCAAATGAGATTATCTAAACTTTGGTAAACATTGCCCAGCGTTTCACCACGGGGGCGTGGTGGGGGTGTGTTGGTTGGGTTTGGGGGTGGGGGTGTTTGGGGAGGGGGCAGGCAACAGTGTAATTCATTTCCCAGGATTGTTCTTTATTCATCCCTGTATGTTACACGAAGCATTAAGAAATTCAGCACTTTTTCACACACTTGTGTGTTTCAGTTTGTGTATGCGATGTTTCAACCCTTAAGGCATCTCTTCAAAGTACAGAAAATACAGAAACTATGCTTTTTTCATTGGCAATCATTTGGTCACATGGTTGTTTTTAACTTTGGGGGGTTAAAATGGCGAAGGGAACTTAAAAAAAAGTGTTTTTACAGGGGCAGTGCATGGAGGAGGTGGAGGTGGTCCTTTTCTGCTCAGCACTGACCTGCATACAGGACCTAGGCTGGTGTGAGAGGAGGCTGGGCCTGCCTCTCTTTCGGGAGGGGGTAATGTCCTGGCAGCGTGACAGAGAGCTGTGGATTGAGCTGGGGGGGGGGGGGGCAGACGCCCGTCCCGCTCGGCTCGGCCCGGCTCACACCCGCCCCACACACCGCTGTCTCTGTGTTCCTGCGTCTGGCCCGGCCGCTGACAGCTGCCTGAACTGTCGACAGCAACTTGATGGAGCAAAGCCCCCCCACAGCCCCCCCCCCGCCTGTGGGGTGCCACCCGGGTTCAGCTGGTTGTGCTTAGCGCGAGAGGAGAGGGCTGCACGTCATTAGGCGGCGTGTTTATGTCTGCGTGCGTGCGGCCTGGCCCAGGGCTCCCTCATTTCATCACATTCCCCGCCCGCTTTCGCCAGAGGATCCAACGCCCTGACCCACAACCCAGGAGCGCGTTCCAGGCACAGTGTCGGTTCTGTTTCATGACGTCACCGCCGAAGGCCACATTATACTGTCCTGTCTGAGGCATGGTTTAATGTGATGGTGCTTGTGTGCGAAAACACACACACACACACACACACACACACACACACACACACACACACACACACACACACAGTACCTAGTGTGAAGGTTTCAGTGAGTGTGAGGTGTCTGCTGTCAGTCTGTCTTGTGCAGCTATGCTGGCTCTGGGAGGAAAGACAGATAGTGTGTTTCCAAGGAAACTCGTTCTCCCTCTCTCTATCCCTCCATCTCTCTGTCTCTCTCTCTCTCTCTCTCTCTCTCTCTCTCTCTCTCTCTCTCTCTCTCTCTCTCTCTCTCTCTGGCTCACTCTGCCTGTTTTAATGTAATACATCTCCCCATGAGCCCGCGGAACGTCTTGTTTGTGGAGCTGCCCCACTGAAGGACGGAGAGTGGGAGTAATTACACTCTGCAGTGTGCGGAGAGCAGGAGGCCTGGCCAGGGATCCCACGGCTGACACCACGGCTGCCCTCCCCACAGCACCGCACCATTACTCTCCAACACTCCTTACATCATGCTTTCTGACTCCCCTGTCTCGTTATTCCATCTGACTCTTTTGCCTTTCGCCACCATCGCCCGAAATATACGAAGTGAGCCCTGTGCAGGCTTAGCTGCCTCCTCTGCTTTGGGACTGTAGGTGGAAACTGTCTGTGGTCAGACGCTCTCTTCAACAGAAGGTTATTTTACCCATCATGCCGCTTGTCCATGCCTCACTTCATCCGAGCCGTTTAAGCCCCCACGCCACACCAATGAAAAACCTCCGCCGAATGACAGTTGGCTTTTGTTGCCGCGGCGATGCCGGCGATGGCCGCGCTGGCGGGCCGGGGGCTTAGAGCTGTGCTCTCTCCTGCAGCGGGCTCATCTGCAAGCCCACTCACACACACACTGTACAGATGGCACCAGGAGCCTTTCGAGGCCAAAGGACTCACCGCGGTGCTTTATCACGCGGGGAGAAGGACACAGGGTCACGTTCCACAGACAGGCTTAATTTTTTAACGATTAATCTCCTTCAGGGACTGGGGTAAAAAATAAAAAAAGCGTCCACTGTTCCACTGTCCCAGGACCACGCTCTCGACCGGACGCCGAAGGTGGAGGCGTAAGTCTTATCTGCGTATCCCGACGGTTAAATGCAACTTAATATCAGGAGATTAGATAGCCAAAAAGATTAGTGCTTGGCCTGTAATGCACTGGCCTTTTACCTCACAGGAACTGAATTAAAATCCTGACCAGGACGCTAATACATTAGGACTAGCATTGTGTTGCGTGTCGCTAACGATGGCTGGGGGTGGGGGGTTAAAAAAGTGAAAATAGAGAGGAGACCATGGGAGAAACAGAGGGGGCGGGGCTTAGGGAGACTCGGGTGGACAGCACTGAAGCTACCTCACTGGGCCGGAAAATTAGCAGGGTCTCCTGGTCCAATGGAGCCTATTATTTATCGATGGAGAGAGATAACCGCGGCACCTTCCTCTGAGATAAATTTGCATGTGCCACGCAAGTAAAGAAAAAAAAATCAGACAAAATAAATGAACAGGCTCTTACAACCTTAAGAGTCCTGCTTCACTTTGACGAACCCTTCCGCACGCAATAAATTCCCATCTTAAGCCATAAAACTGGCGAGAGCTGTCTTTTTTCCCACTGTTAATTAACTTTTTTTTAGAACAATCAATAGGAGAGGAGAATGGGAAGGATACATCAGTCTTGGCACTGAAATAAAATGTCTTTTTTTTTTTTATATTACCGATATTTTGCTGAAATAACCAGCTGCAAGAATAAGTTGTGAATAAGTTGTGGAGTGAATTCCAAATGTGTGCATTCAGCACTTTTAGTGTCAGTTAAGAGTCAGTACCATGTAGTTTTTTTGTCCAATTACCTGTGCCCATTGTCTTTTCAGGACCAGAGCTTTCCATGTGATTAGTCTGGGGACCGCGGTCTCACTGGCATAATAACGGACCTTCTTGTCAATCAGGGACAGTCACTGTGCTCTGGGACTCAGTCTTTTGTTAAACTCCACACACTGGACCTCTGTGACAGTGAATATCCAGGCTTTATATGTGCCTCGCAGCTTCATTTCACACAATGAGGCTGGAATCTAGACCTTTGTTTCACGCTTTCTCATATGTCTGTGTACTCTCTTCATTCCTTTAGCATGACTTGCGGTTTTTCGTCTGAAGAGTGCGGAGCGGTGTGTGTGTGTGTTAGCTGTCTCTCGCAGATCGTTGCAGGCGTGGGCCGGGACCGTGGGCACCGCTCTGACTCACTGTCTTTGGGAGTGGTGCCAGAGGGGCAGGGTGTGGTCTGAGACTCGTCCCAAACACAGCATCACCGAAATACACACCCCAGCCGCCGCCGCCACCGACTGCAGGCAAACACAGCTGAGAAAAGGCCTACAGAATCCCCACCACTGAAGCCGTCTCCCTGCTTCCACTCCCGCACCCCCTCACATCAGTCAGAGTAATCTCTCACCTGCAAACAGGTGAATCACGAGGGTTTAACCCATTGGAACCAGGCTACTCACATACTTGTCATTCTGTGGTATTTTCATTTGCTGCTGGTTTTCTTTGTTATTTCAAACTCTTGAACAGCCGCTCATTTTTTCCCAGTGAATTAGTGGGACTCACCATCAAATGATGTGAATCTTGGCACAGACTGATGTAATTAAAGTAGTCCTTTCCAATAACAAATCCAAGCCAGGACTGTAAACTCTTCAGTGCTGGTGCCCAGTGGCAGCCAGTGAGAAGTCGTCAGAGACAGTTTTTTTTTTTTTTTTTTTGCTCGTGATTTCTGTAAACCTGCTGTAGAAAAGGGATTTGATAAAATACTAACCCAGCAAATTGGTGCTAATGAAAAGGCAGAGTACAAAGAAGTGACACTTGATGGAAATGAGGAGAATGAGGAGAATGAGTGGATCGGGAAAAGGACCACAGTGTCCACAAGAAGTGAGTGTCTAAAATCTGATATTCAATTCATAAACTATGACTATGATTAACCATGAGTATGCTATGGCCATGAAACTATCATGGTCTACTATACCTATATGGAAAATGTAAATAATAAGATACATTTATTTATTTTTAGTCTGTGTCTGTGTGTCTGTGCCCGTGTGTCTGTGTCCATGTGTCTGTGTGCTGTGTGTCTGTGCCTGTGTGTCTGTGCCTGTGTGTCTGTGCCCGTGTGTCTGTGCCCGTGTGTCTGTGTCCGTGTGCCTGTGTGCTGTGTGTCTGTGTCCGTGTGTCTGTGTCCGTGTGTCTGTGCCTGTGTGTCTGTGCCTGTGTGTCTGTGTCCGTGAGTCTGTGCCCGTGTGCCTGTGCCTGTGAGTCTGTGCCCGTGTGTCTGTGTCCGTGTGCCTGTGCCCGTGAGTCTGTGCCCGTGTGTCTGTGCCCGTGAGTCTGTGCCCGTGTGCCTGTGTCCGTGTGCCTGTGCCTGTGTGTCTGTGTCCGTGTGTCTGTGTCCGTGTGTCTGTGCCTGTGAGTCTGTGCCCGTGTGTCTGTGTCCGTGTGCCTGTGCCCGTGAGTCTGTGCCCGTGTGTCTGTGCCCGTGAGTCTGTGCCCGTGTGTCTGTGCCCGTGTGTCTGTGCCCGTGAGTCTGTGCCCGTGAGTCTGTGGGCACTCGTGGCCGTGCAGCAGCACAGGGCACTGCCCCTCCAGGGTCCTGTACTGGGGCAGAAAATTGGCATCTGCTTGTGGTCCCACAACTCCAGCCCCTGCGTACCCCTGCCGCTGTGATCCCGGGCCTCGCCAGATGTGACCCAGGCGGCTCTCCGTTTCATCATCATTACTTCATCCTCACACCCTGCCCGGCCCAGCCCCTCCCCTCCCCTCCCCGACTCCTCCTCCCCTCTCCCCCCATCACGTTCCAAACCAGGTCGAGCACAACATGTGCCTGATGTTACAGGAATACAGTGGCCATCAACCCACCTGAAGAGAGAAAAACAGTATAAACAGATATGGCAATCTAAGGAGTGTAAGTGGTGTGGATGTTACAATGTAAGGGGTATACATGATAGTTGGGTATAGATGATAGAGATGTAACGGGTATGGATTTCTCTCTCTCTCCCTCTCTCTCCCTCTCTCTCCCTCTCTCTCCCTCTCCCTCTCTCTCTCTCTCTCTCCTCTCCCTCTCTCTCCCCCCCTCTCTCTCTCTCTCTCTCTCTCTCCCCCTCTCTCTCTCTCTCTCTCCCCCTCTCTCTCTCTCTCTCTCTCTCTCTCTCCCCCTCTCTCTCTCTCTCTCTCTCTCTCTCTCTCTCTCTCTCCTCTCTCTCTCTCTCTCTCTCTCTCTCTCTCTCTGCTGCACGGTTAATCGGCTCACGCCACGCCCGCGGGGGGCTCGCCTGCACCCCTGCCGCCTCGCACAGGTTCAGGAGGCCGCAGGGCGTGGGCGTGGCGTGGGCGTGGCGTGGGCGTGGCGTGAGCTCGGACACCATAGCAGGTATCTATCCCCTACATAATCTTACTTTTGACAGGACTATTGATTATTGAATATTGATGTGATGTAAGCCATGCAAATATCAGACTAAGCATTCCTTGTGCTCCCTTCATTCTCAGTCTGCCTCTCCCCTCCTCGGCTGTGGCTGATTGAAGCATCTTTCTCTCACCAGGTCCAACAAGTCCTTTAGAGTTAATGTGAAACTCCCGTCCCAGACCAAGTGGAAAATAGATAGCAAACTTTGAGAAAGGCTATGGAAAACAAATGAGGGAGAAAATATAGCCTTGTGCTGTACCAGCTGGTCCCCAGCATGGTCTACTGTACATGGATACAACCGTAAGACACGATCAATACGTCAGGCAGCGGCGATGGCGGATAAGTTTGAAAGGGATTATAGCTGTATACAGGGATCAATATGAGAGACAAGAAGGAAGAAACAGCCTACCAAAAATTTTATACCCTTAATAAACTGGAGTCGGGGCACAGGGTCAACCCGGCAAACAAACTTCACCAGTATGGCTTGATCTGGAAAATAAGATCTGCTCATGCATATGTCCATCTCAGAACATTCATAAAGCTAGACGCCACTAGCCCGGGCGTTAAAGGAGCTCTGTCCACTGTGCCCGGGCATTAAAGGAGCTCTGTCCACTGTGCCCGGGCATTAAAGGAGCTCTGTCCACTGTGCCCGGGCATTAAAGGAGCTCTGTCCACTGTGCCCGGGCGTTAAATCCTCTCTGTCCGCAGTGTCCGGGCGTTAAAGTCTCTCTGTCTGCAGTGTCCAGGCGTTAAAGGAGCTCTGTCCACTGTGCCCGAGCATTAAAGGTTTTCTGTCCGCAGTGCCCGGGCGTTAAAGGGTCGCTGTCCACAGTGCCCGGGCGTTAAAGGGTCGCTGTCCACAGTGCCCGGGCGTTAAAGGGTCACTGTCCACAGTGCCCGGGCATTAAAGGAGCTCTGTCCACTGTGCCCGGGCATTAAAGGAGCTCTGTCCACTGTGCCCAGGCGTTAAATCCTCTCTGTCCGCAGTGTCCGGGCGTTAAAGTCTCTCTGTCTGCAGTGTCCAGGCGTTAAAGGAGCTCTGTCCACTGTGCCCGAGCATTAAAGGTTTTCTGTCCACAGTGCCCGGGCGTTAAAGGGTCGCTGTCCACAGTGCCCGGGCGTTAAAGGGTCGCTGTCCACTGTGCCCGGGCATTAAAGGGTCGCTGTCCACAGTGCCCGGGCGTTAAAGGGTCGCTGTCCACAGTGCCCGGGCGTTAAAGGGTCGCTGTCCACTGTGCCTGGGCATTAAAGCTGCTCTGTCCGCAGCGCCCTGGCGTTAGAAGTTTTCTGTCCGCAGTGCCCTGGCGTTAAAGCCTCTGGGCACATGACGGATCAGGGCGTTCAGGCCCCTGACACTCCTGCTGGAGAACAAATATATCCTGGGCCTGGAGTGAAAAATGCAGAGCCCCCGCGCTGCTCACCCATAGATGAATGGAGCCATCTGTCTTGTCACCGGGGGTCGGCAGAGGAGGTTACAGCAGCGGCATACCTGGGAGCCCGTGCTGACGCCTGCACGGCGCTCCTTTAAAAAAAAATCCTGCCCCATCAAGCACTTATTCAGTCCCAGCAGAACCCGTCTCACCTCCTATCATCCTGTACCCCTGCCGCCGAGAGCGCCCGCGGCTTGACACATCTATATGTTTCTCCCGCTGACCTTTTGCGTCCTCTCTGCCACCGCCTGTAAACCATAAGCTGATATATGAAGCCAATTTTTAGCGGTGCCACTTGTATCTGAGTGATTGTGCGCGCTTTACATTTCGGGGGGCCCGCCACCCTGCCACCTCTCTTCACCATCTCTTTATTTGCTTTACTGGAATGGCCAGAAATTGAAAGAAAAGAGAGAGAGAGGAGAGAGATGAGGAGGCTTTAACCCTTTCCCAGCATCCCCTGGGGCGGTGAGACTGATGTTTTTTCGTGCGGTCTCCAGGCTCTGCCTGGTCCAGGAGGTGTAAGAAACCAAACCTACAGCCCCAGGACCTGCAACGTTCACTCAAATTAAACATTATTCAAGTAGTATCAGGGCCTGAAAGAGAACCAAACCCACGATCCCAGGACTTGCAGCTTTCCCTCAAATTCCACCTTATTCAAGCAATGTCAGGGCCTGAGAGAGAGCAGTTCTCTGAGAATACAGCTCTTCAACAGGACTGAGTTGATGTGTTGAGCTATTGGGACACAGTAGGTAACATTCCTGCAAATGACAATGGTTCAGTCTACTGAGTCATTTTACCAGCCAAGAAACAGGAATTTTATACCTGCCCTGTCAATCAGTCCTGTCACCTGGGAGCTAACTGTTTGAGCTGTGCATGAATTAGTTTAACCCCTTTTCGGAAAAAAATATCTGTCATAAACACATGTAAACTGTGTATATTGTGAAGAGTTCTTCTCAGTGTTGACCTATGGTTCTTTTTTGTGGTGGGAAATACTGGAAATTAATTTTGAATTTGAGAATAATTTTGTTTTTTTGGCAGAGTCATCTTTGTAGATAATAATTGGAATAGCACGGCATGATCAAAAAGGTCTTTAATTACTCAGTCTAATAATGATGTTCAGAGAATCATTTACTGACAATACCGTGTGCATGATTGATATAATATTTGAGGTAGATAAGTATCAAAGCCGAGAAATTAAAAATATGCCTGTGAATTGCTTTTCAGCTACAGATGTTCATTGTCATGGGATAAATGCCAGGGTCATCTGCATGGCTTCTTTTTGAAAGCATCACCAACATTCCAACAAAGAAGCCATTAAAGCCCAGCTTCTCACAGCAGACAGGTTCAGTTTAGTAGCTCTGTGGAGAGTTATAACATCATGGAAATTAACAATGTTAAGAAACCCATAAGGAATGCAACTGCAGGATATATATTCCTGTAACCACACACACACACACACACACACACACACACACACACACACACACACACACACACACTCACTCACACACTCACTCGCTTGCTTGTATCCATCACATTCAATATTTTGACACTTTCATCTGTCGAAACAACCGGTGATGTAAATATTGGATGACATTACAAAAGGAAAAGCTTTCTATATTTCAGCATATTAAAACAAATACAAAACAAAACTGAAATTATTATTTAAAAAGGAAGGAAAGGAAGGGGGGAGAAAACATGCAAAGTGAGATTTGCATTTCCATTCCGAGTTGGATTTTTAGCAACTTGACTGTTTTTTTTCCTTCTTCTTCTTTAATATCTTTCAGGATCAAAGGCTTGCATTAGGTTCTTTCCCTGGCAGCCTTGTTTGCCTCCCAGGATTACAACAAAGTTCTCTCTCTGCGAGCCAGATTGTGAAGAATAAAGAATTAGTTATTCCTGGACTAATTTCACATCAAACACTGGAGATCCGTGGTGGGGAAAGGGAGAAGTGTCAGTTGTGACCTGGAAGATTAGCCATATGTTTCCGCCGGGGCCGGGGCCGTGAGCAGACACTCCGGCTCTCCGCCCCCCAGCTCCACGGCCTAGAAAGCACCCTGCAGGATGGGAGAGGGCCTATAGGATCAGGCGCGTAATGATTCTGCACAATAACAATAAATATAATAACAATAATAATAGGGATGACAATAACTGCTATGAAGATAGTAATCAAATGCAAAGTGGGAGCACAAAACAGCAGCAAATAAATAGGCTCCATGATTGAGCTGTGGGCCACTGGACAGCGGTTCCTATACTCACCCATACACTGGGTGTGTGTGTGTGTGTGTGTGTGTGTGTGTGTGTGTGTGTGTGTGTGTGTGCGCGCGTTTGTGTTGTGCTTATTTGTGCTCTGTTTGTATGTTTTGTGCTCTGTGCATACGTGTTTATTTACATGTATACAGGCCATCCATTGTGTGTGCGTGTGTGTGTGTGTGTGTGTGTGTGTGTGTGTGTGTATGCGCTCCACAGTGGGGTCACAGCTGGAAGAAGTGGAGCAGACTCTCATGGCTATTGCTTTGCCTAGGGAGACTCAGTGTTCAGTGGACACACAGCCAGAGTCTGAACTCTCTCTCTCTACCACCTTCCTCTTCCTGCAAAACACACACGCACAGATGCATCTGCACACATGTACATGCACACACACACACATGCAAGCACATATATACAAACACATACACAGGCATACACACACATGTGCACTCATACATACACACACACATACACACACACACACACACACACACACACACACACAGGTTCATGACTTCTCTTCTTCTGTCAGCATGGCACAATGCTGAAGGGCTTAGAGCAGTGGAAGAGCCATTTTAATCCGGGTCTGAAATGGTACAGTGGAAGAGGATACACTGTAAGCCATCAATACTGTTCTGATGTTGTATGAAAGCTCCTACCTTGAGGTACCTGTTAAGTGTACCTTGAGGTGTCTGTTAAGGCTGTTAAGTGTTGAATAGACAGGATTATGGGAGAAGAAATGATGGGCGCTGTCTCTTTTAGCCAATCAGAAACTCTGTAGAGATGCGCTGATGGTGCCTGGATGACTCTGTCGACAGGAAACAGTTTTCTCTTTTGTTCCTGCAATTATGGTAAATACAACTTTGTGACTCCTAAATTTTTTTGAATGAGCTCCCCCCTCCCCCACTCCCCAAACTGTAATTGCAAGTTGTCAACTAGGTCAATATTGTGTAACCTAAACTGTCGACTTGCCAAACTCTGACCTTTTACCTTCTTTCCTAGCCCTGTTACCAGCACAGAAAGGAAGTACAGAGATAAGAATCAGGTGAGTGAATATTGCAATACTTGAGTAGAGTATTTTACAGTATTGACTGCAGCTAAAGCTGTTGCTCCCCTTCTGCCTAAACCAAACTCAGAAGTTTCCTGAGATGAATGGATCTGGGGTTTAGTCTAAAAGAGAAGGTCAGGAATCTCTCACGTTAGAGTATCAGGTCACCCAGTTAAGCAGGCAGTTAAGTAGGTCCATCTTAAACACTTGTGATCAAGGCCAGTAACACTGACTATATATTTGTGAATAAAGAGATCAGACAAATTTTTGGTTTCATTTGAAGCATATTATCAGACTTAATGAGCAAACAATTGTAAAATGGAGGAACTTTAAAGACAAATGTGTTCCAGTTGCTCACCTTTCTCCATGTCAGTCACTCTTTGAGTTTGACTCTTTGCACTGTAGTAGTAAAGTGGTATAAAGAAGCAGTGATGGCTTTGATTTGGGAGGCCGGGTGAGAGCAAGCCAAAACGCACCAGATGGCATTCAATCTTATCCCCAAACGTGGGAAATGGCCACTCACAAAGTTTTGCTTCATACAGTTTTTCATTATAAATAGCCAGATTTTACTTTTACTTTTATCTTCCTCCCATAAGTTTTTTTTTATTAATCACTGGTTATCTGTGCAATCGCCACCCTCACAGGTATTCCAATACACAGGCTGAGTCTGAAACACGTGTCCAGCGGTCTAAGTGCTTGCTCTCAGTATGGTCTTTCTTTCGGGAAAACAGTTTACACACAGACACACACTCACACACACGCACACACACACACACTCACACACACGCACACACACACACACTCACACACACACACACACACACACACACACACTCACACACACGCACACACACGCACACACACACACACTCACACACACGCACACACACACACACTCACACACACACACACACTCACACACACGCACACACACACACACACACACACACAGACACACACTCACGCACACGCACGCACACGCACACACACGCACACACACGCACACACACACACACACACACACACACACACACACACACACACACACACACTCACACACACTATTGATTGTTGCCACATCCTCATTCTATTCAGTTTCCCTCTTTCTACTTACGGCGTAGATTCAGTGTTTTTTTTTTTTTTTTTTTTTGCTAAATTTGGTCTCCTTCATTATTTCATTTTTTTCATATATTTGTATATTTGATGTTTCCTCTGATATTATTTTAAGTAATATGTATTATTTATATATTATGCATTGTAAAATATTATAATCTATATTATTTACATATGTATGTAATATACATTATTTTAAGTGTGTATATATATATATATATATATTTATATTTATATAATGCAGAGCATTCTTTCAGTGGAACAGGAAGGGTTACAGAGCTTATTATGAAAAATAATTGTGCGAAGTCTAAACTGAAGGCATAATGGTCAATAATGTGGTCCGGAAAGCTCCCCTTCAGCCTGGCGAGCTGGCGAGTGGTAATTGGACGGTATGTCACTTTGTTATGCATAGATCTTTTCCATTAGTGGCGGGTGAATGACAAATAAAAAACCCAGGAAGATTTACCTCCTTACTGTAATTTGGCAGCTGGCAGGCCTTATCCTTAAATCTAATTACTGTATTGTTCAAATGCTCAAATGCTGCTCACACATCTAAATGTAGGGCAAAAACCGCTAGTGAAAATTTAAACCTGGTCCTGAAGACCTCTCTCTTCTCTCTCTTTCTCTCTGTCTCTGTCCGTCTCTCTCTCAGTCTCTCTCAGTTTCTCCTCCTCTCTCTCTCCCTTTATTTCTCTCCCCCTCTCAAATTGCTCCCTCCTACCCCTGTCAATCAATGCTCACATCCCTGTGGAAAGTATCCTAAAACACTGATGCTCGTGTGGTTCTGAGCCAGCCCTGATGCAAAGGTATCTGGGCCCATAGTTATCAAATGATGGGTGGGTGTGTGCTTGTGTGTGTGTGCGTGCATGCGTGCATGCGTGTGTGCGCGCAAGCGTGTGTGTCTCACCTCAGGAAACCAAGCTGTCCTTTTCCACCACCACTCAGACACTGCTCTTCCCCACATTGGGGGTGTGTCTGACAGACAGACCTGAGAGCTGAGTTGGTGCTAACTAACCAGGAGGAGAGTTGGGTAAATGCTAACTAACCAGGAGGAGAGTTGGGTAAATGCTAACTAACCAGGAGGAGAGTTGGGTAAATGTTATCTATGCAGTCAGAGATCTGGGTAAAGAGGTGAAAACATGGGGGCAGAGCAGCCATCAGATCAGGAAGGACCCCCTCCCTCCCTCCCTCCCAAGCTGCCATATGGCACAGAATCAAAACCTCCAGAGGGAGGGAGCACTCACACACACACACACTCACTCACTCACACACACACACACACACACACACACACACACACACACACACACACACACACACACGTACCCACACTCACAGTTGCACCCTCACATGCATGCTAACACAGCCACTGACACTCATGCAGTCACAATCATTCAGATTCAGATGATGAAGTGCCACTGGACATTCAGGCGTGTGGACAGTGGATATGTCTCCCACACAGATGTCTACAGAAGGCCTTATTTTAGTATTGGAGTGTCTAATTATGGCCCTTATGTCCTCTGGATGACATGACTTCCATTTCTCTGTAACAGGGTGTAGCAGTCTCTTTACCTCTGTTGTACTGCGCAGTGGGGTGCCTGTAGTCCTACTGTTAATTTGGGAAGAAATTTGAGAAAGCTGGGTCTTCAGATGCCACCATCTGAATGGAAGAGGATGCACTTTACTCACACTTTAACCCCTAAAACTGAGGTCCAGGGAAGGCCAGAGTCCCATGGTGATACTACAATAAATGGGTTGGGTAAACAAAAAAAATATAATAAATAGCGAAGGCTGGAATATGTTGATTTTGCGGTCTGTCCATGAGTCTTTCATTTCTGCCCTGCCTATCATCAACCCCTTAAATGCCATCCAGGAAGAAGGAAGTGTATCGGGGAAATCTCAGCTCGGTTTATATTACACAAATATGTATATATAAAAGGGAAAAAAAAGTTCAAAGAGCTGCCCCGTCTCTTTGGGAAAGTAGATACAGCGATTCCGCATCCTGCAGGAACCTGTCCCGGGCTGCGTGATAAGTTGGACAGAAATTCATGGGAGATTAGCAGGCAGGCCTGCCAAGCTCCACCACAGCCGCAGTAATAGATACGCTCCAACACTAAATCCTAAAAGGCCCCGCTACATCTGTCAAGCATGCCCTGCAAAAGCTCCCCTAGTTCAGATGTTATCGCTGCTCCGGCTGCATCAAAAGATTTACTGTCCACCCTGGAGGATGGCTATGCAGCGTGCTTTGCAGGGCAACACAACAAGGCGGGCGGATGGGGGGGGGGGGCATGGGGGTAGGGCTGGAGGAGGGGGGCGAGTTAACAGAGAAACAACGAAAAAAAAATCAACTCAGAGAGGAAGCAGAGGAGAAGAAGAAGAAGAAGAAGAAGAAGAAGAAGAAGAAGAAGAAGAAAAAAAAAAAAAAAAAAGAAAGCTAAACATGGTGGTGGCCTCTTCTTCCCACTGCTCTCTGCTGCCTTTCGGAGTCTCAGGTTATTCCGCCGAAAGAGAGGTCGACAAGGAAAGAAGAAGGGAAAATAAAAGAAGAAGAAGAAGAAGAAGAAGAAGAAGAAGAAGAAGGGGGGGGAATGATATGAGAAGAGGAGAGAGTGAGAGAAGAGGGGAGGGGGGCTGGGGGTACTGGCAGCTTCTCCCCCTTCCTGGACTCCAGATCGGCTTTAATCTGTAGCCTTACCAGATCATTACAGGGCTACCAGCCCTCTGGGAGCCGGGGAAAAACTGACACGAGCTGTCTTCTGCTCTTCCCAGCATCGCTTCATCTGGGGTCTATTAAAAAATTTAAAGAGCCTCCAGCAGGTTTTTAGCCCTGAAAATGGACAGTATCCAAGCCTGGGAGAGGAGCAGGGCTGCAGGGAGGCAGAAGACCCCAGCCCAGGCTGCCGTGCCCAGACAGCTGCAGCCGGCACGGGCCCCGGCCGTCTGCTCCGCCGCCCGATAAGAAAACATTATTATATTATTATTTTAGGGTCCGCCCGGCCACTCGCCCCGCTCCGTTGCGCACGCGGGGAATCGGGGGAGGCATTTAGGGGATTAGGAGCCGCGCCGTCCCCACGGGTCAGGCACTAATCAGAATTCTCCCGAGATTTCACCAAGATTTTCTCCTTATGAATAATTTCACCAAAGGCGCAGAAAACGGGCACATTATTTAGAGAGAGAGAGAGGGAGAGAGGGAGAGAGAGAGCCTTTTGATGTATTTTCCCTGAATAAGCACTGGTACTCGAGGATTTCTCCTCCTTCCGAGCAACAGGGACTGGCTTATTAAATGCTCCTGCCACTATGCCTGGGAGCAAGCCGAGATTAATATCGGCGTAACCTGTTACTTAATTCATTATGGGGATACAGGCTAATTTGATTTGATATTATTTTAATAAAGTTCTGTGATATATAAGATTGTTTCAGGCTATCAAAATAATTTTCCAGTTATTACAGTTATTCAAGCAAGTCCTTTGATAGCAGCAGTTGGTCCTCGTCTGGTCGGAATACATTAGGCCTGATGATTCACGGCGGTGAGGAGACGCTGAGCTCGTGAAGCATTGTGTTGATGTTCAAATGTATTCTTCAGGCCTTTACATAAAAAAAGGGGGAAGAGAGAAGGGAAAATATTTTGTATGCAATGGGCTTACATGTGTCATCAAGGCGTCTCATTTTTTTAAAGCTAATCTTTCAAGGAACGCGGAGCCGGTTTTCGGCAAGGAAGAGGCCCCCCTTTTGCACTTAGAGAGCCGTCCTTTATTATTTAAGATCTCCTGCATATACGGCTGTATTAGCTTCCCTCTACAAAGTGTATCAGTCGCTTCGCACAAAAAAAGAGAGAATTTTTTTTTTTTTATCCTCGCAGGGAGCTTGTAAGTCATTACAATATAATCGCCCAGTCCGCGCCGCTATATGTTAATTCCGCAGTCACGCTGACTGGCGCCTTTTAATATTTGCAGCGCATCGGGCCAGGTTTCTATTAGGGCTTAGATGGCATTTTTATTAAGTCGCTCCTCTTTGTGCCCGGGATGAGAATGGAACAAACGCAGCAGCGAGTGACTGCATTCCCCCTTCAGCCCTTCTGTTTCTCATCATTTCTCCTGTTTTGTGCTTTTTTTTGCATTATTTAGGAATGGAATGGAAATTATAGTATGATTATATATACCACATTAAAAATGTTGTTTTCCCATATTTCTTCAATTAATTGTAAGATTGATGACATTTTATTTTTTTTTAAAGCTTTTTATCCTGTATTGGCACATTAAACAGCGATGTCTTTGACTGTAGTCTAATATTGTATGTCTAACGTTCTGTCCTCAGCGATATTAATTGGTTAAATTCTTTTTGCAACCCCTGCCACAGCTGAGGTTACAGGGTCTCTTCAGTTTGATGTGAACCATGAGCACGGGGACATGACAGGTTTTTTGCTTGCATTGTCAAAGCAGTGGCATCTTCCTGTTGCATGCTACCACTATAGCTGTCTAGTCAGCTATAACACTGCCTTGTTATCATACTAGACACTAGCAAAGTAGAAGATTACATTCATCCAATATTGCATTGATTTTGTGTTTATTTTTTTAATCTATCTGTCCGTAGCTAGCCAGCCCACTCATTTGATACCTCTACCCATAGGATTTTGTGTGTGTGTCTATCTGTATGTATGTATGTATGTATGTATGTATGTATGTATGTATGTATGTATGTATGTATGTATTACTTGCTACTGGTCATCTGTGAAATCATAGCTGACCAACTAACTGGACAGAGAGCAATGGGAATTATATTCAGTTAGCTATTGTTTGGATAGCAATTGACAAAAGCCAGTGAACTATAAGCTGCCTCCAGCTTGAGTGATTATAATCCTTGAGGCCATGAAGATAGGATTGTAGAGACCACAGAGGCAGGCCTGTAGTGGCCAAGGAGGCAGGACTGTAGAGAATATAGAGGCAGGGTTGTAGAGGCCATGGAGGCAGGACTGTAGAGAATATAGAGGCAGGGTTGTAGAGGCCATGGAGGCAGGACTGTAGAGGCAGGCCAGTACAGGGCACAGCCTGTTAGCATGTGAAACTGTGATGAGAGAGACCCAGTCCTGGCCCCGGGTGGCTCAGTGAGGCAGGACACTTAAACCCCCTCCGTCTGGAGCGAGCGGGGCAGAGGAAATAGCAGCCATTAAAAGTGCCTGTGAAGGTCTTCGTTCCGTTGAACAACAGTCACATTGTGTGACCCCCGTCTTCACCCCTCAGACCCTTCCCCCCTAAAAATCTCCCAGGAGCCCTGATGGGTAGTTTTCAGTGACTGACGCCCTGCTGGGGTTTTTGTTGTTGCTTTATTTTTGTTTAATTATAGCTCTGATTATAAAGAAAAAAAAACAGAAAGGAAGGAAGATAATAAAGTCTAGAGGACCTACTAATCTGGAGAGACTGTGAGAACTCGCCCTCTCCCTCTCTGTCTCTCTGTTCTTCACAACCCAAGCCTATGCAGTCTCCAATGTGGAGGTCAGAGGTCATGCAATAGAACAATTATTGGGGCCAAAGTTCCTGGGGCATATCTTGAGTGAGTGGCCAAATTTAGATGCTTGGCTCCCCTCAAATGAGAGAGCAGGGAGGGACTGCGTGAATGAAGTCCCAGTGAACCCCCATGCTAAATCGGCCAGAAAGAACCTCGATAAAAAGACATGCATGTGTTCCATATCAGCATAGCTGCAAGTCAGTTGGCAAATGCAATGAAAGATAAACATCTTCTGTTAACAACTTGTAAGCGCATTGCCTAGTTTTGTTTTTGCATTGAGAATTTCCTGGTCTCATGGGTCTAGTGTATTAAACTTCACTGGTAACTTCTGTGCATTGCGTTAAATTGTAATTATAAAATATGAACTTGATCGTAGCTAATTTCTTTGCTGGTAGAAACTCATAACTCCAAAAAACCAAAGCACAGCCCAGAGAAGGAAGACTGATTGTATCCTGTGAAGATGACTCTGTCTGAAATGATGGAGAAATTATTCAAAGAGATAGGGGAATCAAGAAGAGAAACAGAAAATTATGCGAGTTGTCACTGAAAATGTTATTAGGCAATCTGGTGTTTGATGTTACTTTAAAAAAAACAGTTTTAAAACGTTATATTTTCATGTTTTAAAATTAAATAAAAATGAGTGTTTATTTTTGAATGAAAATTTTAAATTTCCCCCTCTAGAAATATTTTATTGGGATTGTTTTGATATGGATGTTTATAAAGAGTCATGTGGGCGGTAAGAGAGGCAGAAAGATATCAAAGCCCCAAAGCAAATGCGCAAACAGGCCGTGTGTGTTTGACTGACAGTGACAGACAGAACCCCTGACAGTGACAGACACCCGTTCATCCTCTCACCTGCGGTGCAGGTAAGGACAGCTACCTCAGACGGAAAAAAAACAGAAATACAAACAATAGATGAGGGCTTTGCCGTCTGTTATGTTTTGTGTGAGAGAAAGTCAACAAGCGTTTTTATTTTCCCCAGGTATATGACAGCTTAAAGTCTGCTTAGACTCACAAAAAATAGGCCTACCTGCGACTAACTAATGGTCTACACAGAAGCTGGCTTTTATGCATATCATTTCCTGCTTTTTGTTTTTTTTTTTTTGTCTTTTGTTTCTCTATTCTTTGTCTCCACACCTGGACAGGCTACACTTTGCATATCACTGTTGAAGAAAGTTAAGCTTCTCTGAAAATCTGATTTGTTGATGGCTCATGAGTTGACATTCATTTAACAAAACTGAGCCGGCAGTTTCATCAGTAAGTTTGAGTAAAAAAGAGGTTCTGCCCAAAAATCATCCAGAATCTGCTCCAGAGTTTGTTTTCATATATTTGAGTATTCACATCTCAGTAAATCAGATCGAAATCAACAATCTCAATTTCACATCTTTATGAAAATTAATATAGGAACACCTGGAAAGATCGAAATCTTATCCTCTACTTCCTCATTGGTTGAATAGTCATCATCAAAATAATTGTCCATGCCCAGAATATTTTTCCCACATGAGTTCCTGTATTCCAAGTATCACGAAACTTTTCTTCTCCTAAAACTTCAACCTACAATTTTTTTGGAAAAAGAAAGAAGACCCAACCTCACAACAGACAGAAATGGTAAAGCACACGGGAGGGCTGACAATACGAAACATACTGTTTCATTTTGTCTTTGCACACCTGCAGATGATGCTGGAGATCTCCACATCAACCACTGAACAGCCTCTTTGGTCAGTAATAAAAAATAGCTTTTTCCCAATCCCATATTCTTAACAACTGTCAAAACAAAAACATGCTTCTGGTAAAAACATAATTACTTTATTATTAATAAAACAATACATTGAAATCCTCAGAAATGTAAAGCATCACTCATTCCCAACACTTATCTGATGATAATGCATGATGATGTTCTGACCTACTGCAGGGAAATTTGATATGCCAAACCATCCCTTGCCCCAGCACTCCAGTGTAAAAGCAGCATTGCAAATATCAGTTGAAACCACAGTTCCTCATCGCTCCCCTCTCTTAGATGAATTACACTCTATTTCTGGCACCTCCGAAACACTCTCTGAAATATACAATCAGCTACCCTCCTATGATAAGACAGTCTCATTACCCACAGAAAGCCGGAAGAACAATGCTGGATTCAGCACAGAACTGTCTGTCTGAAAAACAATAATGTAGTGCCTATGACTTGCAGTGCAACCGTCCCAACTTATATTGTAAATAGGTTACTGACCACAATATGCATGGGGCTCAGTTTGATGGGGTAAATCTTGTTCCTGAACTGAAACACACAGGTCAAGAGCAGGATGGGAGATTATGCATTGGCATCCACTCCTTGTGGTCCCTGTGGTACTGACCACCTGTCAATCAATTTTGTAAATATGGTTTATTCAGGTGCGTTGACATTCTTGGCCCTCTTTCCTCTTTGTCACTCCTAAAAATCCAACCTGAGAAAATACACTAATACTAACTTCAGCATAAAAAGTCATATTCACCAATTACAAAGACTGAAAAACTCTCCTACCCGTGACTTAATGCATGATTATTCAAAAGTGGACAAAGAATCTGCCTAACTCTGAAAATATCATATACAATCATTTCCCTTGAGTAATAAAAAAGCAACCTGTGTGTCCCCACCTCTACTTTTTCATCAAGTAATTCATACAGGCCAGCATGTATACCCCAATTTAATGATAGTATGAATATATATTGCCATTTTCATCTCGTAACCCACACCAGCTTTCTGACAATCACAGATTTACATATATACGCATTTCTTTTTGCTGTTTTGCCTCCATGCTGTGTGTTTCCCAGCTTTGTGTCCCTGTTTCTGTGCAGCTGCAGTGTTAATGGATTACATTGTAAAAACCTCCTGAAGGACCATGGAATGCAGGCACTGCATGGGTGAGTCTGAGTTACCCTGCATGGCCTGACATGTACGTGCCTGTGTGTTCAAACATCCGTACAGGTATGAACGTGTGTGTGCATGGATGTGTGTGTATGTTCATGCATGCAAGCATGTATGTGTGTGTGTGTGTGTGTGTGTTTATGCATGCATGCATGCATGTGCTTATCTGTATGCATGCATATATGAGTGTGTTCATGCATGTATGCATGTATGTGTGTCTCAACAGCCTTCATTGGTGATGCAGGAAGATGTGAATTGCTCTCATCTAAAAAAAAAAGTAGCTTTCCTGGTAATAGCCTTCCTGCTGTGGTCACTATTAGTCATTGACTACCTGTCTAGAGAAGTATACAGTAGTTTCTTTGCTGCTACCTTTTCACATAACATATGAATAAGCCCAGATTTTAAAGCAGTAAAGCAATAATTTGCCATTTTTATGTGATTTGGATCCAGTATGAGCTAACTGTCTCAAAGCAAGCGTACTGTTCAATATTTGAATATGATTTTTTACAAAAATGTGTTTTAACTCTGAAATTGTTTTGCTGGCAGTGTGAGCACAGTAATAAAGAAATTATTGACCAAATGATATTGATCGGCGAGTCCTCGGGCAAAGAACGCCGACCTTGGAGTCCCATGACGCTCGCCTTCTCCTCTGCAGCCACTCAATAATATATTATTTTATATATTTAAGCAAAACAACAAATAGCTGCGCACTACAAGGTGAGAAATTGCTGGTAAATTTTTCATGGCTATTTGCCTTCAGGAATTTGGCAGCTCTGTATGAAGGGTGATTAAATTCGGTCTTCAGTGGAGACTTGATTAGGGGCTGCCATTCAGCTAGGGGGAGAAAAGCAAGGAGTAAAAGGCATCGTGGGGGGGGGGATCTGGTTTTCTTTGCCTAAATCAGATAATGACCTTGAAGTCTAAATTTGGAGAGTAGCACAGTTAACTACTTCAAGCTCCAGCCTGATTTATTTGCAAGGTTAAAGAGAGAAACACAATGGCTATTGATTGGGCCCTGCAGAGGCTGCAGGAACAGACACTTGGTATGACGGAGTAGGCCTCGTCTCCTGCAGGAGTTGGGGAGAAACATTTATGCAATTTTCTCATTAATGGCTGCACAGTCCAACATAAAGCCAATTTCACATGCAAGAGGTGGTTGGAGGAAAGCACGGGGCTTCAAAGCAGGGAGAGAGAGAGAGACAGCATCGTGTGATACACACCGAAAAGGAGGAGATTGGTGCTCCATCACAGGAAGGAGAGCAGACTCCATCACCTGCGGCAACCCTCTGAGCTCCCCAACACGCCCCTGACGACCGAGCTCGTTTGCATGTCAGCGATGTTTACGTTTAAGCAAAGCCGTGGTTAAGCTTTGTAAAATATTCATCTGCCTTCATGTCAAGTCGACTGCGAGATTTTCTTGACAGGCATTTTTAAACAGAGGACGACTTCATTCATTATTAAGGCGTGTGCATGTTATCAATTTATACAGGTCAATAAGGAAGATTTCAATTTGCAGGACCATCTCCGTCTCTTTAACCAATCAGCACGGGCAGTACTTTCCTGAGGAGCAGCGGCAGGTACATTTCTGTCGTTTTTAATATGTCTGCATAGGATCAAAAGAAGTTTATTGGGATGGATAAGTCAGCGTTATCGTTGCAGGGTTTGCTGTTGCTTGATGCTCATATGGTTGTTTCAACAGCATTAGGAGATGGAGGCAGGTGATTAGAGGGGGTCTGTGGTGCACTGTCGCTGTCCTCACTGAAGGAGGCCCAGGTCCCCAAGTCAGTAGGTCCGTAGTGGCCCGTAGGACCACTGACACCACCCCCCCCCCCCCGCCTGCCCCTCCGAGCCCGTATCTCACTCTGTGAAAAAATTCCAGCGGGCCTTGGCAAGCCAGGCGTAAGAATCGCGCTGAGGAAGAACTCCTCATTTGAATCAATTATACATACCCCTCTCCCGGAGCCCGGCTGCATTTTTCATGGGGGGCGGATATTTTATGAGTTAATGTGTCCAGTTGACACGTCTCCTGAAAGCACCGGCCTGTCCCCTCCTGTGCATTTGGAGCGGAGCCAAAGTGAACACGCAAGCCCTCCGTCACCAGCACCACGGAGCACTCAGCCCCCACCCCCCGCCCCTGGGTCAAGCACAGACCAAAGGGTCTGGGAAGCGGAACTCATCCAGAGTGGCCCAAATGTAACCATGGCTACACGCTCCTGTAGATCGGCGCGGAGCCCGGCTGAGTGGATGTGTGTCCCCGCCTGCATACGCCTCTGCTTCAGATGAAAGGGAATGTCTGATGAAGCGCTTGTAAGAGTCCCACCCCCCGCCGTCCCCGTCCCCCCCCAGACCTCCCCGCGTTTCGGTCCCGGGCCCCCCGGCACCGGCCGGTCCCACAGCGCACCTCTCTTCTGCCGACCGGCGGAGTTTCCCCCAAACCTGTTCCCAGGTGTTTGACTACTAAAGCAGATCCTATCACGCTGTCAACAAAAAGCCGAATGTTTACACCCCAACCCTGCCTTCCCGTGTTACCAGCTGAGGTATCGTGCTGGGATTTCGGCTGTCACGTCATCACCCCAACAGTTTCCACTGAACTTCGAACATTATTATTTCAGCTTAATCATTATTCTGATTTACAAAAAATACATATGCCACTTCCATCCACTGAAACTAATATTAAATATGAAGTTGTTTTAATAGAGGGAGAGAAACATTTCCCTGGAAAGTGACTGGCAGCAATCACAGGTTATCTTTTAAAATTGGCAAAAGAATCACACTAATGATATGCATTTATTACTGTGTTTCTCTCACTCTCCCCCTCTCGCCCTTATCCCAACTTCTTCAGAAGGTGTTGCCAGCATCTGGCTTCTTTGCATAATGTGCAAGGTGTTTGGAGTTGGGAGGGGGTTGTTCTTGGATGGTACAAATTGCTTTTTTGACCTGGTAATTAACTGAAAAAGACAGTATGAAGAGGCTGGTGGAGAAGCAATGTGGCCAGATATTAACACAGATGCATGAATTATCATTTATAAGACTGTAATGTGATGTCATGATGCTCTAGACTAATTAAAGATAAAGTAACAGCAGTTTATCAGGATGTGTTTCAGCAGTAGAGTGTCATTTTTACATTTTGTATCTATAAATTAAATGAGTTTTATGTAGTATTATACACATATAGCTGATATACAGTACACACACATGCACATGTACACAAATACAATTCACACGCAGATATGTGCAAACATATACACACATTCTGCACGCACATACATTTACATTCACACAGGTATGTGCAAACATACACACATACAGACACATATGTATACATATTCTGCACACATGTGCATACACACATGCGCACATGTGCACGCATACACCCACACACATGCGCACACACACACACACACACACACCCGCATGCACGCACACACACACACACACACACACACACACACACACACTGCACGCTTGTCAGGCTGGTGGCTGAGCCGCTGAATGTGGCAGGTCTGACACAGGAAGTGTTTAGGACGGACCTGAGAACAGCTGTCATTACAGAGAAGTAAAAAGGGAACGCAATTAGGAATGTCAGAAGCGTGATTCATCACCTCCCATTAAGCGATCTGCAGTGCGAAAAGACGAAAAGACGCCGCAGCACCACAGACTCCACATCTGGACACGGACAGCCTGTGCGTGTGTGTGCATGTGCGTGTGTGTGTATGCGTGCGTGCGTGCGTGTGTGTGTGTGTGTGTGTGTGCGTGCGTGCGTGTGTAAGTAAGCAGGCAGTGAAGAACATGACTGGGTGTGAAAGTGAGAAGTGATACAGTGTGCCGGCCAGTCCCCCACAGCCTGTTAAAGCCACTGGCAAACACCCTGCCTCCTTCAACAGGCAGCCAGGGCTGGTGAGCTTTCAGAAACAGGTCTGCCGCTGTAGGAGAGAGACTCTCTGCACACACAGTGTGTGTGATTTTAATTGCATCTAATAATTGCCTCTCTCTCTGTTTTTTACTCTCTCCCTCTTTCTCTCTGTGTCTCTCTCTCCCTCTCTCTGTCTCTCTCTCTCCCTCCTCTCTCTCTCTCTCTCTCTCTCAGACTCTCTCTGTCTCTGTCTAATCTTCAGAGAAAGACTGACTCATTTTGTTTTATGCTTTTGAAATGACCCTGCACGGGCGACTGTATTCTCTGTTTGTCGGGGTTCTGTTCTGCTTGCCCGGACTGTGTGATGGATGCAGAGGAGGGTTCTTCCATCAGAAATGCAGGCCAGGTCTGTGTTACATCACCTTACGTAGTCATCCATATTATCAATCTCCTGTCAATCTCCAACCCAGACACTAGACCACCATACATATATTTTGAAAACTTACACATAATACCTATATTATACAGTACCGGTCAAAAGTTTGGACACACCTGATTAAGATAATGAGAAACATGCATTCAAAAACATTTTGATCCAAAGACTTGTATTTAAATGCTTGAAATTTGGTTCTTAGACAAATACAAATAGTGAAGTTGATGCCCATGTATGAAGGTCTTTCCAAAAAAAAATATTTTTAAAAATGTTTTTTGGCTACTTTTTAGAATCTAAATTATAAGATATGTTTCATTTGACACTTTTTGGTAACTGCATAATTCTATCTGTGTTATTTCATAGTTTTGATCTCTTTACTATTATGTCAAAAATAGTAAAAAAAAAAAGAAAAAAAGTTGTGTCCAAATTTTTGACTGGTACTGTATACTTTAACATACAAGTTAATGCATAAATTATGAATAAATAAATCAAATTAATATAATGCGACCAAAGGGGAAGATATTATGGGATTTCAACTAAACTGCAAATAATTAGCATGTATGTGCATGTTATCCAATGCGTTGCCACCCGTCAATCACAGGCCTGGGAAAGCACATTGCGCTTAACACCACTGCATTGGTGATGAAACACAACTGCAATCAAGCATGGGCTGGGTTCTGCCAATCACTAATTACCTTTCAGACTAGGATGGTGAGTATTTTTTTACTTATTTTTTTACAAAAACAGGGTATGGAACGTTAGCCTAAAATATCATCAGCAATCCATTCACCAATAAATGTAAAGACGAAGACAAAGCTGAGTGCCACAAAATACCACATATTTGATTAGAAAGAGCCTGTTAAAATTCTTTGTTGAGGAAATGCCTTTGTAGTTTCATGTGCAGTTTTATCGAGTTTGTCTGTGAAACAGAGCTCATACACCACACGTGTAAGTTCCTCGTTTTGTTCTTGAAGCATTTTTATGTTTGTTTGTTCTTTTTTACCAGTCAATCTGCCGTTATCAACGTAAGCGCAGAATTGATTCTGACAGCCTGCGCTGGAAGGGGCTGTTCTGCGATTCTTCGATTAGGCAAAAAAAACGTAACCGTCTCTCTCTCTCTCTGAGAGTCTCCTGTTACTCATCACTCAAAGAGGCACTGCTAAATATCAAACTGCATCCCCGCTAGCCCTAGGTGTTCTGTTGACATCAGCCATTGCTCATATATTCAAGAAAATAAACCGTTTTCATTCCCCTCAGGCTGAGACGCTTCTGTGTGCCCGCTCTACGGGTATCAAACCGACAAATCCAGGTACTGAGAGTGGACACAAAAACCCAGTATCAAAATAAGCAGATATTTACCTGTGTTTGCTCACTGACTTCTCTCATCATTTAGAATGCAAGCCTGTACCAGAGAAAATGGCAGAGCTTTAAGTGCCATATCTTTAGGGATCACCTCACTGAACAACACATATGTCCTGCTCCTGGATCTTTTTCATATTACATGTATTTTTATTTAGTTAGTTAGAAATTTCGCTCTCTGTTAATTGAACTTCATCAATAGAATTTAAGAATTTAAGGGCCACAGCAGTGTGTCCACGCATATCAAGACCAGAAACACTCTGAAACTAAACAGATGCCTTAGTTTGTCCTTGAAACTGGAAGCTAATGAATATGAACTTATGAAAGTGTTGTCATTTTGCAGAATTTTTCAAATGTCATAAGATCAAAGGTCAGAAAGGCAGCTGAGGGTTGAGGAGCCGATGTCTCGGTTACATCGAAGGTGATATTCTCTGAGAGGTTCTGTTTAATTCACACATATGGCTGGAGACAGGAATCGATGACCACATGTGTTTTCTGCTCTTTTATTGTAAATAAGAAAGGTCATTGAAAAGGCCACATACTGATTACAGCAAAAAAAAAAAATGTTCTCCATTAAAAGTGAGCCAACCTTGGCTTCGGCAAGCAAAGATAATATCTAAATCATTTTGGAAATGCGCTGCTATGTGTCTGTTCACCTCTGAGAGATTTCAGTCAGACACTGGCACTGGCAGGGGTGCTTATTTAATGCTTTGGGCAGCAATTAAACTTTGCACCTGTATCAAAAGTGATAAAGTTAGTGCACTCCCTTTCTGAAACCCTCACCCAACTTCGGGGAAGTTCAAAACGTTCATTCTGCCTTCATCCAGAGTGATGTGCACCTCAGTCAGGGAAGTCTTATACATTAATGTATGTTTTATCCACTTATACGACTGCAATTTAGACAGAAGCAGCTTCAGTGCAGTGCCTAGCTTTAGCGTATAAGAAGGGTGCCCCTAATCAGGACTTGATCCTGCGCGCTTCTGGTTGCAAACCATGGCCTCTAACCAAGGTGCGACCCTGCCATGATTCTGGGTCTGTGGAGGAAACTGACAGGAGGAATCTCATCTGCGGCCGAGCAAGGGAAATCAGGCTTTCTCCTTTCTTTCCCAGTACCCCCCAGTGGCTGGGCGATCACTGCAAGGCTTTCAAAGTTCAGCCGGGTTTTACTTTTCAAAAGACAGAGGGCCATTGATCAGGCTCTACTGAGGGGTCTCCAAGGTTGGATTTGTGGCTAAGACCTGTGTCTTTTTTCAGAGGCGAAAAGCCAGTAACCCCTACAGATAACAATGGGATTAACCATACCAGAGTTATGTAAGTGTTAACAACACAGAAAAGGTATGCCAACTCTCTCTTTCGCTCTCTCTCTCTCTCTCACTCCAGAGAAGAAAAACACACATGTTCGCTCAATAATATTGTTAGTAAGTTTCCCTGGACTTTGGCTGGTTTTAGGGTCATGTCAACCCCAGATTATTGGTGGGTTTTACATGTATAAAGCTGTTCTGCTTCTAATTTAACTATACCTTTAGGGACTTTAAAGAGAGAAAGAATGTGAAAAACAGATGTGCTCTTGTGTGTAGGAAATAGTTGCAGCAAGATTACCCATAAATGGGGCTCTCGACGCTCTGGGGTAAAAATAAGGGTTAAAAAGGAAAACAAACAATGACACTGAATGCTAGCACGCATTGCATTGAGATGTACTGCCTCTTGACCTGTTAGGAGTTTCATTTATTTACGTCATTGACGTACTTGTTATTTTATCTATTTAAGCCTGTATTTAATCTTTCTGCACTGTGAGTGTTGAAGACAAAGAGCAACAGAGGTTTGATTGAACAGAGCCCTCAGAGTTCACATGTTTGGGTTTTAGTTTTGATCCACTATTAGAAAGACATATGTTAGCTTAGGGCCTTTCTTTTTAATCCCTTTTTACAATGCGTGCACTTGTGTTTTTTTAAAAAAAACATGCACCTTTTTATTCAATTAAACGTCAACAGAAAACGTTGAAAAAGGCTTAAGCTCTTCAAGAGGCATGGTTACCATGACATCCTCGTCGAAGAACAAGTTTAGAAACCATGACCTCTCTTGTGTCAGTTTAATTTCTCCTCTTTTTGTTGTTGTTGTGTTTAGTCTTCTCGCTGAGGTGTTCAGTCTGCAGGAGTTAAGCAGGTGCCGCGTCCTTCAGTAATTACTGTACTCGCTGGAGTCCTGCTATTGCGGCTTATCTAGATGTCCTACTTATTGATCAGGGGCCGTCACTGATAAAGGAGGCAGTGCACCCGGCCGTCAAAAGGAGGCCGAGATGAAGCGCAGAGAAAACAACAGATAACGGCTCATCCCCGCAGCTGAGGAGAAAAAAATAACAAAACAAAACACCAGCTCCGAGGCTGCAAAGTCAACGAGCGCGTTTGCACGCTCTTATCCTAAAGTGTAAATTGTTGAGCGGAATCCTCTTGGATGCCGGCTGAAAACTACATGCATCTCCCCGTGAATCTTTGGAAAAAACAAGTCTCTGTTAGTCCGGGAGCACTTGGCCGAGCCAAGCCAAACAGCACCCCTGCGTAGCCTGTCGCTGGGATGGGCCATCGGTCTGACAGCTGTGCATCTTACAACACAAGCACGTCTTATTTTATCATTTGTGGTTCATATTGAATCATTTTACACTCTGTCCATTTTCTCCAGTAAGGTTAAGAAGCTCCTCACTGCAGAGAAGAGGACACACAACCACACACATACACACAGACACACACACACACGCGCACAGACAGACAGACACACACACACACACACACACACACACACACACAAATGCACACATGTACACAGATTCACACTGTAAATGTACACAGACAGATGGCTCATGTTTAGGGCCACCAGTGATACTTGGAGACGACACATTAAAGTGTTCTAGAGTTCAATTGCGGATAGAGGCCACGCATTACAGTTTCAGAATTTTTTAGTTATTTCCAGGCTATTTACAGCATTTCCAGGTTACCCCCATGCCATTGTGGCTTTATATCAATATGACATTGAAACGCATCAGACCAAATTAAAATGGGTGCGTGGGAAATTAAACGGAAATTTCATAAGAAATAGTCACCTTTTTCAAAATATTTGCTAATTTTGCCGTGCAGTAGCAACAGAGAGTCTACTCACTCTCCTGTGGCCAAGCCTCAGCGCAATTAGTCCAGTGATGAAAAAAAATATATCAAAGTAGCACTTTAGGTTATTAACCTGAGCATTAGAAATAATATCAAGCTGTTCTCACTCCACAAATTTGCTGGAATTTGCCAAATTGGCGGCTCTCGAAAAACCACCCACAGCAAGCTCTGTCCATGAGTCGCTTCCCAACATCAATGGCAGGGATTGAACCTGTTCCCATGAATAAGAGATGGAGCTGGGAACACAGTGCCAGAGGAACGGGGAATGGGCACTGAGAGAGAGAGGAGAGAGGAGGGAGGGAGAGAGAGAGAGGGAGGCAGAGAGAGGGAGGCAGGGAGAGAGGGAGAGAGGGAGAGAGAGAGGGAGGGAGAGAGAGAGGGAGAGAGAGAGGGAGGCAGAGAGAGGGAGGAGGGGAAATCAGTCACTGTCGATGCACTCTGGTGGGCATGGGGACGGAGGCGTGCCAGCCCCTGTCGGGCACCTGCCCGCACCTTCACCCGGTGCCAGTCACCCCTTTCGAGATGAGTACATCTCACCCCGAGCAGGATGACATCGCCCGCCGGCCCGCCGGTCTACCCGGCCAAGTCCCGCAGCTCGGGGACCCCGAGCTGGCACGGCCTGCCCGTTAACTACTTGGCAACGGCGACGAGAGCCGCTCAGAAGAAAGTATTTCCTACACGCGCTAAAAACCAATTACCAGCCCTGTGATTTTCCTGCGACAGTCTCATTTGTCAGCTAAACATCCAGATAAATGTGTCCTAATGTCTCCGCTGACTTCTCCCTTTTAACATAACATGAGGCTTTGTGAATATTCAACAATTAGCTTGGAAAAGAAACCCTTACTGGAAGGGAGACTGGAAATCAATGTAAATTACAATAAGCAAACAGATGCAATAGAACCAGATTGATTTGATTTTGTTTCAATTTTAATTTTAATACAAGTAGGGGAGCATTTTTATATCCCAGCTCTATATGTTAAATGTCAGAGTCAGATTGTCCCCCTTACAGTATATTAGTGTGTGTCTGTCTGTGTGTGTGTGTGTGTGTGTGTGCGTGTGCACGTTTGCGTGTGTGTGTGTGTGTGTGTGTGTGTGTGTGTGCACCTGCACATCAGATCTTATTTTGGACAAACTGGACATGAGAAGCAATTTGTTATTGCTGCAAAAACTGAAACGTTTGATTTTTCTTCTCTGAAATGAGCAATATCTGAAGATGTGAATTCATGGATATATTAAAATGTATTACTATCTCAAAAAAAGAATATGCCATAATTGATCCATACCATAATGATGCTCTTTGTGTAAGGAAAATTATCTTTTCTTGTTCTTAAAAAATATTATTTACTGTGTGTGTGTATATAGTCACATTTAATTTCAAAGAGAGAGCATGGCACCATATTAGCATAGGCATGTGCACATTGCCGTGTGTTTGTGACACATTTAAATGAAAGAAATAATAGGTGAAGAGACCCTTGGTCATATAGCTGAATCCCAGCATTAGTTCTGACAATTACACAATTCTCTTTCTGTATCATGAAGCCTTGCTTTTATTCTTTTAGCTCTGTGTCATTGTGTGCGATGGTACCCTTTCTGATTTAATTTGGTCTTGAAGTGAAATATTTTGTTTGTAGCTGTTGGCGCTGATTAATATATTCTATGAGTTATCCGGTGTTATTCTCTTGTATTGCTTTCTCTGTCTCTGTTCTTCTTTCTCTCCCATGCCCACCCTGGAGCGTCAGATTGTGTGTGTGTGTGTGTGTGTGTGTGTGTGTGTGTGTGTGTGTGTGTGTGTGTGTGTGTGTGTGTGTGTGTGTGTGTGTGTGTGTGTGTGTGTGTGTGTGTGTGTGTGTGTGTGTGTGTGTGTATGTGTATGTGTCACCCAGAAGGACCCAGCCCAGCAGATCACAAACTATTTCATCTCTACTCCTGGCTGTACACACACCAGAACAAAACCCCCCTGAACCCTCATCTCCTTTCCTGCAGACCTGCCCCCTCCCAAAAGCATCACACACATCGCCTACCCCGCCCACACACACACACACACACACACACACACACACACACACGTATTTCCCCGCTCCCTTAACTCCGCCACACGGCCCTGGACGCCCGGAGTAACTTGCCCTCAACTTTAGAAATGAGTCTCTGCCCCCCCACACTGTGCCATGTCAGAATTAAAGAGTAAACAAAGGTTCCCAATTCCCATGCCTGCATTAATCATTCAAATGACGTATTGGCATTCTTCAGCCTCGGCTGCTCCGCTTCCAAATTAACACCTCCAGGTTCAGGGGAATAGAAATTAACTGAATTATCTGGCAGCCACAGATGTCCTGGTGCGCTCGGCCCTCTCGCTGATTTAATATGCCCCAAGAACAGCTATGATGCAGAAAAACTGCTAATGGTCAAGAAATCATTTATGGCATTTGTAACAGATAGCAAAACATTTTTCATCGTGCTTTCGGGAGGTGGACCCCGACAGTTTTGGGTTTGATTTTTTTTTCCCCTTTTTTAAAAAATGTTCGCTCCCTTTTTTATTCATAAATGTAACAAATCATTTTACTATAAAATAAAAGCTGAGCTGCAGATGGGTGAGGGGTTATCCTCTTTTATTTTGCGAGTCTCCAACGTGAAATGGTTTTAGCCAAACGCTCCTGTCCAATGCATGTATAGGCAGTGCAAACAGGACCTGCGTCTTGCGTTCTCTCTCGCGGTTCACTCCCCCTGCTCCGGCAGCGTTCTCCCTGAACACACCTCTCCATCAGACACTGAAATATTCTAATTATAAGCTCAGCGCCGCTTTTGCCAGGTTCTGTAGGGAAAAAAGATCAGAAAACAAACACAGTCAATCCCCCGATGAAGGAGCAAATGGCATCGGTACAGTTTGGTGTAATCCCTGTTAATTAAAATAAATAGATGAGTCAGACATAGAGATCTGTGGCAAAAACACAAATTGACAGCATTACTCATCGAAGTGAGGGTTTTGGGTGTTATACCCAGAATCCTCCTCACCTGAGCAGCTGAATGCTTACAGAGGACATCCAGTCAGGGGTGACCGCACTGCTGTCTGCATAGGAGCACTGTAAACTGAGTGAGAACACAGGCAGATGAGTAGACTGCAGTATTGCATATGCAAAAAATGTTTCTCAGAGCTAAATTATATTTTGAAAAACTGACCAATAATTGATGCACACACGAACTTCTATAAATCTACATGAATGCATATGTTTTGATGATGCTATTGTTTCAAAATGCATAATTTCCATCAGCATGACATTTCAAACGGCATGTCTGCATGATTGAAGGAGGATGAATAAGCAGGCATTTGTAGAGAGTGCAGGAGGTCTCTGGGCAGGGCCGTGGGGGTCTGAGGGCAGTAAACCTCTCAGACCCTCAGCAACGCCTCGCAGAAGTAGCGGTCCTTACCATGAGCTTCATAGCTGATCTGGGATCAGTGTTCAGAGTCACCTCAGTATGCCCCACAGGGCTGGGGTTCTGCCTCAGATTTGCCCCAGGTCAGTAAAAGGTGGTGTGAAATTTAACACAACCGCTAGCTTTCACAGCAGTAGTTTCAGTACGGTAATCAGGTAATGTGGTAGAAACAGTTGCTACAGAAACTAGAGGGTTTTTTTTTTTTTTTTTTTTTTTTTTTGCCCTTCATCTTCTGCGCTCAGGAGTTGAAAAATCATGTAAGTTGATGAAAAATGAATGCGTGTGTGTTTTTTTAAAAGTAAAAGAGAAAATCAGCAGCAGGTCTCTCTTCGTCCTCCCCGTGAGGAGCTTGTAATGGCAGCCATTACAGGCCCGGGCGTCTCTGCGCGCCGAGGAAATGAGGTGCCGTCGCTTTAAGGAAATTCTTGAGGCGATGCCAACTCAGTGACTGCGACGGTCCCCTGGCATCGCAAGATGCCTGCCCAGGGTTCTATTTGCATATGATATTCAGGGCATGGCGTTTTTTTATTGTTTTTAATCAGAGCAGAATGTCAACAAAATAAATGAAGTTGCGAGTGGAAGTGAAATTTTTATCACGTCGGGGATGAGCGTTCTCTCCCATTCATCACAGGCCATATTGAGAGAGGGGAAATTCTGAAAATGTGGTAATCAATGGAGGAGCTCCATATGGCAGGGATCAAAGGTGTCACATAGTGTGTGGTTCTGCTTTATTGCCAGCCAGTACTGTTAATTGGACAACAAGATCAGAGGCAATATTAAAATCCAATTAAATTGATATGAACAGATTGCCAAGTGATGTACACTAATGTATAATTGAGTATCAAGCAAACGCGAGTCGCACTCTTCTGCTCCTACCTCCTGAATAAATGATGGAGCCATAGAGGACAGATACAAGTTTGCACATTAGCTCCTCTGCTCTGGATTTTCATTTGTTACTTTCTTAGCTGTTGATTTTTTTTTTTTTAATTTCTTACTTTCGCTGCTCAGATTCTTAAAGGGGCCTTTACATTTTGTGACGCACGTGTTAAGTATATGTGTGTGTGCATGTAAGTGTGTATGCATGTATGTGTTTGTGTGTGTGTGTGTGTGTGTGTGAATGTGTTTGTTTGCATTTATGTGTGTATGTGTGTGTGTGTATGCGTGTGTGCATGCGTGTGTGCGTGCGTGTGTTGTTGTGTGCACGCGCGCATGCGTGTGTGTGTGTGTATGTACATGTGTGTGTTCGTGTGTGTGTGTGTGTGTATGCGCGTGCATGCGTGTGTGTGTGTGCATGCATGTGTGTGTGTGCTTGTGTGTGTGTGTGTATGTATGTGTGTGTGTGTGTGTGTGTGTGTGTGTGTGTGTGTGTGTGTGTGTGTGTGTGTGTGTGTGTGTGTGTGTGTGTGTGTGTGTGTGTGTGTGTGTAGGAGTGTGCAGCACCAGAGTTCCCTGTGTAACATGCTAAATGTTTAATTCCACCACACATAGGCTGCATTTATTTTTCGTTGAATAAAACAGAAATGATTTATTGCTTTTGCGGAGTGAATCAGTGCAGGGACCGAGGCAATGGCTAATCTGGCATAAACACATCCAGCCCACCATCTTATATGAAGGGCCCTGATAGCGAGTGCTCTTTATAAGCAAGAAATAAATAAGATAATGCCGGATCTGTTGACACTATTTAACAGACCAATGAGGCTTGTATCAAGGTGACATTCCCTGATAAGGTAAACTTGGAAGGCAGCCCAAAATAATCAAAAGTTCATCAAAATCCATTCATATATTAATTGAATATTTTTAGCTCGGCATTAATTCTTATAACACACATATTAACAGGCGACATTGTGAAAGAGTAAGAAGATTTACATTTCTAATCCTAATGACATTCGGGGTTCTCCAGCCGCTTATTTATTCTTTTTTTTATTATTATTTGGCTCGGCTGGTTTGGTTGCTGTCCAGCTTGCGTTTTAATATACTTTGAGCCGGGGTGCAGTTCTCAGCAGAGCGGAGGCGAGAGGCTCGTTAAGCTCGTTCGGCGTGATGGGGGCGGGGCCATGCCGCGTACCCGGTGCGTGCCCGGCTGCCCGCTGACGGCGGCGCCCACACAAAAGGCCAGCGGAGCAGGTGGTAGCAAGGTCACCGCGCGTCGGAGCATCTGCACCCGAACGCCCGCCTGCATCACTGCCGGCCCCGCTCCCAGCTCCACCCCTCCTCTCAGCCCGAGAGGAAGCAAAGGACGCCCCGTTTCTGAGCATCTATGCGTCACTCAACACCAGAGAAATAAAGGGGTGCGTAAAATTAAACAAACACTTCAGCTGGTCGCGGTGCGGGCGTCCGTGTTGCGGTTCCGCACGCAGGCCCTGGCTTTGCTCGAACCCAGAGGCCTGGCCTGCGTCGGCAGCGCTCTGCTCCTGGGCCCTCCCTCCTGTCCATGTGGGTTTCAGGATTCTTCATGATGCAAACCGCACTTTTAAACTTGATTTCGGCACTCATTGTTTCTCTGCTGTCCCGTTGTAACAGCCATCTGAGTGTTTTGTGCAAATATCTTTGTATTAAAAGAACCAATTCCAGCTTTACTCTGAGACATCCATGTTTTGAATGTTCATCTTCATGCAAAGGAATCCCCCATTCATCCCTGTATTACAGTGGAATCCTGCTTCACTCTCATGGCCCCTCCCACCATTATGATGTCAGAATGAGAGCAGAGAGCATTTCTCATGCAAAGCCTGGAGTTTATTCTCTATTAAGTCAATGGCCATCTTTAGGAGTTGTGAAAGATGGGTAAAATAATATGGGTTGCTCTGTGATGAGAAAGAAAAATTTGTAGTTAGAAGCTAAGCAAAACAGCAAAAGTGAATTAAAGGTTTTGTTCAAGTGGGTTTAAAGAAATGAAGTGCTTTCATCATGCCTATTGTTTAAAAACGACCTTTTAATCAAAGAGATCATAGTGTCATGTCTAGTGGCTCCCCTCCTCAAAATAAAAGAATCAAGATTAAAAAGTGCAGTGTAACTACTGCTTTTACATACAGTATATTATATATTATTATATTATATACATTATGTATAAAATAAACAGAAATCACTTGAGATGGGCATTAAAGCAAAGTCTTACTGAAGGGTATTTCAGATTTTCTTGGTTGAACTGAGATTGTCATAAGCTTTGAACAGTTTGTTTTATTATTTGTGAACAGAAGTCTTAAATCAACATTACCATCAAAAATTTCTTGCAGATCATAAATTACACTTCAGCGTTGACCCACCCGCCAATCACAAATGACAAACTCTGAGTTGGAGAAGGTATATACCCCCAAAGTCTGGTGTGCAAGCTAAGAGTTTTCCTGTGATTAGCATCATACAGCCACCCCACCAAGCCAGAACTGGAACTCTCATTGCACAGTAAAATTTCATTCCATTATTTGCCACCGTAATGAAAGAAAAGAAACAGCAGGTAATCTGGGATTTTATCCTACGATAGCACTAGTGTGACTGTCATTTGGAAATGACCTCATGCTGAAGTTAGATCATAGCCAGCACTTATCGTCACTGAAAAGCCACATTCCTGTTTTGTTTCCCCTGGTTTTACGGCCATTCTGCGGCCGTCTTTGAAACGACGTGGCAGCCATTATGCGGTCATCTGTTTGGCTTTTCTGACTCTCGCCTTCTGATCTTCCCCATGAACATTTTAAAATTAAGGTTTACACAGAGTGGAATGATCAGTCAGCCCAAACTGTAGCGTATTAAGGCCCTTAAATTGAACAGCACGTTAGTGCTGAATTTGGAGTCCAAAACCATTTCAAAGTGAAACCCTGGGCTGCGATCTCGCTGTTTATTTTAAAGATTGGGGAGGGCTGTTTTGTGGTGAACCATGTGGCAAGAGGACAAAGATGAAAGAGGGCATTTCATTCATAAATAAGATACCTTATTATCAGCACACTGTTCCCCAGCAAGGCAGGCACACACACGCACACACACGCGCACACACACACACACACACACACACACACAAAGGTGCACATACACACATGCCTGAACACTCATGCGCAGGAACAAACATACATACACACACACCTGTACCATAATCTGTGTGCTTGTGTTCAGCAATAACCAGAACATGAAACATTAAAACCTCTCCAGACAACTTACATCAGAGACTTTCTGGTATTAATATTTATGTCCATATGCAGAGAAAAACAGAGGCTGTAAATTATGTCCTGCCCCTCCCAGCTGATTGTGTTGCTGCCAGGGTGCCACACAAGGTAAAGCCGTTCCTGTCACTTCATCACTTTACAGAGGACATTCTTCATTAGCAAGTCTGTGATAAGGTCTCGCGCTAATAAACACCACACGCAGACAAACAGTACCTACACATGAGCCTATACACTCACACACACATTCAGACGCACATACAGACATGCACACACACACACTTGTTTACATGCACATATATACACATACGCACAGAAACACACACACACATTTACATACACATACATACACAGACACACACACACACACACACACACACACACACACACACACACACACACACACACACACACACACACACACACACGCGCGCGCAGTGAGTCAGATCTCCATGGTAAAGCAGAGCGTTTGCAGTGTTTCCTGATAGGCAGTATCCGGTGCGTGCTCTGAGCCCCGGCAGACAGGACGGCGTGCTCGCGGTAGCAGGGACCGTGTCAGCCGCTGCGAGGGCGGCCTGTGACACACTCCGCGGGGCGGCATGGGGCGACACGTCCACACAGCCGCAGTGGCTTCTGGGGATTTTCTTGAAGACCCTAATTTAATCCACAGGCTCTAATCTAGTGTGTAATCCAGCGCCACAAAAGACTCCGCTCCTAATCCCCGATGTAGTGAGGATGGCTATTTATTCTATAGCTTGCTGAAGTGCAGACTGACAGCTCATGCACCTTCTCCGATTCATCTTTGGCTCCGTTCCTCTCCTCTCACACTGTCCTCCACGTTCACTTCAGTTATTTTATATATATGAGCTATATCTCTCAGCAGCATCCATATTAACCAATAAGGGGTTTAGTGCATTGAGTTGCTGCATTGAGTTGCTGTTTTATGTGTGTTTGAGGGAACCTGCTGTATGTGACGGCAGTCGACCCGGTGCTTTCTGCATGTACAGCAGCGTGTCCGCGTCGTGCCTCGATCGTAATGGAATGACGTTTGGTTTGAGAGGAGAGGTGAAGCGCGCACCTTTCCCCCCTGTGTGAAATAGCTGCATTAGCCAGGGAAAATCCGCCATTAAGCAAACAGGTAAGAGCTCTGGGAGTCAGCAGCGGGGGGGGCAGGGAGCCGGAGCCGGCCCAGCGGGGGGCTAATTCTCCCCATCTCCAGCAGCAGCTGCGCCCCACGTCCTCTCCCCCGGCCCCGCATGCGGGCACACGAGCCACAGAGCACACAGAGGTACACACTGCACACACTGCGCAACACACACACTACACACTGCACAACACACAGGCTACACACTGCACAACACACACACTACACACTGCACAACACACAGGCTACACACTGCACAACACACACACTACACACTGCACAACACGCACACTACACACACTGCACAACACACACACTACACACTGCACAACACGCACACTACACACTGCACAACACGCACACTACACACACTGCACAACACACAGGCTACACACTGCACAACACACAGGCTACACACTGTACAACACGCACACTACACACTGCGCAACAAACAGGCTACGCACTGCACTCAGACCACACACTGCACAGTGAATGGGTGTGCAGAGCTGAGTGCTAAGGCCAGCTGCAGGGCTGCACTGTGCTGGAGGAACAGCCTCAGCCACAGATAATTATCACATCAGTCCTATTAATGGCAGCTGTGGGAAAAGGCAGCATGAAGAAACTTTCTCTCACGCATGGAAATGAAGGCAGAAGTGTCACGAAGTGGCCATGAAAACCACTGCAGCAGCCAATCAGCCAACACACACCGGCCTCATCACAGATCACAACATATGAGATGGTATACAGCAGAAGATACAGCAAAAACAACAAACAAACTGACCGATATGAAGCATGAGATACAGTATCATATAAGTGTAGTCAGGTACAAACGAGGGCATTCGCACTGGACAAAATTCTGTTCCATTTTAAAAAGTCATTTTTGCTGTTTTTTTAATCATTCCTATGTGTTTTTATTATTATTTTAAATGAAAGGTTCATAAAAATCAAAACAGTTAGCCGAGATGATTTTGGTGAAAAGTTGCAAGACACGGAGCACTTTTCCCTCGGTGGTCTGCTCATTTCTTGCTTTTGTTAGAATGTAGTCCGCCACAGACAATTCCAAATGAATAAAAAATATCACAAAACCTTTAGAATAACTGGAGGAGTTAGTCCAATTATGAAGGTTGCAAAACCTGCTGATGTCTGCAAAAAAAAGAGAGGGGAAAAAAATCCGAAGTATATGTGCTCCTCAATTACGGCGGCTCTTGAAAGGAGACAGGGTATCACAAACACTGGGGAAGGAGAAAAAAATGGAAAAAGGTTTGGCTGCTCGCTGTTCCTGTGGCAGGACCCGGAGCGCAGTAACCTTATATCAAAGACAGAGTGTCGAACAGGCAAGGGAGTACCATTAATAATTCAATTGCTTTTGGTAACAAGCTGTGAGCCCGCGAACGCCTCTTATAAAGATGACTTCCTCCCGGTTTCCGTTTAGTTACTTTTAACCTATCATCTCGGCCTCCGTGACCTCAAAAAGCCAGACCCGTCCGCATCATGCATCCATGACATGACTGACATGTGTCTGATTGACAGGTGGCGGAGAAGGCCGAGCCACGGCCAAACAGGGCGGCGACAGGTGCGAGAAAGAAGGGGCGTGGCTAAATAAAGGCTTCAGTCAGCGCCCAGGAGGACATTTCTGTTTCTACTGGAAATCACAAGGGCTCCTAACTGTAAGTCCATGACTGACTTGTGCACATTTCTAAGACTATTCTGGGTGAAAATTAAAAAATGAGAGACAATCAAATTACATTTTATTAATAAATCAGTATTACTTCTTATGACCAGGAGAGGCATGAATGAATACTACATAATTATTCTTTAATGACATGAATAAACAAAAGCAAATGACATCTAAAAAGCTTGTGTCTCCTTAAAAATAAGACATTGCAGCAGAGTGAAATTTGTTTATCATTATAGTGATATCTTGAAATGCAGGAAAGCACTGCAGACATTTGAGTTTTGAATGCACAATGGTCATGATTAATAGAAATACTGGAAAATTGTATATTTCATACATATATGTGCTTAAACATTTGAATATTTTCCTTATGGAAAAAAGTGTGTGGCTCTTTTATGAATGAGGGCATTGAAATTATTTAAATCTAAAAAATCAAAAATTTCTGTGATTCGAGGAAGGATATGTATGCATTTGACATGCTTTTTGTTTGTACTGGGATGCATTGCTATATATGTGTTTTCTCAATTTGAAAATGAAAGGAAAATATATAAGGACACGAAAACCTTCAGTATATATAACCATGAAAGATATTATTTGAAGCTGTTGCAATTTTCCACCAGAAATTATCATATTGTGTCAAAATGTCTGTTGCAGTTACAACTAAATCACTGTAATAAGATCATTTTAGGGGTCATTTGCATGGTGACTGTATATTTCACTTCAGGGTTGGTTTCCCAGGAAAGGCCATTCACTCTGAAAGCTGTCAGGGGCTACAACAGCTCTCCAGTCTAACCTCGTGCTCTTTTTCGTCTGCTTCTGGGCTTGACCAGTTTGCATGTATCTCACAGACGGTGTCACAGAGATTTCTGCCACCATCGATTGGTAACGATCAAGTTCAAATTGCAGAAATGAGTGAAATCAAACCCATCCACCCGCTCCGTCCAGAGGCAACCCCCCCCCCCCGTTCACCCCAGCCTGCTTCCCCGCTCACCCTACAGAGACACACTGCAGGGCAGCTCTCCGGAAGTGTTTGTGTTACAGAATGGATATAACAATACGACCACAGGTCAAAAGAAAGCCCTCAGAGCTCAGACAACAATGGATCTGTTGTGAAAGGAAGTATTTCACACAAGGCTGGGAGCTTTGCTTATTTGGTGATTGCCCTGAGAGTCACGCCACCCAAAATGAATTTGTGCCCAATATTTATTTACTTTTGTTGTTTGTTAATTTCCTCTTCATTTCTGTGTTCATTTTTTTAACAACAGCCCTATACTAGTAGGTGTGTCTTCCTGCGGCCACGCCCTAATCAGCCTGCCATTGAGATGACAGGATGGGCGTGGCACAGCAGAGAGGATTCTCAATGTCTCCCACAGCCAATGGTCAAACCACCACCCAAGAGGTCTGTACTTCATGACATGACATTTTGTTCTTGCCCAACAACACATGTACTTGCCATGCATATTGGCGTCTGTTAATTTTCTAAAATGATAACCACAGCCAATGGATAACAGCACCAAGTGCTGCCTGCTAAATTGAGAATCAGACAGTGAAGTGACTTCTGGCCCCCGAGACAGACTGGCCATGGGAACCCTGAGCACAGACAGAGCTTTCCTACTGGCCTGCGTGAAATAAATGACATACAGAACATGGCGGAGAGAAATGGCAGAGACTTATCACCAGCTCATCTCTGCCCTGCTGATACCAAAGCAAAACACAGCATAGAGTACATCCATCCGTCAGTCATACACTGTAACACTGATATAGTGTACCCAGCAGCCAATCACAAGCTATAACACTGGCACTGGACATCCATCTTCCATCTTCCATCTGTGATGGCACTTACATGGCATGAGGTATAGTGAGGTCAAAGGAACCTGAATCTGGAACCTGAAGCAAAAATACTGTATGATTCATGCAGTAAAACTACTGATAGGAGCACCTGCTCACACTGGCCAAGCAGTAATTAACATGAACACATTAAATGTGTTCAAATATTTTGTGGATCACCTATTAAGATCAATCTTTCCCCTTCCAGGTGTGCTTACCTGATACAGCGAAAATGTGAGGCAAAACACAAAAGGATGTTTGCATTTACTGAGAGGAAAGAAATTAACAGCAACACAGACATAGATAAGCTGATCATCATCATTTAACAAATACAACCAATATAGGGCGTGGAAACACTTCTGTTTATCTTTCCTCAGTGTCCTTTAATACTAAACAAATATCCTGTTGTACTGTTGTGCTTTTTAAGAAGTTGGTACTGTGAGCTTAACCCTTGGGCCACACCTTAAACAGAGGAGCTCCATTTAATAGTCTCTGGCACTTTGTGTCTGAGAGAGGTGACACCATATTAACACTGCCCTTACAAAAACCCTCCTTTCACAGAGACACTTGTAAAAACACTGCCCCGATGCAGTCCCCTGGCCCACAGTAACTGCCCCCTGATAGCCGTGTGATTTGTTTGCTCAGGCCGGTGGCCTTTTCCCACCTGGCGATCGCACTCCACGCTTGTGCCAATGGAGCCTTTAACTCCCACGCAACCCCGCCCCTGGCCCCGCCCATAGCTCCGCCCAGTCCCCCGCAAGCTTTACTGCCCCCAATAAAACCTGCACTCTGGCAGACAGATGACAGGTCACTGGACAGGACAGCGCAGTGCCAGAGTCTGAGACCCTCTCACAGTCTCGATGCAAGTCAAAGCGCACAGGGAGTGATAGTATTACTGTCCTGGCATGCTGCGTTTTACAACCGTGATTTACTTAATTAATATCAATACTTTTCAGCTTTTTCCTTTTGCATCTGAAATCTGCCTCCTGACCATACTTCCTCAGTGTGAGTATCACTAATGGTAATTAAAATACATCTTGCTTATCCCCCCAACAAATTCTATGGTGTAAATTTAATTTATTGTATATATTTTTGTAATCATCATCATGGGTTTTTCGCAGGTTTGAGTTTATGGGACACGGACACAGCAATGGTTAAAAGCACATTTCATGTTAAATGTCATCAGAGTACATCTTTTAATACTTATCATATTTCTTATGCTGTCCTGTTTTAAATGGTGCTTAGGGGGCTTCATTAATTAACTAACAATATGCAGGCAAGCACACATTTGATGTGATTTTTTTTTTTTGGTGCAAAGTGCATTTCCTCTCTAATAAATATCAGTGTTTTTTATTCACAAAAAAAGAAAAAAAGACCCAAGTTGAAATGGCCCTCTCAGTAGGAAAGGAGTTTGAGTCTTTTCAAGTACAGCGGCTTCAATTATCTTCAATGGACGTCTGAGCGCAAACCTTTGTTTTTACTCAGAACTTGCATGGCTTGGACCTGACCCTGTTTCCTCCAGCTGGCACAGAATTACATGTTCCTTTAGCGCTGTTTGATAGTAAGAGCACTTTTTTCTGATTTATTATTCATTTTTCTCCTTAATTTATTATTCATTTGATCTAAAATTTAATTAATTTTCTAAAATGTTCCAATTGGGTTTTTCTAGCTTAGGCAAGGATTTCTTTGTCCTTTCTTGTAGTTCGCTATTATTCTTTTTATGTTTCGGTGTTGTAGAGGTTATCGTATTCTCTGGGCAAGCAGCATTTTTAAAAAGTTTTAATCAGCTTTTAATGAAAAGGGTCAGTGTCAGGCTCGTGAGATGTGGGTAGCGTGATTCTCTGTGCGTTCCTCTCCTCTGGCTCTCTCTGTCAAACACGGCCTGTAATTACAGTCTGCAGCACACAGCTGGACCAGGGCTGCCTCTTACCGCGCCGTGCGGCTCAGTCAGCCTCACTTTAGCTTTTAATAATCACGTGTCAAAAGAGCAGCCTTTTCCATCAATAATTAGTTATGCGCCTTTGCTGCTCTTCGTAATACATTTTTTGCCGTTGCAGAATGTTAGATTTAATCGCTGATGTTGTTTATCTGCGGTTTTACTTGAGGCCGTGTTTGGCTGTTATTCAGCCGATGTCCTACATTTTGAACCCAAACTTAGTTCTTAAACTCTATTAGTCTGAGAAACTGAGCAGCTTCTCACTCCAGACAAGGTTAACATTCTCTCGTCCCCCTTTCTTTTTTTTTTTTTAAGGATTTTTAGAATCCTCAGTGAAATCTCCCTCTTTACCTGTCTCTCCCTCTCTCTCTTTCTCTCCTTTTTTCTCCAAAGAGGTTTAATTCTTTCAGCGAGTTCAATGCTGAACTTAATCTGCTTTAGCAGGCTAGTCTAATCCCTGACACAATTAGCATGTTATAGGGGAGGCTGCCCTTTTTAACATGGGCAGCAGACAGGAGCAGCGGTAAGACAAAGTCCAACAACTCAGGCTGGGAATCTGACAGCAGCCACATTAAAGACGGAGGCTTTGCGGGGCCTGGGAGATGGGTGTGGGGAGGATTCAGCCCATTACAGCAGTGGCAGAGTGTTTGCGTCTGGGGGGAAAGACTTCTGTGCCTCACGTTTGTCTGGAAGAGGAGCTGAAATGCAGGAATCCATCTCCCCATCAGGCCTGTCCAGAGGACGTCCGCAGAAACTCGCCTTGAAGCTCTGTGCTGCTGGCTCCTGCTGTCCGTGTACTGTTTTAGTACTGTTAGGTCAATTTGCACAGTCTGAGGATAACAAGCCATGATTAAAAAAAAATCACAATAATATGGTTAGAAATACTTTATGTCCAGAAAAGGATATTAGAATATATTACTTAATTCTACATCCAATTAGGCAACAGATGCAATATAATATAGTTTGCATGAACATTTTCCCATACATAGTGAAATGCTTAATGTCTATGCAAGCAAGGCCAGAATGTCAGTGGCAAGGAAAGGATGTAAGTAACAAGGGATTCAGCTCTTCATCTGAGAACAACATGTGCTATATTCCTTAACCATTGCAATCTGAGAATTTGATAAGCATTCGAAGTGTTTACCAAAGCATCTCAGTGGCTCCAACTGAAATCCATTTTTTCATGGATTCCAAGGGGGGAAGCCTGGCTTGAGCTGGACAACAGGGGATTTGAAGATGTTGGAAAGTTGGTACCATTTTGCCAAATGTTTCATGTTAAAACAAAATTGCATGGTGAATTTTGTGTTTTGTAGCTCATATTTATAATTATATATAATTATATATAATATCATGACTATTGAACTAAATACAGTGATAAACTAAAATACAAATTAGAAATATGATATTGTGCATTTTTTGCTATAGAATTAATACTCAGCCAAAGATTTAGAGATTTCTTTAAAATGTGTATTTGTAAGCATGTGTGTGTGCAGTGTGGCCTCTTTCTGGCTGCTCTTCCTGCGTGGGAAGGTTCTTTTCGTTATATGCACATAAACCTAAACATCTATTAATGTATAAATAGTTAATAGGTTTGCATTAGCCAGCACCTGTCCCCTCACAGTTGAAAAGAGCAGGACTCCTTCACAGCCATAGCCTGGCAATCACATTGATAAGCAACCGCTCAAAAGAGGGAGCAAAAAAAATTGCATTCGCTTCGTCAAAGCTGGAGAAATTCCTCGCTACCTTACCCTGAGCCGTCGTGCCCCGGGTTCAAAGAGAAGAGAGGAGCGGATTAAGGGAAGAGGGAAAAACGGACTGTCAGGTCCATTTGCAAAGCGCGCGCAGCTGCCAAGCAGAGTGGCAGTGAGCGGAGGTGGAAAGGCTGGCACAATGTCACAGTGCAGTCTCACCCTGACCGTGGCGATCCCAGCCCCCCCACAGGCTGGGGGTGTCGCACAGACTGCCTGAGAACCTGGCTGCAAACGCTCCTCTTTGTTTTAAGTGCAGTAGTCGGGCCGGCGGCTTCCACGGGGGCCTAATTAGCATAATTAGAAGGGCAGCATATTGAGAAGGATCCCATTGAACTGCGACGGCGTGGGGTCTCACCCGCGCAGACAGCTGAAGGACTCCCCCGCTCCACCGCGCCAGGCGCGTTATTACTGACCCCTTCATAATGGAATACAGTACCGCGTTAAAACCTATTAAAATTTTAGGTGAGCACTGTGACAACGTTACAGGAGAGGGGTGAGGGAGAGCGATTAATCTTTATAGGGGCGATTAACAAATCGTGCTGGGAGTCACGGGAATGGCAGAAAAATCACTGCGGCGAAGCGGCCAGCCTCGGAAACGGGACGGGCCGAACAGGGCGAGAGGGATCTGAATCATATCTGGCTCTCAGCGGAGGGGAGTGGCGTTTCGGGTAGAATGGGGCTGACCACGCGGGCATACCTGGTACCTGGTACCTGGCTCAGGTTAAGGGGCTGCTGATGGATGCTGGGCAGTAAGAGGTGACAGTGAGCTGCAGCTGCTCTGGGGGAAGGTAGCTTGAAACACTCCTCTTCCACTGAGCTGGGACAGTCCAGGCCTGACTGACGAGGCCTGCTTGGTTTTCCATTGCAGGATCTGTGTCACTATACATCACATAAAAATGAGAAGTGATGTGTGCCCTTTTATACAAGATCAGAAGGGCCCTCTTGCTCCTCACAAACAATGTTTCTGACAGATGGCTCGCTAATAAGAAAAAACGGTGACCATAAGTTTAATTCTGCACCAGTCCAGCGGTGCAGTTTACAAGAATTCAGCAACTGCCGATTCTCTGTGACAAATGTAAACTTGTAAAGTTAGCATAGCTGTGGATTACTAAGGCTGTAATTCACCTTAATTGCAAGAGAGGACAGAGATTACCGCTTGGTAAGAACAAAGCAACATAGCAGGGTGGTTTGGATCTTTTTGACAGTGAAGAAGCGAGCTAAGCACTTGCAGAGCCTCATGTAACATTTGCGTCCTCAGGACAGCTTTGCCACTGATGGACACAGCATCATCGCACCGTTCGCTAACCCTGCCCCTAACCAGGCCAGCACTGGATAGAGTTTCACATGACAGTATCACAGACCATTCTCACAAACAAATAAATGCAAGTACAATGAAAACCTAGGCTGGCCTATAGCGTAGTCCAGTCACAAGGGAAAGGAGGAGAAATCAATACTGACTGGTATTATTATGAATACAGCAATTTATTCCCACAGGATATGCAAAAATTGATGTTAGAAGGCAGAGTGATTAAAAAATAAAGATGCACAAATGATTCTGTTACCTAAAGGTATGCTCGCTCTTTCTTCTTTTTTTTCTTTCCTTTTTTTTCCTCCTTTAAAGAGCTGTAGCAGAGAGGTCTGAAGGAATGCGTTAATACCAGACACGGGCAAAGTTTGTTTCAGGCTGGGGCTATTTATTATAGAGAGCGGGGCAGCTGGGTCACTCAGGAAGCTAATGTGTCATTACGCCGAGCTCCGGCGCTGACCGGAGAGCTTGCAATATGCATTGAGTCTGAATTATTTCTGTTCCCCCTGGCTGACAGAGAGCCGCGCGCGGAGTTAAGAGAGAGGACACCGAGTGGTTTGTGCGCGCTCCTCGGGGAAGCGTTTGGAAAAGCTTTGAAGGCGAAAGAGAGGCGTAGCCGAGACTAACGCTCTGAGCCGGGGTGAAAAGGTCACCCCCATCCTGCCGAGGCTCTGTTTTCGGCTGAGCGGTGTCTGCGGGCGGACGGGGTGGAAGTTTGGGGGTGTGGCGGGGTTAGCGGTAAGCCTGTGATCCCCTGCCTCTCCTGCCCACCTGCGCATCTGCAGCGGTGCTGCTGCGTCGCTCGGCTGAAAGGAATGTGGAGCTCATATTCTGCAGCCCGGCGAATCTGTGGAGGACAGCGAGCTTGGCGTGTGTTTCTCCAACTGCAGAGCCATTAATGGAACATGCACGGCGCCTGCATATTCATATCCGCGGTAGCAATCACATCCGGGGGTCTACTTTAGAAATGATTTCGTTATTTTATTGGCTTTGTGATGTTGCTGTGGTTTTTTGAAAACAGATACATGAACATTTTTACTATTCCACAAAGCTGAAAGGTTGGCCAGGTCACATGGTCGCAGTGTACACCGCTGTTTTATTTCTGTTTTTTTCTGCTTCTTTCTTCTTTCTGGTCAAACTGTGTTTTTTCTTTTTTTTTCAATCGTGCGATCTTTGTGCAGCTCTGTTGACCCTGCCCTGTAGAAGTGAATCATTGTGATGTCACAGTGTTTTGGAACACGGAGTCTCTCTGTGGAAGAGGGCCTTGCAGGAGGGGAGAGAGAATGGGAGTCAGGCGGCCCTGGCATTCAGTCAGGCAGCTCTTTCCCACAGCGACCGAGGCACCTGGCTTAGATTTCTGCAAACGACCAACCCCCCCACCAGCCCCCTGGCGCTCCAGCCACAGTCAAAGGGCCTACTGTACATAGGGTCGGCTCAAAGCCGGGGTGAAGGAGCATAAATCCGCCAAACAAAAGTCAAAGTGGAAGTAACTGAAACGACAGATCGCCATACGGAGAAACTTCCTCTAAAAAAAAAGAAGAAATAAATCATATTAAAATGCATCAGTTTGCTGTGGAAAGAAATAAACAAGTTTGAGGGGAGAAGCAGGAGAGAGATTTCAAATGCTTACCCGATGGAAAGCCCTCCTTTTCCCCCTTGGGTTGCGGCGTGATTGACAGGCCGGGGGAAGTGGGAGCCGGGACCCTGAGGGGAATGAGCGCAGCGGGGATTTGGGTTTCAATACACCCCCTATGTTTTGAAATCTAAGAATAAACAGCGATAAGGCTTAAAAACTCTCCCCCCCGGTTTAATCTCTCCCCTTCCGCTCTCTCGCCGTGCACCCCACCTGACGGACTCGGGCGCGTTGCCGCGGACGCGCTCACCTGAGCCGCCGGCCTCCGGTGCGCCGGCAAAGTCCCCGTATCTGCTGTTAATCGCTTTTAACAGGAAGCTAAATCGTCCCTCGCTCTGATTTCCCCTGAAAGTGATGAAAGCTGCTGTCCCGATTCGTCCTGCTTCTCCTGCATCCCATTACACTCCCCTCCTTGCAAACGGCGGCTCCCTCTCTTCCGTTTGTTTGTTCATTTCAAAGCGAACTGGAACCTATTAGCATGTACATTTTCTGATTTTTTTTTTTATTCATGTATAAATATACGATTAACTAAAAAAAGGCATCATTTGTTTCCTGCGCATGAATCCCACAGCGTGTTGTTTTCTGTTCTGTACAACAGAGAGTGCGTTTGTTAGCATAACTAGCGCACGATTCAAAAATAATTACCGAAGTTAAAACCATTAATAATGAGACCGCGGTTTGTTTGTCTTTGTTTTGCTGTTGTTGCATTTTGTTTGTTCGTTATGTTTTCTTTGTGTTTTTTTTTCTTCTTTTCTTTTCTTTTTTTTGTAGTTCAATTCTCACAGGTTACCACACATGATTACGTACAGTCCCCTGCATTATGATAAAAATGTAAACTTGTGTGTTTTCGGAACAGGAACGGCACAGAAAATGCCACCCGCATATCCTCTAGAGAACAAAGGGCTGAGCCGTCCTGCAGGGCCGGCATGGTGGTGCTGGAGGCTCTGTGTTTACCCTGTGGCCTCCTCAGCCCCAGTGCATGATGGGCCTCCATCAGCGGCGGCAGGAGGACTGACCAGGGGATTGTACCTGGGGGACTATTACCACACCACTGCCAGAGCCACCCAGAGAGCGGAGAGATGGAGAGAAGAAAGCGAGCAGAAGGGAGAGACAGAGAGAGAGGGAAAGAAAGAGAGAGGACAGAACTGTAGCGCTGGCGGTTGGAGCAGCCTGGTGTCAGCTGACAGATATAATTACAGGAATGGTTCTCTCTCCCCAAACCATTATTTATTTTAGCAGGTCTGACCCGCTGCAGCGGCTTTGCCACCCCCTCTCCCGCCAAAAAAGTGGCTTTTTAACTGAAAGCTTTCCAAACAAGCTCCGCTGGTACACTTGGCAGCCCTCCAAGAAGCTGTGTGCTTTCGTGAGCTGGGGTTATTTTACAACAAGTCTGTGATGTGTCTGAACTAGAGGGCTTTTTGTGTGTGTGTGTGTGTGTGTGTGTGTGTGTGTGTGTGTGTGTGTGTGTGTGTGTGTGTGCGTGTGTGTGTGTGTGTTTTTTGTGAGTGAGTGCGTTCATGTGTGTATGTATTTGTCTATTTATGCATACTTACACACGTGAAAGAGACAGAGTGTGTGTGTCCATGAGAGTTTGTCTTCATGTTTATATGTGTATGTATGTGTGTGTGATGTGAGTGTGTGTGAGAGAGAATGACAGAGAAAGAATGTGTGTGTGTGTACATGAGTGAGTCTGAGAAAGCGTGTGTGTGTGTGTGTGTGTGTGTGTGTGTGTGTGTGTGTGTGTGTGTGTGTGTGTGTGTGCGCACGCATATTTACACAAAGAGGTACTGAAGAAGAATAAGAATCTAAGAATCTAATTTGAAAACCTACACACTAATTGACTAACACACACCAGAGGTCTTTTGTGTTTCTTTTGCTTGCAAAATTTTTTTTTTTTTAAACCCCTAACTGTCCTTCTCAAATGAACTGAAGTTGCCAAAAGACAGATTTTTCCCCTCTTTAACAATTAAAATGTTAAAAATAAAACATAATTTCCAGCCGAGCCCTTTCACTAGTCCGTTCTCAAAATGCTGTAATAAAAATCTGTGCTGAAAGGTCGGAACAATTAAAAATAGGTGTGAATGTTTGAAGAGGCTCTCGTCAGAACGGCAGGAAATGTCAGTCAGCACATAATTAGGGCAGCGCTGTCCCCCCCCCCAAAGCACCCTGCTCTCCTGCTTTCCCAGAGAGAGGGGGCCGGGGAAACAGGTGCTCTCCCAGGTGTGGGCTCCGTGGTGGGTACAGAAGGCCATGGAGGGCTGAGTTAGGTAAGCAGGTCTTCACAGGTACGGGAAAAGCAACTGCCTGTTTTTGGCTTCCCCTGGCTGGGCCTAGCCCTTCCTGGGCCTAGCCCTTCCTGAGGACAGACAAAGATCCAAACTGAGGCACAGAACATAGGTCATGTGACAGAACTATGGGTCATGTGACAGATCCATAGGTCATGTGACAGAGTGGTGAATTCCTTGGGGGAGATGGATTGGCCTGTGACATCGGCTATCATAATATTTTTATTACTGTAACCTGCAAGGGTTGTTATTACTAACAGTGTGTCTACCAGGGTGTATGTGTGCATGCTTACACAAGAGAGAGAATCTTTGTTGCTTGAATTGTAGTGTTTGGTTTTTTAGAAAGTTGTTGGTGTTTTTGCCATTTTATAATTCGGAAGGCCATCATTCATACTGTGTATTCAGAGCAAGCTTATAAACTGCTGTGTGTATGGCTGTTCATGTCAGAATACAGTCCAGTATTACCCACTATGCACATGCGTATGATCAACAGCTGTATCGAATGTTACATGTTTTGTTCAATCTTGATCACACACCCTAGTGGACAGCAGGTGAAACTACAATAATGGCACAAGAATTGACCCAAGTTCTGGGGGGGGGCCTTGGCCCGTCAGACAAAGCAGAGCTGGCCTCCTCCAGTCCACACCCAGAATCTCATTTTGTGAGATTTCTGACGTAGTATGAGACTTACCATTGCCGTCACAAATGAACAATAATCCTCTCCAGGAAGGTCGGGAATGCAGAGAAGGCACAGGTGTGACCGGGGTGTTTCTGTCCCGGGAACGTTGCACTGAAACCTCCTTCCAGTCAGGTTTTACCAGAGGACAAGGTGACAGACAGGTGTTGTCACTGTAACCGCGGTGACAGTTACCGCGGCACTGCAGAGCACCTGAAACCACAGGAATCATATTGATGCTGGGGAGGGAGAGATGGTGGTGTCATAAAAGGAGCGTGTTCTAAATAAAGACAAACAATGGGAAGAGGCCCCCCCTCCTGAATGATACATGCTGTCAACAAGAATGAATAACTTCACACTCCAGTGCGCCCGGCGAAAAGCTAGTTCTGCATTAGTATGCAAATTCAGACGCATAAAGTTGCTGCATTGTTTACAAAGCTGAGGCTTTCATGTGGAGCAATTAAAAGTGCAAACATTTCCTTATTTTTTACTTTTCCCTCCATGAATATTGTTAACTGCTAACTGAAATGTGTAATTGGCTATGTATGCAGTGAATATTAATACAAACGTATGGCACCTGCATCAGTGAGACTCAAACACAGTCACACAGGTCTTCCTAACATTCCAGAACGATGATGATGATGGTGATGATAGTGATAATTATTATTGTTTATTCATTATTTGTTTAGTCTTTAAAAAGATGATTACAAGTAATGAGTTTGCTATTGGCTCATTTGAATAGCAGGAAAAATGCCTGGCTCTTTCTTGCAGCAGCCGCATAGAGATATGCCCTGTCATATTTCATGAAGACAGGAAGCCAGGAAAGAGGGCACATATCAGAACCTCCCTGACCACTTTTGAAATATTAATAACGATAATGAAGACTATAATAACCAGGGCAGATCGGCCTTTACTTTGAGCACGTCCACAGTGTTAGCGAAATAACCCAGAAATCCTAAGCAGCCATAAAGGGAAGCGATGGACTCGGCAATGCAAATACCCCCAAACCCCCCGCCTGCCAGGGAGGAGCGGGCAGCCCCCTGCGGCCATGGCGATGTGCCCCCGACCTGTGTCACCGCGCATCAGCCGCCGCGTTCACTTCCTCCTCCGAACCGTCCGCGACCCCTGACCCCTGCATCATTAGCATCACTGTGGGCATTGTTTGTTTGTTTTTTAATGCAGCGTTTAATGTTGAATATCCTCAGAAAGGGCTTGTCTTCTCTGTCTTCGCCGTCCGCGGTGGATCGGGGGGGTGGGGGGCTGGGAGGTTTGGGGGAGGGAGGGGGATTGTGGTTCTAATTGTGTACAACATGAAATAAGGAGTAAACAACAGCATTTATTGCATGTCCTCAGAAAAATCTACGCGTGTCTCCGAAACTGCCTGTGAAATGCATGTGAAATTTGCACTACAGGAATTTAGACTCAGCCTTTTGTTTAGGTCAACAGCTCTGGATCAATAAATCCAGACAACACAAACAGCAAAACGAATGAAAACCTGTTGGAAGAACAATCTCTCCATTTGCTCTCTGGACCTGGGGATGCAGCCCACCATGGAGCAGATCAGTCCTGCAGAGGGACGCTTCATCTCACAGCTCATACAGTGCATCTCTCCGCTCCCCACTTTAATCTTATTTAAATGAAAGGAACTTTGGCAATGGGGCTGCTTTGGGTGCCAGGTTTGATTCTGGTCTTGGCTGAAGATTGCAGTCATGCCCAGCTCCATACCACAAAGATCGGGGGTGGGAGGCTAAGGAATGGAGGGAGAGTCCAGAGCCAGCAGGAAGCTCAGGATGTGAGGACACAGAGCCGCCAGCACTCTGTACACACTACTGCAGCTGCTCGAGGATAGCGCACA
>CM032890.1:31822715-31825215 GCA_019176425.1 Megalops atlanticus
TCTTTTACGCAATCCATGCAGACAGTCAGACAGAGAAGGCTTCAGCACTGTATTTCAGTATATCCATGAAGCTGAACAATGTGTTCCCTGAAATGGGACATGTGGAGAAGGGGGTGCCCCTTGCCCCCCTCCCAGATTGGAGGCCGAGGCAGCCCAGGTGAGGGGTATGAGGCCACTGTCTCTGCCTCAGCTGCAGACCTGGGACTGGGCCAAAGGTTGGCTTTTTGTGCTTGCCAGGAAAGTTTGAGCCAATTACCACGTAATAGGCAGTAATTTTGTCCATCAGTACCTCATCTGAAAAGGGAAACAGTTTGTGGGGGAAGGGGGGAGGGAGGGGCTGCCAAGTCTTACACATCCTTACACACACACACACACACACACACACACACACACACACACACGTGTGTACGTGCGCGCATATTAACACATGTATACGCTTTCATACACCCATACACACACACACACACACACACACACACACATGGTAGTGGGTGGGGCAGTCCCTATTGTTGTTCACAGTGCCATGGGGACCGTCTGGCCTGAGCAGGGAGGAGTCACTTGGTAAATTGAATTGATTGATCCCAACGCTGACGGGAGACCTTGGACTCCCGGCCTTAACCCCGGCACAGAGGCAGGGGCCGGGGTCTGGGCGTCTGGGTCACCTGTCCCGCCACGGTCACAGACTCTCATTATGCAGGGGGGTGCGGGAGGAATTGGGCTAGACGGGGTCTCTGTGGGACAGACAGGTATTGATCAGGGCTCTGGCGCATGCATCAAAATGAGGGGTACAGAGGGGATGGAGGAGCACGAGGGATCAATGCTCCCCGAAACGTAATGGCTTGAGCTCTTCTGTCTTCTTTCTTCTTTCACCGGGTGCCCCAAACGAGCCGATAACTTAACAGACCACATTTGAGGGAACTGTGCCTCTCATCCCGCCTGCTGGGTGAAAATGAAACCAACACTGATTTTTTTTTGTGTTCTTGGCACAAGCAGCATTTTAAAAGCTGAAGGCACAGATTCACCACGCCGTCGCGCTGTGCTGGTCACCGTGGCGGTCACCACGGCGGACTCCGCGGGCGGGCGGAGCTCTCCCGGCAGTGTTTGGTGAGCCCGGTGCCCCTGCGTGTGCCGGTTTGGCGGGGCGGATCTGCAGTGGGGGAGAGGGGTCAGCCGCTGGCTAGACTGGCTAAAACCAGCCTCACGCACGGAGATGGCTGTGCCCTGACAGAAGGGGGTCTGAGACCGCCCCATCCCCCCCAACCCCCCATCAGTGATCTCACGCACACACTGTGCGCTTTCTCCCTGATACGAGGAAGACAGCCACAAAGGGACCGATTCTTTAAGTAATTAAAACAAAGACGCACCTTTGAACTGGTTCCCTCACACCGCACACTTCAGTCCTGGGGGTCTAAGCCCCAGATTCCCAGACCTTTCCAATGGGTATCTCTGTTCCCAGGGACAGATATTTGGTAAATAACGTTAAACATGCTCCGTGACCTTAGCACCTGTGTTGGCTCATATGGGGATTTTTTTTTAGAGGCAAGTTTATCTTCCATTCCAAATTCTTTGGCCTCTCCAACTGTTTGATAATAGGTGCTCATTATGGCGTAGAACAGTTTTGCCTAAGTCTGATAGTAGCATGAGTGAGATTGTGCTCAGCACCTGCATTCTGAAACACAACATTACATGTTTGTATTATGCAGTGGCGCTGTTGGGAAAGGGTTAAAACAGTCCTCTTTTTTGTGATAATCCATTAGCGTTGTTCTAACTGACATGAGCGCCGGAGCCGGTGATGTCACAAAGAAGGAGAGAGGCGCACTTTCCCTCGCAGCATCTTTCAGTCCGTCGGACTCGCCTTCACAGACAAATTGATTTGCGAAGGGTAAGGGCTGGCAGCCCGGCCCACTTTGCATACAGAATGCTCCCGGTGACACAATAAAAAAAGAAAGAAAGAACGGAGAAAAAAAGTGCCCTGACAAACACACAGGCACACAGCAGGACAACGGGAACTGCCCGGTTCAAAGTCCACAGTTCAGCCCCCATCCCCCCCATCCCCACCCCCCAGCCCCAGTCTGGTTTGAAAGGTCAGTGCGTGTCTGGGAAAGAAGTCTGGGGATCCCCCCCCCCCTTATTAAAGGTCACTATTATTCAACAGCACTTAACACGCAGCCGGTGGAGGAATGAGAGCAGAGCAGACAGAGAGGGAGAGGGAGAGGGAGAGGGAGCGGGGCGAGGGGTGTGGGGGTGAAGGGGCGAGGGGGTGAGGGCTGGGGGTGGGGTGAGGGTGGGGGGTCGCTGGCAGCTCAGGCATTGTACCCCCCAAATCTCAGCCCAGAGATTTATGGCTAGTGGTCAGCCAAAACCTCAGCAAGTGGGTTCCCAGCCAGGACGTGACCGCCCCAAAACAGACACAGAGAGGCGTCCATCTTCAGGGGGAAGGAAAAAAAGTCAGCTCTAATTCACATGCAAAATGCAGTCATCGTCTGGCCTTTCCTTATGT